>JALDNG010000131.1:992500-1368618 GCA_024349245.1 Neodontobutis hainanensis
GACTTTATCAATTGTGAGTTCAACTGTAAGAGCTGTGCTTTATCTCTAGAGGGAGGGGCTTAACCTGAAACTAAACCTGTGAGTCTCACATCAGCAGTCACAGATGAGTCCAGATGCTTTTGCTTTAACCCTTTCTTGAAGATGACCTGGATGACTGAGAACCTTCACAGACATTCCAGGAAAATTGTTTGGGATGCAAAAAGAAAAAGCACAAATAACTTCAGCTGAAATACAGGTCTCTCTGAAAAAAGTGGCGTGGCTGTTTCAAGATGCACAATAAGGAGGCACTTGAGGAAAAATTACCAGAAGAAAGCCATTACTGCAGAATGCCACCTCCAAACAGCTCAGAGACAAGCCTCAGAACCTCTGGAACAAAGTCATTTAGAGTGATGAGGCCAAAATTTTACTTTTTGCCCACAACCGCAAACGTTAGATTTGGAGTCAACAACTCTGGGGAGATCTCAAACGTGCAGTTCATGCAAGACAGCCCAAGATTTTACAAGAACTGGGCAGCTTTACCATCTGAGAAAATAACGAGCTTCATCCACAAAACCACAAAAGACTTCACGCTGTGTCAAGTCATGGTATTAAAAACCAGGGCATTTGGGTAGGATTTAAAAACCGTAAACAAAATTGTTTGAGAATAAATAGCTTCACCCAACCACTAACTATGAGTGAAAGAAAAGCTTCTGTGTTATCATTCATCTGAAAATGACGAGTATATAAACTATGAGCACAACTGCTAAGCAAAAATGGTAATGGCTAAGCAGCTGGACATTGTGGTGGTGGACAAACAGAGGAAAGCCATCGTGGTTGACACAGCAATACCAAGTGACGGCAACATCAGGTAAAAGGAACTTTAGAAACTAGAGCCATAAGTCTTTAAAATAAACTCAGAAAATAAAAGTTTACATATGACATTTTTAATGCAGCACAGGGCTCCAGACCAACTTTTATTGTCCTGTTCCAACTCGTCTAGGCTGGAACCAAGTCAGTTCAAGGACTTAGACCTTAGTCACAAACACTGTTTTATTATAAATACTAATCTCGCTGAAAACTATTATGCCTCTCTACTCTATAATCACATTGGGTCTAAAGCGAATCCCTTCAGTGGATGAACCAGAGTGAGAGTGGACCTTTGTGGTGACGGTGAGCTGCGTGATGATGACGGCCACTGGGTTGGAGTATTTGGACAGCTTCCTGGTGCTGGACAGCTCCACCACCTCCTCGTACGAGTCGGTGGGATACGGCGGCGGCGGTTTGGGGTCTCCCAGGCACTGGATCAGGGGCTCAATCTGGTAGAAGTCGGCCTCCTTCCTGAGCAGCGCTGTCTCTTTAAAGTCACAGGGAAGAGTGAGCTCTGACGTGCGCAGGAAGTTTAAGATGTAGCTGAAAAAACAAGATTAAAAATAATTCCAGTCGAACCGAAAATGAAGGTTAATGTGGAGGTGGGTACGAGCTGCAGGACAACGGAACGGCAAGAAAAGCAGCAGGAATTCTCATTTGTTTAAATCAGACACAAGTTAAAAGACACTAAAGGAGACGTTCTCTTCCCACTCACTGACAGCACACACGTATCAGTTACTGTCTGTTGTTCAACAAAACTACCTTTTAAGTCCCAAAGAAATAAACACAAAACTGCTAATATAAAAAAGATTCTAGCATAGACTGTCCTTCTTTAACGCAATGAAACATAAAGAAATTAAAGGCAAAACTATTTTAAAAAAACATTTTCATACTTCTTTTAAATTTATCTTACCATTTTGAGGTGTTTTTGTTAGAAATAAAAGTTTATTATACTTTTTTTTAATAGTTGTTTTGCTGTCAGCCCTGTTACTTTGGCCAAAACCCCTTTGAACGTGATGTTACCAGATTAACCACAGGCAGAAAGACAAACAAAAATGTATTTGATCCCAATCCAAGCCTTTCTGAAAGAGATACTCGTTTGTGCAAAATAAATGAAAACCTTGGCTTCATCGCTAACAAGCTCTAACATCTTAAGCTGCTGAATCACTGCAAGACTGAAGAGTGGATGGACTTCATGTAGGACCTGTGTGAAGTGTTCCGTCCTTTAACTGCAAGAACACTTACAGTGGGTCACAGCAGAGCAGCAGAAAATAGAAAGTGTCAAAACCCTCTCAATCAAGGTCACTGTCAAAAGAGACGGACAGCACTACGAAGGGTCTCCTTGACCTGTTTCATGAGCAGCTGAGAACATTAATGAGGCATCTTTTAACATCACAAGTCAGTTTGCCTTCAGCAGAGCTTTGAAAGAAGAGCTGTCCAGGAAAGAATGCATGATTATTATTATTAATGCATCTAGAAATACTCCATTTTGGTGCTTTGCAGCAGCAAGCCGCCCTTCATGTTGGTGTGTTTTACACTGGGCCAAATGCCACCCCCTGTGTTTCTGCAGTGTCCTCATCCAGAGAAAAAGGCCCAGCAGCCATCTGGGAGCCGGCCTATTCCAGCGTACATCAAGGAGCTGCACCTGCCGTAAAAGCACTGCATTTCCTCAGCAACATGGTCAGCGTGGAAACTTTTATATTTTCTGCATGGAAGTTTGCAACAGAGGTGTTACACATGCCAGTCATGGCAAAGGTGTCCTGGGGGGGTTAGAGGCACCATCAAGAGGGTGGCAGATGGTCTTGTAAGCTAAGACCATGAGCTTTCTGAGCTCACTGGAACAAAAACATCTCTCAAGCTGTTGGCAACACTTTAGAGTCGGGGGCACACTTTATCATGACCTCATGCATTTGTACGTGCTTCGGGTTAAGGTGAAGAAAACATGATCATTCCTGGTCCTGCATGAGCTCATGATAAAGTAGTTTTATGAGAAGGATTTACAAAGAGCCAGCTCCACCAACAGAGCTACATCAGATTGTGACCGTATCCAGAGGAAGAGGAGCGCTGATGTTAGCTTCACGTGTGCAGATATAAAGTGCACAGTTCCACAGTGTCAATTCAACTGGGCCAGTTCAAATATAACGACCTTTATCCAGGAATTGTGATGCTACAGGTGAGAGTTATGTCCAGGTGCATGAACAGTGCAGGTCCAAATAAATATCAATATTTTAATAAATTATTAAAATGTCGATTTAAGTTTTACTAAGTTGTAAAAACACTTGTCTATAATAAATTGTGTTTTCTCCATCAGGTCAGTGTTTTGATTAGAAACTCCATAATTTTTATTAAATAAAATTTTAATATTCTTGGAGAAAATTAGGACAATTATTATTTGTAAAAAAATGTAGATATGCCTGTGTCACAGGAATGACATGATAAATAACTTCATATGGCACTTTTTTTAAACATGGCTTTTCAAGAAAACAAACAAACAAACAAAAAACATTTAAAATATTATTTTTTCCCATTGTTGAAAAAGTACAGATTTTGTGGAATGACCCACATAAGAAAGTAAACGAAAGCAAAAGTACCAAGGACAAGTTCATTAAGATGTGAGGCCGTCTTATTTTTTTAAATCAATCTAAGATGGCTGACTTCCTGTTTGTTTGTGGGTGGGGCTATAATAATACTTTGTTTGTCACTTTGTGTGAATAATTGCAGAACTTAAAATGCCAAAAGTCCCACAGGTAAATAAACTCACAGTTAACCCTCCTGGGTCCTCGAATCTTGTGTGTGTTTTTAAATTGTATTTTTTTAATAACTTAAAAGAAATGCTTTTAAAAAACAGAACTCTGGGGTCTTGTTTCCATGGCAACCATTTAAACACATTTGTGTTAGAGAAAAAAAAATTATCAGAATCTAAATTAAATTTGAATTTATGTGTTTTGACAGTCCCAAACAATAAGATTAGCCTGTTTGTGTTTTCTTCATCAGAACTCAAACAAAGAGACTATTCACTAAACCTGGCACTTAAGGGGTTTAAAATTCAGAACATTCCGGGGCCGGGGCCGGGGCCTGGGCCAGGGCCGGGGCTTGGGCCGGGGCCAGGGCCGGGGGCTTGGGCCAGGGCCGGGGCCTGGGCCGGGGCCTGGGCCGGCTCTCACCGGAACAGGGGCCCGTCTCGGTCGATGAAGTAGTTCCCCTGAGCGTCCCTCACCGTCGGCAGGTCTCCTCCGAACATGGCCCCCAACATGGAGTCGGGATAGCGCCGCAGAGTGGACAGCGACGTGCGGTAAACACAGCCGCCAACGTTCAGGGACACACACTGCCCCCTCTGGACACACAGAGAACTGCAGTCAGTCACACATGCCTTTAATGTTACAACACACAACATCACGGCCTCCATCTTAGAGCTTTATAACAACTTCAAGGTAACTAATATTTTTCACATTGTTTTAATTGTTTTAATGCTGGAGGTTTGAGGGGCATCACATGACTTTACCACAACAGTTTAAAAAACCTGGGGTTGTTTATTGTGAAGAGATTTAAGCTCAAAGTCGGTTATTTTCTATATAACTTATAAAACATAAAGCAGAGGACGTCTCACAGGTTAAAGACTTCACACAGAGTAGAACCATGTCTGAACTTATTTAAACACAAATATCTCACAAAATAAAATACTGCATTCATTCTGATTCACATACAGACTTTAATTTCACAAAGTATAAAATAAAAAGATGCATTTAGAGTTCAGTTGTATCATGGCATTTCTGCATTTTGTAATGTTACAGCCTTATTTTAAAATGGATTCAATTCATTATTTGCCTCAAACAAAATACAAAATACCCCATAATGACAACGTGAAAGAAGTTTGGGTCTTTGCAAATTTATTCAAAACAAAAAACAAAAAAAGCACCTGCACATAAGTATTTACAGTCTTTTTCCACTGATCATCATGAGACGCTTCTACAGGTTGATTGAGAGTCCACCTAAATTCAGTTGATTTAACATGATTTGGAAAAGCACACTCCTGTTTTTTATTAAGATCCCAGAGTTAACTGTGCAGGTCAAAGACAAACCAAGCCCTGAAGTCCAAGGAACTGTCTGTAGACCTCTGAGACAGGATCGTATCGAGGCACAGACCAAGAACCCAGTGGTCTCTCTGACAGAGCTCCAGCGTGTCTCTGTGGAACCTTCCAGAGAACAACCATCTCTGCAGCACTCCACCATCAGGCCTGTGATGTAAAAGGCTCATGACAGCTCACCTGGAGTTTGTTCAAAGGCACCTGAGGAACTCTCAGACCAATGAGAAACAACCTCTCTGGTCCGCTGAAACAAAGATTGAACTGTTTGATTAGTAAGCGTCATGTCTGGACAAAACCATGGAACAGAGACATCGGCGATGAAAACCTGCTCCAGAGGATAACAGTGTGTCTACAGGATGTCTCTGTGAATGTTCTTGAGTGGTCCAGCCAGAGCCCAGACTTAGACCCAACTGAACATCTCTGGAGAAATCTGAAAAAGATTGTGCAACAACACTCACATCTAACTCCACCGTGATGGAGCCGGAGAGGTTCTGCAAAGAACAATGGAAGAAACTGCCCAAAAAGAGGTTCTGAGAGTAGCATTAATCTCAAAAAGACTTGAGGCTGTAATTAGTGCCAATGGTGCATCAACAAAGTTTAGAGCAAAGGCTGGAAATACTTATTTACATGTGCTTTTTTCTTCTTTTTTATAAATTTGAAAAGAATTCAAAGAACCTTCTTCACGTTGTCATTATGGGGTATTGTTTGTAGAATAATGATGTAATCTTTTTGAAATAAAGCTGTAACATAAACTGTGAAACTTTCCAGATGCACTGGATGTATTTATTATAGATTAGTTTGAGCTGATTTTGGTTTAGTTCTGAAATGTTTTAGCTCAGGGCAGGTGCAATAATCCCATTTCATTAAGCAGTACTGTGCACAGATATTTGCTGGTTTGTTCGCAGCTGCTCAGCACAACTTTCCCTTTAACGCAGTAGAGTATATTTGATTTGATGCCTGCGGTAAATGGTAAAAGGAATGCATTTATACAGTGCTTTTTGTACTTTTCTCGGGCACAGAGCACTTTGCAGCAGGCTTCCATTCACACTGTGCTGGAGGTTACCTCAGTAGCCACAGTTGTCCCGGGGCAGACACCACCAAACACACACCAACCATCGCACACACGTCCATACAAAGTGGAAAGACTGACAGTTTGATGAAAAGGCAAAGCACAAGCCGAAAACAATTAAGTGATGCATTTGTTGAAAAGTAAACGTCTTCAGTGAGGTTTTTTCATTTTCAGGTTGGTAAAGATAATGTTCTGGAGCTCTGTGGAGCATTTATAAAACCAGTGTACAATCTGAACAAGAGCCTCTAACACACGAATAAAACCAGCTTAAAAAGAGCAAACTGGAAAAGACTGTGAAATAAAACTGACACAAAAGACTTGAACCACATTCAGTAAATATCCCTGGAGAAGCAGAGTCAGTGAACGCACCACGTGTCCCAGGTCCCCGTTCTCCATCTGCGTCCGTTCAGCCTGACGACCTGCAACGACACCGGGACACAGCGGCGTGAGAGCCAGTTACCGTGGAGACAGCCGGTTGCTATGGCGCCGTTGTCACCGGCTCCAATGGGCAACGAGCGGATCACGTGACCACGAGACGGATTTACGAGCGAGAAGTTAACGAGCTGTGGACTGAGGTGGAAATAAACACCGGCCTTTTCAGAGGTTTTGTAAAATATACCTTTTAAAGTCCACCGCAGCTGTCGGTTTAAACCCAGCAGAGACTGAGCTCTGAACCATGGTTCAGCCGGTGCCCCCAGTCCCGGTAAAAAAGCCTATTGGATAGTTTCACTGATATTTCAGTTAAATTGTCTGAAGGTTCTCAGCACAACATCGTTCACTGAGGCAGGCTCTGAAAAGGTTTATGTCATGTTCCGTTGGCTTTAGAAGAATTTGAATGAAAACTGTGTAAAACTGCAGGTGTCTGTCGTTAAAAAAACAAGGCTTTAGACCTGTTTAGTCCACACTGACCAGTAGAAAACATGACCGTTTTGACAGTAGACGCCAAGTTTTAAACATGACAGACATGACCTCTGACCCACTACAGGTCACATTAACTAAAGTATTATATTTAGGCAAACACACGTTCAAATTAAAGTCCATTATTTTATAAAAGATAAGTGTTCATTAACAGTAAAAAAAACAAGAAAAGTGTTGTATTTGTTTTGGGTGATTGACAGTAGCTCATGTTCAGAGGAGGTCCCAACAGCAAAAACAAACTGTTAAAACACATATTTACTCCATCTCAAAAATACAGCACTTGCTTCTTTGACGACAATTTCTAAATAACCAGTTTCTTAAAAAATGTTTGCAATGTGTCTCTTTTATGTATTTATTAAAATAAGTTGAAAACTCTTATTAACCACAGGACCACAGAGTTCTCAAGATTAAATGTCCAAAGGCATCAGACTGAAGGACAGAGAAGGCTCACTGGGCTTTGTTCGTTTGTTTGTTGCATGGATCTCATGTTTCCTTTCTTCCTCTTGTACGTGTTCTAAAATAAAATGTCATATTCCAAGAAGAAAGCTCGGTTTCTAGACAAACTGATACAAATGTTCAAATAGTTAGGATCTAACAGAATTCAGAACATGAAACTGCAGTATACCTTTAAATCTGTCATTGTCCCAGGCCTAGTTTTTAAAACCGAGGTCACGGCTTCAGGGACAATACTCTCAGAAAACTGACCCCAGCTTTTATTCTCGCTGTCGATGAAATCTGCTTCACACGCTCTGCAGGAGAACACACACGTCACAGGAGAACACACACGCCGCAGGAGAACACACGCTGCAGGAGAACACACGCGCCGCAGGAGAACACACGTCACAGGAGAACACACGCGCCGCAGGAGAACACACGCGCCGCAGGAGAACACACGTCGCAGGAGAACACGCGTGCCGCAGGAGAACACGCGACACAGGAGAACGCGCAACGCAGGAGAACGCGCGCCGCAAAAGGACACGCGCGCCGCAAGAGAACACACGTCACAGGAGAACACACGTCACAGGAGAACACACGTCACAGGAGAACACACGTCACAGGAGAACACACGCGCCGCAGGAGAACACACGCGCCGCAAGAGAACACACGCGCCGCAAGAGAACACACGCGCCGCAAGAGAACACGCGCGCCGCATGAGAACACGCGCGCCGCAAGAGAACACGCGCGCCGCAAGAGAACACGCGCGCCGCAAGAGAACACGCGCGCCGCAGGAGAACACGCGACGCAGGAGAACGCGCAACGCAGGAGAAGGCGCGCCGCAAAAGAACACGCGCGCCGCAAGAGAACACACGTCACAGGAGAACACACGTCACAGGAGAACACACGTCACAGGAGAACACACGCGCCACAGGAGAACACACGCGCGCAGGAGAACACACGCCGCGCGCAGAGAACACACGCGCGCGCCAAAGAACACGCGCGCCGCATGAGAAACCGCGCAGAACGCGCGCGCCAAGAGAACACGCGCGCGCGCCCGCCAAAGAAGAACACGTTTTACTTTGAAGAACCTGCTCTTTGTAGTCTTTTGTGGAAGCCTCCTGATGTTTCCGGACGAGCCATAGCCACAAACCCGTACTTTCTGCCCCATGTTGGACATCCATTTAGTGACAAAATGTAGCTCTAAAACAGGCCTAAAACAGGACTAAAACAGGTCTAAAACAGGTCTAAAACAGGTCTAATACAGGTCTAATGCAGGTCTAAAGCAGGTCTAAAGCAGGTCTAAAGCAGGTCTAAAGCAGGTCTAAAACAGGTCTAAAACAGGTCTAAAACAGGTCTAAAACAGGTCTAAACCAGGACTAAACCAGGTCTAAACCAGGTCTAAAACAGGTCTAAAACAGGTCTAAAACAGGTCTAAAACAGGTCTAAACCAGGTCTAAACCAGGTCTAAACCAGGTCTAAACCAGGACTAAACCAGGACTAAAACAGGTCTAAAACAGGTCTAAACCAGGACTAAACCAGGTCTAAAACAGGTCTAAAACAGGTCTAAACCAGGTCTAAACCAGGTCTAAAGCAGGCCTAAAACAGGTCTAAAGCAGGTCTACAACAGGTCTAAAGCAGGTCTAAAGCAGGTCTACAACAGGTCTAAAGCAGGTCTAAAGCAGGTCTAAAGCAGGTCTAAAGCAGGTCTAAAGCAGGTCTAAAGCAGATCTAAACCAGGTCTAAACCAGGTCTAAACCAGGTCTAAACCAGGCCTAAAGCAGGTCTAAAACAGGTCTAAATGCCGGACTAAAGCAGGTCTAAAACAGGTCTAAAGCAGGTCTAAAGCAGGTCTAAACCAGGACTAAACCAGGACTAAACCAGGTCTAAAACAGGTCTAAACCAGGACTAAAACAGGTCTAAAGCAGGACTAAAGCAGGACTAAACCAGGACTAAACCAGGACTAAAACAGGTCTAAAACAGGACTAAAGCAGGTCTAAAACAGGTCTAAACCAGGTCTAAACCAGGTCTAAACCAGGTCTAAACCAGGACTAAACCAGGTCTAAAACAGGTCTAAACCAGGACTAAAACAGGTCTAAACCAGGACTAAACCAGGTCTAAACCAGGACTAAACCAGGTCTAAAACAGGTCTAAACCAGGACTAAACCAGGTCTAAACCAGGACTAAACCAGGTCTAAAACAGGTCTAAACCAGGTCTAAAACAGGTCTAAACCAGGACTAAACCAGGTCTAAAACAGGTCTAAAACAGGTCTAAAACAGGTCTAAAACAGGTCTAAACCAGGTCTAAACCAGGTCTAAACCAGGTCTAAACCAGGTCTAAACCAGGACTAAACCAGGACTAAAACAGGTCTAAAACAGGTCTAAACCAGGACTAAACCAGGTCTAAAACAGGTCTAAACCAGGTCTAAACCAGGTCTAAAGCAGGCCTAAAACAGGTCTAAAGCAGGTCTACAACAGGTCTAAAGCAGGTCTAAAGCAGGTCTACAACAGGTCTAAAGCAGGTCTAAAGCAGGTCTAAAGCAGGTCTAAAGCAGGTCTAAAGCAGGTCTAAAGCAGATCTAAACCAGGTCTAAACCAGGTCTAAACCAGGTCTAAACCAGGCCTAAAGCAGGTCTAAAACAGGTGATGCCGGACTAAAGCAGGTCTAAAACAGGTCTAAAACAGGTCTAAAACAGGTCTAAAACAGGCCTAAAACAGGCCTAAAACAGGTCTAAAACAGGTCTAATACAGGTCTAAAACAGGTCTAAGCAGGTCTAAAGCAGGTCTAAAGCAGGTCTAAAGCAGGTCTAAAACAGGTCTAATGCAGGTCTAAAACAGGCCTAAAGCAGGTCTAAACCAGGCCTAAAGCAGGTCTAAACCAGGTATAAAACAGGTCTAAACCAGGACTAAACCAGGTCTAAACCAGGTCTAAAACAGGACTAAACCAGGTCTAAACCAGGACTAAACCAGGTCTAAAACAGGTCTAAAACAGGTCTAAACCAGGTCTAAACCAGGTCTAAAACAGGTCTAAAACAGGACTAAAACAGGACTAAAACAGGACTAAAACAGGTCTAAAACAGGTCTAAAACAGGTCTAAAAAGGTCTAAAACAGGCCTAAAACAGGTCTAAAACAGGTCTAAAACAGGTCTAAAACAGGTCTAATACAGGTCTAATGCAGGTCTAAAGCAGGTCTAAAGCAGGTCTAAACCAGGTCTAAAGCAGGTCTAAAACAGGTCTAATGCAGGTCTAAACCAGGTCTAAACCAGGCCTAAAGCAGGTCTAAACCAGGACTAAACCAGGTCTAAAACAGGTCTAAAACAGGACTAAACCAGGTCTAAACCAGGACTAAACCAGGTCTAAAACAGGTCTAAAACAGGTCTAAAGCAGGTCTAAACCAGGTCTAAACCAGGTCTAAACCAGGTCTAAACCAGGTCTAAAACAGGTCTAAACCAGGACTAAACCAGGTCTAAAACAGGTCTAAAACAGGTCTAAAACAGGTCTAAAACAGGTCTAAAACAGGTCTAAAACAGGACTAAAACAGGTCTAAAACAGGTCTAAAACAGGTCTAAAACAGGTCTAAAACAGGTCTAAAACAGGCCTAAAACAGGTCTAAAACAGGTCTAAAACAGGTCTAAAACAGGTCTAAAACAGGTCTAAAGCAGGTCTAAACCAGGTCTAAACCAGGTCTAAACCAGGTCTAAACCAGGTCTAAACCAGGTCTAAACCAGGTCTAAAACAGGTCTAAACCAGGACTAAACCAGGTCTAAACCAGGACTAAACCAGGTCTAAACCAGGACTAAACCAGGTCTAAAACAGGTCTAAACCAGGACTAAACCAGGTCTAAACCAGGTCTAAACCAGGACTAAACCAGGTCTAAAACAGGTCTAAACCAGGTATAAAACAGGTCTAAACCAGGACTAAACCAGGTCTAAAACAGGTCTAAAACAGGACTAAACCAGGTCTAAAACAGGTCTAAACCAGGTCTAAAACAGGTCTAAACCAGGACTAAACCAGGTCTAAACCAGGTCTAAAACAGGTCTAAACCAGGACTAAAACAGGTCTAAACCAGGACTAAACCAGGTAGAGGCAGGTCTAAAACAGGCTCAGGACTCAGGTCTAAAGCAGGACTAACCCAAAGGTGCAGAAGCAGGCTTTAGCTCAGACTCATTAGAACCAGGCTAACAGCTGCAGCTAAAGAGCATAGCGCTGCAAACACAGAGTCATTCACGGATAAAATGTAAGAAAAGACCAGGTCTTACCTAAAACTGCTTCATTTCGGCTCTAAGCTTCCGCACGGTTTGAGTAAATACACAAATGTTGAGAAAATCACGATTAACGGCCGTTTACGTCCATGTTTACATCCCAATGAAGCTAGAGGCACATCCGGGTTTAAACGTGCCAACAAAATAAAAGCACAAAGGATGGTGTAAATCAAAGTTAATGTTCACAAGGAGCTTACAACGGCTGTGCACTATAGTGCACTATTTATTGATTACGTCATTTTGTAGTTCAGTCTGGTGAATGAAATGTACTGCACTCAAAGTTTCCCACAATGCATTAGTAGAAGTAGTGAGCGTCCGAACAACTTAATTACAAACCTGACAGGTGGCACAGGCGAGAAAATATGTCTGTAAAAGTTACTGGAGGTAAACACCGGGATCTCTTCTGGACTCGTGGATATGACGACACATTTCAGATTCACACAATGTTTTCAAGACAAGTCTTCTTTCATCCGTTCATCCTTTTATCTTTTCATCTGTTCATCCTTTCATCTGTTCATCCTTTCATCTGTTCATACTTTTATCTTTTCATCTGTTCATCCTTTCATCTGTTCATCCTTTCATCCGTTCATCCTTTCATCCGTTCATCCTTTCATCCTTTTATACTTTTATCCTTTCATCTGTTCATCCGTTCATCCTTTTATCCTTTTATCCGTTTATTTGTTCATCCTTTCATCCGTTCATCCTTTCATCTTTTCATCTTTTCTTCCTTTTATCTGTTCATCCTTTCATCCGTTCATCCTTTCATCCTTTTATCCATTCATCCTTTCATCTGTTCATCTGTTCATCCGTTCATCTGTTCATCCTTTCATCTGTTCATCCTTTCATCCGTTCATCCGTTCATCCGTTCATCCGTTCATCCTTTCATCCTTTTATACTTTTATCCTTTCATCTGTTCATCCTTTCATCCTTTCATCTGTTCATCCTTTCATCTGTTCATCTTTCCATCCTTTTATCCATTCATCCTTTCATCCTTTTATCCTTTCATCTGTTCATCCGTTCATCCTTTTATCCTTTCATCCGTTCATCCGTTCATCCTTTCATCCGTTCATCCTTTCATCTGTTCATCCTTTTATTCGTTCATCCTTTCATCCTTTCATCCGTTCATCCGTTCATCCTTTCATCCGTTCATCCTTTCATCTGTTCATCCTTTCATTCTTTTATCCTTTCATCCGCTCATCCTTTCATCCTTTTATCCTTTTATCCGTTTATTTTTCATCCTTTTATCTTTTCATCTGTTCATCCTTTCATCCTGTTCATCCTTTCATCCTGTTCATCCTTTTATCTTTTCATCCTTTCATCCTTTCATCTGTTCATCCTTTCATCCGTTCATCCTTTCATCCGTTCATCCGTTCATCCTTTCATCCGTTCATCCTTTCATCCTTTTATACTTTTATCCTTTCATCTGTTCATCCGTTCATCCTTTTATCCTTTTATCCGTTTATTTGTTCATCCTTTCATCCGTTCATCCTTTCATCTGTTCATCTTTTCATCCTTTTATCCGTTCATCCTTTCATCTGTTCATCCTTTCATCCTTTTATCCTTTTATCCGTTTATTGTTCATCCTTTCATCCGTTCATCCTTTCATCCTTTTATCCGTTCATCCTTTCATCTGTTCATCCTTTCATCCGTTCATCCGTTCATCCCTTCATCCTTTTATCCTTTTATCCTTTCATCCGTTCATCTTTTCTTCCTTTTATCTGTTCATCCTTTCATCCGTTCATCCTTTCATCCTTTTATCCATTCATCCTTTCATCTGTTAATCCGTTCATCTGTTCATCCTTTCATCTGTTCATCCTTTCATCCGTTCATCCTTTCATCCGTTCATCCGTTCATCCTTTCATCCTTTTATACTTTTATCCTTTCATCTGTTCATCCTTTCATCTGTTCATCCTTTCATCTGTTCATCTTTCCATCCTTTTATCCGTTCATCCTTTTATCCTTTCATCTGTTCATCCGTTCATCCTTTCATCCTTTTATCCTTTCATCCGTTCATCCTTTCATCTGTTCATCTGTTCATCCTTTCATCCGTTCATCCTTTCATCCGTTCATCCTTTCATCCTTTTATCCTTTTATCCGTTCATCCTTTCATCTGTTCATCCTTTTATTCGTTCATCCTTTCATCCGTTCATCCTTTCATCTGTTCATCTGTTCATCCTTTCATCTGTTCATCCTTTCATTCTTTTATCCTTTTATCCGTTCATCCTTTCATCTTTTATCCTTTTATCCGTTTATTTGTTCATCCTTTCATCCGTTCATCCTTTCATCCTTTTATCCGTTCATCCTTTCATCTGTTCATCCTTTCATCCGTTCATCCTTTCATCCGTTCATCCGTTCATCCTTTCATCTTTTTATACTTTTATCCTTTCATCTGTTCATCCGTTCATCCTTTTATCCTTTTATCCGTTTATTTGTTCATCCTTTCATCCGTTCATCCTTTCATCTGTTCATCTTTTCATCCTTTTATCCGTTCATCCTTTCATCTGTTCATCCTTTCATCCTTTTATCCTTTTATCCGTTTATTTGTTCATCCTTTCATCCGTTCATCCTTTCATCCTTTTATCCGTTCATCCT
The DNA here is from genome assembly GCA_024349245.1 of Neodontobutis hainanensis. Classification (NCBI taxonomy): domain Eukaryota; kingdom Metazoa; phylum Chordata; class Actinopteri; order Gobiiformes; family Odontobutidae; genus Neodontobutis; species Neodontobutis hainanensis. Next base: position 1,006,708 of record JALDNG010000131.1, read on the forward strand.
TTCATCTGTTCATCCTTTCATCCGTTCATCCGTTCATCCCTTCATCCTTTTATCCTTTCATCCGTTCATCTTTTCTTCCTTTTATCTGTTCATCCTTTCATCCGTTCATCCTTTCATCCTTTTATCCATTCATCCTTTCATCTGTTCATCTGTTCATCCGTTCATCTGTTCATCCTTTCATCTGTTCATCCTTTCATCCGTTCATCCTTTCATCCGTTCATCCGTTCATCCTTTCATCCTTTTATACTTTTATCCTTTCATCTGTTCATCCTTTCATCTGTTCATCTTTCCATCCTTTTATCCGTTCATCTTTTCATCCTTTTATCCTTTCATCTGTTCATCCGTTCATCCTTTCATCCTTTTATCCTTTCATCCGTTCATCCGTTCATCCTTTCATCCGTTCATCCTTTCATCCGTTCATCTAGTCATCAGTTCATCCTTTTATCTGTTCATCCTTTCATCCGTTCATCCTTTTATCCTTTTATCCGTTCATCCTTTCATCTGTTCATCCTTTTATCCTTTTATCCGTTCATCTTCATCTGTTCATCCTTTTATCCTTTTATCTATAAATCTGTTCATCCGTTCATCCTTTTATCCTTTCATCTGTTCATCCTTTCATCTGTTCATCCGTTCATCTTTTATCATTTTATCTGTTCATCTTTTCATCCGTTCATCCGTTCATCCTTTCATAAGTTCATCTTTTCATCCGTTCATCTGTTCATCCTTTCATCTGTTCATCCGTTCATCCTTTTATCCTTTCATCCTTTCATCTGTTCATCTGTTTATTCGTTCATCCTTTCATCCGTTCATCCTTTCATCCTTTTATCTGTTTATCTGGTCATCCGTTCATCCATTCATCTGTTCATCCTTTCACCTGTTCATCCGTTCATCCTTTTATCCTTTCATCGTTTCATCTGTTCATCTGTTCATTCGTTCATCCTTTCATCCGTTCATCCTTTCATCTGTTCATCCTTTCACCTGTTCATCTGTTCATCCTTTTATCCTTTCATCCTTTCATCTGTTCATCTGTTCATTCGTTCATCCTTTTATCTGTTCATCCCTTCATCTGTTCATCCCTTCATCTGTTCATCCTTTTATCTGTTCATCTGTTCATCCCTTCATCTGTTCATCCCTTCATCTGTTCATCCTTTTATCTGTTCATCCTTTCACCTGTTCATCCGTTCATCCTTTTATCCTTTCATCCTTTCATCTGTTCATCTGTTCATTCGTTCATCCGTTCATCCTTTCATCCGTTCATCCTTTTATCTGTTCATCCTTTCATCCGTTCATCCTTTTATCTGTTCATCCCTTCATCTGTTCATCCCTTCATCTGTTCATCCTTTTATCTGTTCATCCCTTCATCTGTTCATCCTTTCATCTGTTCATCCCTTCATCTGTTCATCCCTTCATCTGTTCATCCCTTCATCTGTTCATCCTTTCATCTGTTAATCCGTTCATCTGTTCATCCTTTCATCTGTTCATCCTTTCATCCGTTCATCCTTTCATCCGTTCATCCTTTCATCCTTTTATACTTTTATCCTTTCATCTGTTCATCCTTTCATCTGTTCATCCTTTCATCTGTTCATCTTTCCATCCTTTTATCCGTTCATCCTTTCATCCTTTTATCTTTTCATCTGTTCATCCGTTCATCCTTTCATCCTTTTATCCTTTCATCCGTTCATCCGTTCATCCTTTCATCCGTTCATCCTTTCATCTGTTCATCTGTTCATCCTTTCATCCGTTCATCCTTTCATCCGTTCATCCTTTCATCCTTTTATCCGTTCATCCTTTCATCTGTTCATCCTTTTATTCGTTCATCCTTTCATCCGTTCATCCTTTCATCTGTTCATCCTTTCATCTGTTCATCCTTTCATTCTTTTATCCTTTCATCCGTTCATCCTTTCATCCTTTTATCCTTTTATCCGTTTATTTGTTCATCCTTTCATCCGTTCATCCTTTCATCCTTTTATCCATTCATCCTTTCATCTGTTCATCCTTTCATCCGTTCATCCTTTCATCCGTTCATCTGGTCATCCGTTCATCCTTTTATCTGTTCATCCTTTCATCCGTTCGTCCTTTTATCCTTTTATCCGTTCATCCTTTCATCTGTTCATCCTTTCATCTGTTCATCCTTTTATCCTTTTATCCGTTCATCCTTTCATCTGTTCATCCGTTCATCTGTTCATCCGTTCATCCTTTTATCTGTAAATCTGTTCATCCGTTCATCCTTTTATCCTTTCATCCGTTCATCTGTTCATCTTTTCATCCGTTCATCCTTTCATCTGTTCATCTGGTCATCCGTTCATCCATTCATCTGTTCATCCTTTCACCTGTTCATCCGTTCATCCTTTTATCCTTTCATCCTTTCATCTGTTCATTCGTTCATCCTTTCATCCGTTCATCCTTTCATCTGTTCATCCTTTTATTCGTTCATCCTTTCATCCGTTCATCCTTTCATCTGTTCATCTGTTCATCCTTTCATCTGTTCATCCTTTCATTCTTTTATCCTTTCATCCGTTCATCCTTTCATCCTTTTATCCTTTTATCCGTTTATTTGTTCATCCTTTCATCTGTTCATCCTTTTATCCGTTCATCCTTTCATCTGTTCATCCTTTCATCCGTTCATCCTTTCATCCGTTCATCTGGTCATCCGTTCATCCTTTTATCTGTTCATCCTTTCATCCGTTCGTCCTTTTATCCTTTTATCCGTTCATCCTTTCATCTGTTCATCCGTTCATCTGTTCATCCTTTCATCTGTTCATCCTTTTATCCTTTTATCCGTTCATCCTTTCATCTGTTCATCCGTTCATCTGTTCATCCGTTCATCCTTTTATCCTTTTATCTGTAAATCTGTTCATCCGTTCATCTTTTTATCCTTTCATCTGTTCATCCTTTCATCTGTTCATCCGTTCATCTTTTTATCCTTTTATCTGTTCATCTTTTCATCCGTTCATCCTTTCATCTGTTCATCTGGTCATCCGTTCATCTGTTCATCCTTTCATCTGTTCATCTGGTCATCCGTTCATCCATTCATCTGTTCATCCTTTCACCTGTTCATCCGTTCATCCTTTTATCCTTTCATCTGTTCATCTGTTCATTCGTTCATCCTTTCATCCGTTCATCCATCCATCTGTTCATCCTTTCACCTGTTCATCCTTTTATCTTTTCATCTGTTCATCCTTTCATCTGTTCATCCTTTCATCCGTTCATCCTTTCATCCGTTCATCCGTTCATCCTTTCATCCGTTCATCCTTTCATCCTTTTATCCTTTTATCCTTTCATCTGTTCATCCGTTCATCCTTTTATCCTTTTATCCGTTTATTTGTTCATCCTTTCATCCGTTCATCCTTTCATCTGTTCATCTTTTCATCCTTTTATCCGTTCATCCTTTCATCTGTTCATCCTTTCATCCTTTTATCCTTTTATCCGTTTATTTGTTCATCCTTTCATCCGTTCATCCTTTCATCCTTTTATCCGTTCATCCTTTCATCTGTTCATCCTTTCATCCTTCATCCGTTCATCCTTCATCCTTTTATCCTTTTATCCTTTCATCCGTTCATCTTTTCTTCCTTTTATCTGTTCATCCTTTCATCCGTTCATCCTTTCATCCTTTTATCCATTCATCCTTTCATCTGTTCATCCGTTCATCTGTTCATCCTTTCATCTGTTCATCCTTTCATCCGTTCATCCTTTCATCCGTTCATCCGTTCATCCTTTCATCCTTTTATACTTTTATCCTTTCATCTGTTCATCCTTTCATCTGTTCATCCTTTCATCTGTTCATCTTTCCATCCTTTTATCCGTTCATCCTTTTATCCTTTCATCTGTTCATCCGTTCATCCTTTCATCCTTTTATCCTTTCATCCGTTCATCCTTTCATCTGTTCATCTGTTCATCCTTTCATCCGTTCATCCTTTCATCCGTTCATCCTTTCATCCTTTTATCCTTTTATCCGTTCATCCTTTCATCTGTTCATCCTTTTATTCGTTCATCCTTTCATCCGTTCATCCTTTCATCTGTTCATCTGTTCATCCTTTCATCTGTTCATCCTTTCATTCTTTTATCCTTTTATCCGTTCATCCTTTCATTCTTTTATCCTTTTATCCGTTTATTTGTTCATCCTTTCATCCGTTCATCCTTTCATCCTTTTATCCGTTCATCCTTTCATCTGTTCATCCTTTCATCCGTTCATCCTTTCATCCTGTTCATCCGTTCATCCTTTCATCCTTTTATCTTTTATCCTTTCATCTGTTCATCCGTTCATCCTTTTATCCTTTTATCCGTTTATTTGTTCATCCTTTCATCCGTTCATCCTTTCATCTGTTCATCTTTTCATCCTTTTATCCGTTCATCCTTTCATCTGTTCATCCTTTCATCCTTTTATCCTTTTATCCTTTTATTTGTTCATCCTTTCATCCGTTCATCCTTTCATCCTTTTATCCGTTCATCCTTTCATCTGTTCATCCTTTCATCCGTTCATCCTTTCATCCGTTCATCCTTTTATCCTTTCATCCGTTCATCTTTTCTTCCTTTTATCTGTTCATCCTTTCATCCGTTCATCCTTTCATCCTTTTATCCATTCATCCTTTCATCTGTTCATCCTGTTCATCCGTTCATCCTGTTCATCCTTTCATCTGTTCATCCTTTCATCCGTTCATCCTTTCATCCGTTCATCCGTTCATCCTTTCATCCTTTTATCTTTTATCCTTTCATCTGTTCATCCTTTCATCTGTTCATCTTTTCATCCTTTTATCCGTTCATCTTTTCATCCTTTTATCCTTTCATCTGTTCATCCGTTCATCCTTTCATCCTTTTATCCTTTCATCCGTTCATCCGTTCATCCTTTCATCCGTTCATCCTTTCATCCGTTCATCTAGTCATCAGTTCATCCTTTTATCTGTTCATCCTTTCATCCGTTCGTCCTTTTATCCTTTTATCCGTTCATCCTTTCATCTGTTCATCCTTTTATCCTTTTATCCGTTCATCCGTTCATCTGTTCATCCTTTTATCCTTTTATCTATAAATCTGTTCATCCGTTCATCCTTTTATCCTTTCATCTGTTCATCCTTTCATCTGTTCATCCGTTCATCTTTTTATCATTTTATCTGTTCATCTTTTCATCCGTTCATCCGTTCATCCTTTCATAAGTTCATCTTTTCATCCGTTCATCTGTTCATCCTTTCATCTGTTCATCCGTTCATCCTTTTATCCTTTCATCCTTTCATCTGTTCATCTGTTTATTCGTTCATCCTTTCATCCGTTCATCCTTTCATCCTTTTATTTGTTTATCTGGTCATCCGTTCATCCATTCATCTGTTCATCCTTTCATCCTGTTCATCCGTTCATCCTTTTATCCTTTCATCCTTTCATCTGTTCATCTGTTCATTCGTTCATCCTTTCATCCGTTCATCCTTTCATCTGTTCATCCTTTCACCTGTTCATCCGTTCATCCTTTTATCCTTTCATCCTTTCATCTGTTCATCTGTTCATTCGTTCATCCTTTCATCTGTTCATCTGTTCATCCGTTCATCCTTTCATCCGTTCATCCTTTCATCCGTTCATCCTTTTATCTGTTCATCCCTTCATCTGTTCATCCCTTCATCTGTTCATCCTTCATCTGTTCATCCCTTCATCTGTTCATCCTTCACCTGTTCATCCGTTCATCCTTTTATCCTTTCATCCTTTCATCTGTTCATCCTTTCATCCGTTCATCCTTTCATCCGTTCATCCTTTTATCTGTTCATCCCTTCATCTGTTCATCCTTCATCTGTTCATCCTTTCATCCGTTCATCCTTTTATCTGTTCATCCTTCATCTGTTCATCCCTTCATCTGTTCATCCTTTTATCTGTTCATCCTTCATCTGTTCATCCCTTCATCTGTTCATCCTTCATCTGTTCATCCTTTTATCTGTTCATCCTTCATCTGTTCATCCTTCATCTGTTCATCCTTCATCTGTTCATCCGTTCATCCGTTCATCCTTTCATCTGTTCATCCTTTCATCCTTTTATACTTTTATCCTTTCATCTGTTCATCCTTTCATCTGTTCATCCTTTCATCTGTTCATCTTTTCATCCTTTCATCCTTTCATCCTTTCATCCTTTCATCTGTTCATCCTTTCATCTGTTCATCCGTTCATCCTTTCATCCTTTTATCCTTTCATCCGTTCATCCGTTCATCCTTTCATCCGTTCATCCTTTCATCTGTTCATCCGTTCATCCTTTCATCCGTTCATCCTTTCATCCTTTTATCCTTTTATCCGTTCATCCTTTCATCTGTTCATCCTTTTATTCGTTCATCCTTTCATCCGCTCATCCTTTCATCTGTTCATCCTTTCATCTGTTCATCCTTTCATTCTTTTATCCTTTTATCCGTTCATCCTTTCATCTGTTCATCCTTTCATCCGTTCGTCCTTTTATCCTTTTATCCGTTCATCCTTTCATCTGTTCATCCGTTCATCTGTTCATCCTTTCATCTGTTCATCCTTTTATCCTTTTATCCGTTCATCCTTTCATCTGTTCATCCGTTCATCTGTTCATCCGTTCATCCTTTTATCTGTAAATCTGTTCATCCGTTCATCCTTTTATCCTTTCATCTGTTCATCCGTTCATCTTTTTATCCTTTTATCTGTTCATCTTTTCATCCGTTCATCCGTTCATCCTTTCATCTGTTCATCTGGTCATCCGTTCATCTGTTCATCCTTTCATCTGTTCATCTGGTCATCCGTTCATCCTTTTATCTGTTCATCCTTTCATCCGTTCGTCCTTTTATCCTTTTATCCGTTCATCCTTTCATCTGTTCATCCGTTCATCTGTTCATCCTTTCATCTGTTCATCCTTTTATCCTTTTATCCGTTCATCCTTTCATCTGTTCATCCGTTCATCTGTTCATCCGTTCATCCTTTTATCTGTAAATCTGTTCATCCGTTCATCCTTTTATCCTTTCATCTGTTCATCCGTTCATCTTTTTATCCTTTTATCTGTTCATCTTTTCATCCGTTCATCCGTTCATCCTTTCATCTGTTCATCTGGTCATCCGTTCATCTGTTCATCCTTTCATCTGTTCATCTGGTCATCCGTTCATCCATTCATCTGTTCATCCTTTCATCCGTTCATCCATTCATCTGTTCATCCTTTCACCTGTTCATCCGTTCATCCTTTTATCCTTTCATCCTTTCATCTGTTCATCTGTTCATCCTTTCACCTGTTCATCCGTTCATCCTTTTATCTGTAAATCTGTTCATCCGTTCATCCTTTCATCCTTTTATTCGTTCATCCTTTCATCCGTTCATCCTTTCATCCGTTCATCCTTTCATCCTTTTATCCGTTCATCCTTTCATCCGTTCATCCTTTCATCCTTTTATCCTTTTATCCGTTCATCCTTTCATCATTTCATCCTTTTATTCGTTCATCCTTTCATCCGTTCATCCTTTCATCTGTTCATCCTTTCATTCTTTTATCCGTTCATCCGTTCATCCTTTCATCCTTTTATCCTTTTATCCGTTTATTTGTTCATCCTTTCATCCGTTCATCCTTTCATCCTTTTATCCTTTCATCCTTTCATCTGTTCATCTGTTCATTCGTTCATCCTTTCATCCGTTCATCCTTTCACCTGTTCATCCGTTCATCCTTTTATCCTTTCATCCTTTCATCTGTTCATCTGTTCATCCTTTCACCTGTTCATCCGTTCATCCTTTTATCTGTAAATCTGTTCATCCGTTCATCCTTTCATCCTTTTATTCGTTCATCCTTTCATCCGTTCATCCGTTCATCCTTTTATCCTTTCATCTGTTCATCCGTTCATCTTTTTATCCTTTTATCTGTTCATCTTTTCATCCGTTCATCCGTTCATCCTTTCATCTGTTCATCTGGTCATCCGTTCATCTGTTCATCCTTTCATCTGTTCATCTGGTCATCCGTTCATCCATTCATCTGTTCATCCTTTCACCTGTTCATCCGTTCATCCTTTTATCCTTTCATCCTTTCATCTGTTCATCTGTTCATTCGTTCATCCTTTCATCCGTTCATCCATTCATCTGTTCATCCTTTCACCTGTTCATCCGTTCATCCTTTTATCCTTTCATCCTTTCATCTGTTCATCTGTTCATCCGTTCATCCTTTCATCTGTTCATCCTTTTATTCGTTCATCCTTTCATCCGTTCATCCTTTCATCTGTTCATCTGTTCATCCTTTCATCTGTTCATCCTTTCATTCTTTTATCCTTTCATCCGTTCATCCTTTCATCCTTTTATCCTTTTATCCGTTTATCCGTTCATCCTTTCATCTGTTCATCCTTTCATCCGTTCATCCTTTCATCCGTTCATCTAGTCATCCGTTCATCCTTTTATCTGTTCATCCTTTCATCCGTTCGTCCTTTTATCCTTTTATCCGTTCATCCTTTCATCTGTTCATCCGTTCATCTGTTCATCCTTTCATCTGTTCATCCTTTTATCCTTTTATCCGTTCATCCTTTCATCTGTTCATCCGTTCATCCTTTTATCCTTTTATCTGTAAATCTGTTCATCCGTTCATCCTTTTATCCTTTCATCTGTTCATCCTTTCATCTGTTCATCCGTTCATCTTTTTATCCTTTTATCTGTTCATCTTTTCATCCGTTCATCCTTTCATCTGTTCATCTGGTCATCCATTCATCCATTCATCTGTTCATCCTTTCACCTGTTCATCCGTTCATCCTTTTATCCTTTCATCTGTTCATCTGTTCATTCGTTCATCCTTTCATCCGTTCATCCTTTCATCTGTTCATCCTTTCACCTGTTCATCCGTTCATCCTTTTATCCTTTCATCCTTTCATCCGTTCATCCTTTCATCTGTTCATCTGTTCATCCGTTCATCCTTTCATACGTTCATCCTTTTATCTGTTCATCCCTTCATCTGTTCATCTCTTCATCCGTTCATCCTTTTATCTGTTCATCCCTTCATCTGTTCATCTCTTCATCTGTTCATCCTTTCATACGTTCATCCTTTTATCTGTTCATCCCTTCATCTGTTCATCTCTTCATCCGTTCATCCTTTTATCTGTTCATCCCTTCATCTGTTCATCTCTTCATTTGTTCATCCTTTTATCTGTTCATCCATTCATCTGTTCATCCTTTCACCTGTTCATCCGTTCATCCTTTTATCCTTTCATCCTTTCATCTGTTCATCTGTTCATTCGTTCATCATTTCATCCGTTCATCCTTTCATCTGTTCATCCTTTTATTCTTTCATCCTTTCATCTGTTCATCTGTTCATCCTTTCATCTGTTCATCCTTTCATTCTTTTATCCTTTCATCCGTTCATCCTTTCATCCTTTTATCCTTTTATCCGTTTATTTGTTCATCCTTTCATCCGTTCATCCTTTCATCCTTTTATCCGTTCATCCTTTCATCTGTTCATCTTTTCATCCGTTCATCCTTTCATCCGTTCATCTGGTCATCCGTTCATCCTTTTATCTGTTCATCCTTTCATCTGTTCGTCCTTTTATCCTTTTATCCGTTCATCCTTTCATCTGTTCATCCGTTCATCTGTTCATCCTTTCATCTGTTCATCCTTTTATCCTTTTATCTGTTCATCCTTTCATCTGTTCATCCGTTCATCTGTTCATCCGTTCATCCTTTTATCCTTTTATCTGTAAATCTGTTCATCCGTTCATCCTTTTATCCTTTCATCTGTTCATCCTTTCATCTGTTCATCCGTTCATCTTTTTATCCTTTTATCTGTTCATCTTTTCATCCGTTCATCCTTTCATCTGTTCATCTGGTCATCTGTTCATCTGTTCATCTGTTCATCCGTTCATCCTTTCATACGTTCATCCTTTTATCTGTTCATCCCTTCATCTGTTCATCTCTTCATCCGTTCATCCTTTTATCTGTTCATCCCTTCATCTGTTCATCCCTTCATCTGTTCATCCCTTCATCTGTTCATCCGTTCATCCAGCAGTAGTCTCCATTCAGTCCTTCTTTTTTTGAGCATGATGCAGATAAAGAGCAGCACCACTATTGTTTGTTTTGGTTAGTCACCTCGGAAAAATGGCGCTGGTGACCCACAATGCATTGCACAGTGACGTCAGTGGGGTCAATGGGGTTTCACCTGAGATTCGAAAGGATTGTGCCTCTATCCATCCATCCATTTATCTTGATTGTTTCTGTTTGAAACAATGTCCAGCTCAAATATTATAACATCATCTAAACTATCCCAGAATACAGGGAACTACATCTGTTTTGATTCAAAGTTTCCGGGGGAGGACCCAGACCCCCCCTTGTCTAATGAGCTGCTCGGCCTCTACATCTCTGACATAAATATAGTTATGAGTTTTTACTGTATTTGTACTTTTACTTTAGAACATTATATATTGTTTAGTACAGTTTGTAAAATTAACATAAATTTTAATTGTGTCACAGATGTATCTACAGCTACAATATAATGCTTTTTACTTATTTTAATTATAGGTATCTTAGCTTTTGTTATTGTTTATTCATTAAATACATTTTTAGTGAAAGATTCAATAACGGCTAAATATAAGTCCCTCCCCGGCCCTGCTTTCGATTTATGACCTGTTCATGACAGGTTTTTTTTTACGCTAGAGTCACGTGACTATATATATATATATATATATATATATATATATATATATATATAGGCAGATATATATATATATATATATATATATAGGCAGATACATATATATACATATATATATATATATATATTAGTTAAATTAGAGACTATGGAATTCGGACACAGCCAATGCCTTCTCTTTGTCCCCATGTGGTAGTACCCTAATCCTGTCGCTGGGGGCGCTGTTTCTTGAGCCTCGCGGGCGGAAACTCCCGTGTTTATCCAGTCTTCACTTCCTGTTAGGCACATTTTTGTTGTTTTCGGGCTGATTTGGGGCTTTTATTTGTAAACCTCTGCTTCATTTCTCTATATTCCGCTGTGTTTTTCTCCCAGAGCCCCACTTTAGCTCCAGACAGAGGCGGACGGTGAACAGCGATGCTCTGACTGCGATGGAGACCGAAAGCAGTGCGTCCACAGCGGCCGCGGGCCCCGCAGACTGGATCCCGCCAGTCACGGAGGAGCCGGGATCCCGGGGAAAGGAGCAGCGGGACGAGGCCGTGTCGCCCGCGGACTGTGCCCCGGCGGTGGGCGCGGAGGTGGTGTGTCCCGGGGCCTGTTTCGGAGAAGGGCCCCGGCCTCAGAGCGAAGTGAAGCGGCGAGGGAAGAGGAGTCAGAGACAGGTCAGAGTCAGAAAGGACAGGCCAAAGAACAACCCTGCCCCGTTCTCTGGCTTTATTTATCTGTATCTGCCTAGACAGGATTTTAGACTTACTGCGGTCTATACCTGCGTCAGTTTGAGTTCTGACCCCCTAAAGCTGCTGTAGTTTGAGTTCTGACCCTCTAAAGCTGCTGTAGTTTGAGTTCTGACCCTCTAAAGCTATTGTAGTTTGAGTCCTGACCCTCTAAAGCTCCTGTAGTTTGAGTTCTGACCCTCTAAAGCGCTGTAGTTTGAGTTCTGACCCCTAAAGAGTTGTGATGACCCTCTAAAGCTGCTGTAGTTTGAGTCCTGAGCCTCTAAAGCTGCTGTAGTTTGAGTTCTGACTCTCTAAAGCTGCTGTAGTTTGAGTCCTGACCCTCTAAAGCTCCTGTAGTTTGAGTCCTGAGCCTCTAAAGCTGCTGTAGTTTGAGTTCTGACTCTCTAAAGCTGCTGTAGTTTGAGTTCTGAGCCTCTAAAGCTGCTGTAGTTTGAGTTCTGACTCTCTAAAGCTGCTGTAGTTTGAGTTCTGACCCTCTAAAGCCGCTGTAGTTTGAGTTCTGACCCTCTAAAGCGCTGTAGTTTGAGTTTTGACTCTCTAAAGCCGCTGTAGTTTGAGTTTTGACCCTCTAAAGCTGCTGTAGTTTGAGTTCTGACCCTCTAAAGCTGCTGTAGTTTGAGTTCTGACCCTCTAAAGCTGCTGTAGTTTGAGTTCTGACCCTCTAAAGCTGCTGTAGTTTGAGTTCTGACCCTCTAAATCTGCTGTAGTTTGAGTTTTGACCCTCTAAAGCCGCTGTAGTTTGAGTTCTGACCCTCTAAATCTGCTGTAGTTTGAGTTTTGACCCTCTAAAGCCGCTGTAGTTTGAGTTTTGACTCTCTAAAGCATCTGTAGTTTGAGTTCTGACCCTCTAAAGCTGCTGTAGTTTGAGTTTTGACCCTCTAAAGCTGCTGTAGTTTGAGTTCTGACCCTGTAAAGCCGCTGTAGTTTGAGTTTTGACCCTCTAAAGCCGCTGTAGTTTGAGTTTTGACCCTCTAAAGCCGCTGTAGTTTGAGTTCTGACCCTCTAAAGCTGCTGTAGTTTGAGTTCTGACCCTCTAAAGCTGCTGTAGTTTGAGTTCTGAGCCTCTAAAACATCTGTAGTTTGAGTTCTGACCCTCTAAAGCAGCTGTAGTTTGAGTTCTGACCCTCTAAAGCTGCTGTAGTTTGAATTCTGACCCTCTAAAACCGCTGTAGTTTGAGTTCTGACCCTCTAAAGCCGCTGTAGTTTGAGTTCTGGCCCTCTAAAGCTGCTGTAGTTTGAGTTCTGACCCTCTAAAGCCGCTGTAGTTTGAGTTTTGACTCTCTAAAGCATCTGTAGTTTGAGTTTTGACCCTCTAAAGCTGCTGTAGTTTGAGTTCTGAACCTCTAAAGCTGCTGTAGTTTGAGTTCTGAGCCTCTAAAGCATCTGTAGTTTGAGTTCTGACCCTCTAAAGCAGCTGTAGTTTGAGTTTTTACTCTCTAAAGCATCTGTAGTTTAAGTTTTGACCCTCTAAAGCTGCTGTAGTTTGAGTTCTGAGCCTCTAAAGCATCTGTAGTTTGAGTTCTGACCCTCTAAAGCAGCTGTAGTTTGAGTTTTGACCCTCTAAAGCTGCTGTAGTTTGAATTCTGACCCTCTAAAGCCGCTGTAGTTTGAGTCCTGACCCTCTAAAGCTCCTGTAGTTTGAGTTCTGACCCTCTAAAGCGCTGTAGTTTGAGTTCTGACCCTCTAAAGCTGCTGTAGTTTGAGTTGTGACCCTCTAAAGCTACTGTAGTTTGAGTTCTGACCCTCTAAAGCTGCTGTAGTTTGAGTCCTGAGCCTCTAAAGCTGCTGTAGTTTGAGTTCTGACTCTCTAAAGCTGCTGTAGTTTGAGTCCTGACCCTCTAAAGCTCCTGTAGTTTGAGTCCTGAGCCTCTAAAGCTGCTGTAGTTTGAGTTCTGACTCTCTAAAGCTGCTGTAGTTTGAGTTCTGAGCCTCTAAAGCTGCTGTAGTTTGAGTTCTGGCTCTCTAAAGCTGCTGTAGTTTGAGTTCTGACCCTCTAAAGCCGCTGTAGTTTGAGTTCTGACCCTCTAAAGCGCTGTAGTTTGAGTTTTGACTCTCTAAAGCCTGCTTTTGAGTTTTGACCTCTAGTTTGAGTTCTGACCCTCTAAAGCTGCTGTAGTTTGAGTTCTGACCCTCTAAAGCTGCTGTAGTTTGAGTTCTGACCCTCTAAATCTGCTGTAGTTTGAGTTTTGACCCTCTAAAGCCGCTGTAGTTTGAGTTCTGACCCTCTAAATCTGCTGTAGTTTGAGTTTTGACCCTCTAAAGCCGCTGTAGTTTGAGTTTTGACTCTCTAAAGCATCTGTAGTTTGAGTTCTGACCCTCTAAAGCTGCTGTAGTTTGAGTTCTGACCCTCTAAAGCCACTGTAGTTTGAGTTTTGACCTCTAAAGCTGCTGTAGTTTGAGTTCTGACCCTCTAAAGCCGCTGTAGTTTGAGTTTTGACCCTCTAAAGCCGCTGTAGTTTGAGTTCTGACCCTCTAAAGCCGCTGTAGTTTGAGTTCTGACCCTCTAAAGCTGCTGTAGTTTGAGTTCTGACCCTCTAAAGCCGCTGTAGTTTGAGTTTTGACTCTCTAAAGCATCTGTAGTTTGAGTTTTGACCCTCTAAAGCTGCTGTAGTTTGAGTTCTGAGCCTCTAAAACATCTGTAGTTTGAGTTCTGACCCTCTAAAGCAGCTGTAGTTTGAGTTCTGACCCTCTAAAGCTGCTGTAGTTTGAATTCTGAGCCTCTAAATCATCTGTAGTTTGAGTTCTGACCCTCTAAAGCAGCTGTAGTTTGAGTTTTGACTCTCTAAAGCATCTGTAGTTTAAGTTTTGACCCTCTAAAGCTGCTGTAGTTTGAGTTCTGAGCCTCTAAAGCATCTGTAGTTTGAGTTCTGACCCTCTAAAGCAGCTGTAGTTTGAGTTTTGACCCTCTAAAGCTGCTGTAGTTTGAATTCTGACCCTCTAAAGCCGCTGTAGTTTGAGTTCTGACCCTCTAAAGCCGCTGTAGTTTGAGTTCTGGCCCTCTAAAGCTGCTGTAGTTTGAGTTCTGACCCTCTAAAGCCGCTGTAGTTTGAGTTTTGACTCTCTAAAGCATCTGTAGTTTGAGTTTTGACCCTCTAAAGCTACTGTAGTTTGAGTTCTGACCCTCTAAAGCTGCTGTAGTTTGAGTTCTGAGCCTCTAAAGCATCTGTAGTTTGAGTTCTGACCCTCTAAAGCAGCTGTAGTTTGAGTTTTGACCCTCTAAAGCTGCTGTAGTTTGAGTTCTGACCCTCTAAAGCTGCTGTAGTTTAAGTTCTGACCCTCTAAAGCAGCTGTAGTTTGAGTTTTGACCCTCTAAAGCTGCTGTAGTTTGAGTTCTGACCCTCTAAAGTTGTTGTAGTTTAAGTTCTGACCCTCTAAAGCTGCTGTAGTTTGAGTTCTGACCCTCTAAAGCTGCTGTAGTTTAAGTTCTGACCCTCTAAAGCTGCTGTAGTTTGAGGTTTGACCCTCTAAAGTTGTTGTAGTTTAAGTTCTGACCCTCTAAAGCTGCTGTAGTTTGAGTTCTGACCCTCTAAAGCTGCTGTAGTTTAAGTTCTGACCCTCTAATGCTGCTGTAGTTTGAGGTTTGACCCTCTAAAGCAGCTGTAGTTTAAGTTCTGACCCTCTAAAGCTGCTGTAGTTTGAGTTCTGACCCTCTAAAGCTGCTGTAGTTTAAGTTCTGACCCTCTAAAGCTGCTGTAGTTTGAGGTTTGACCCTCTAAAGCTGCTGTAGTTTGAGTTCTGACCCTCTAAAACCGCTGTAGTTTGAGTTTTGACTCTAAAGCTGCTGTAGTTTGAGTTTTGACCCTCTAAAGCTGCTGTAGTTTGAGTTCTGACCCTCTAAAGCTGCTGTAGTTTGAGTTCTGACCCTCTAAAGTTGTTGTAGTTTAAGTTCTGACCCTCTAAAGCTGCTGTAGTTTGAGTTCTGACCCTCTAAAGCTGCTGTAGTTTAAGTTCTGACCCTCTAAAGCTGCTGTAGTTTGAGGTTTGACCCTCTAAAGCTGCTGTAGTTTGAGGTTTGACCCTCTAAAGCTGCTGTAGTTTGAGGTTTGACCCTCTAAAGCTGCTGTAGTTTGAGGTTTGACCCTCTAAAACCGCTGTAGTTTGAGTTTTGACCCTCTAAAGCTGCTGTAGTTTAAGTTCTGACCCTCTAAAGCTGCTGTAGTTTGAGGTTTGACCCTCTAAAGTTGTTGTAGTTTAAGTTCTGACCCTCTAAAGCTGCTGTAGTTTGAGTTCTGACCCTCTAAAGCTGCTGTAGTTTAAGTTCTGACCCTCTAAAGCTGCTGTAGTTTGAGGTTTGACCCTCTAAAGTTGTTGTAGTTTAAGTTCTGACCCTCTAAAGCTGCTGTAGTTTGAGTTCTGACCCTCTAAAGCTGCTGTAGTTTAAGTTCTGACCCTCTAAAGCTGCTGTAGTTTGAGGTTTGACCCTCTAAAGCAGCTGTAGTTTAAGTTCTGACCCTCTAAAGCTGCTGTAGTTTGAGTTCTGACCCTCTAAAGCTGCTGTAGTTTAAGTTCTGACCCTCTAAAGCTGCTGTAGTTTGAGGTTTGACCCTCTAAAGCTGCTGTAGTTTGAGTTCTGACCCTCTAAAACCGCTGTAGTTTGAGTTTTGACCCTCTAAAGCTGCTGTAGTTTGAGTTTTGACCCTCTAAAGCTGCTGTAGTTTGAGTTCTGACCCTCTAAAGCTGCTGTAGTTTGAGTTCTGACCCTCTAAAGTTGTTGTAGTTTAAGTTCTGACCCTCTAAAGCTGCTGTAGTTTGAGTTCTGACCCTCTAAAGCTGCTGTAGTTTAAGTTCTGACCCTCTAAAGCTGCTGTAGTTTGAGGTTTGACCCTCTAAAGCAGCTGTAGTTTGAGTTTTGACCCTCTAAAGCTGCTGTAGTTTGAGTTCTGACCCTCTAAAGTTGTTGTAGTTTAAGTTCTGACCCTCTAAAGCTGCTGTAGTTTGAGTTCTGACCCTCTAAAGCTGCTGTAGTTTAAGTTCTGACCCTCTAAAGCTGCTGTAGTTTGAGGTTTGACCCTCTAAAGCTGCTGTAGTTTGAGGTTTGACCCTCTAAAGCTGCTGTAGTTTGAGGTTTGACCCTCTAAAGCTGCTGTAGTTTGAGGTTTGACCCTCTAAAACCGCTGTAGTTTGAGTTTTGACCCTCTGGTGGCAGATAAAAGGGGATTAGCTCAAAGGTAGGCTTTAGGACACCCTTGTTAGACCAGTCGAGATGAGTATGAAGTAAAAAGAGCAGTGTAGAACACAATCTAACAGAAGCACTATTTTTAGTATTTTTCTGCTCCTTTTAAACGGTCCATCCTTTAGTAGAAGTTGGGTGCTAATCTAAAGCTAAAGCTCTAACAGACTCTGTGTCTCTGTTAAATTACTAAATACAGTCTCTCGTTGCCTCAGGCGACCTCTCGACCCGAGGACAAACACTGCGGCTGC
Source organism: Neodontobutis hainanensis (assembly GCA_024349245.1). NCBI lineage: Eukaryota > Metazoa > Chordata > Actinopteri > Gobiiformes > Odontobutidae > Neodontobutis > Neodontobutis hainanensis. The sequence continues at coordinate 1,023,438 of JALDNG010000131.1, forward strand.
TGTCGGGTGCAGTTCGAGCGTCAGGGCCGCAGCTTCAACCGCAGAGCACTGTGCACCTTCACCAACCTGGAGACGGTGCACTGGGCCTTGCCTCAGACCTCGGAGCTCCACGACAAGTCCTTCCTGTGTGAGACCTGCGCTCAGCTCGTCCGCAGCAAGTGCAAGAGGAAACAATGTGGGAAGAGGACGCTGTGGGTCAGGCCCAGCGACAGGAAGCAGGTGTGTCTCCTCAGGGTTTACTTAAACCACTGTAACTGTGCAGATCTATTACAACGACTCAAGACTTCCGTCGAGTCCAGGAAGCACAGGTTTGGGTTGAAAAGTGCATATTTAATAGTGTTGTTACAGATTTGTAGAGAAGTGTTGTCAGTCTTTAAAACAGAGTTGAGCTGAAGGTTTAGAGAAAGTCATGTGCATCTGAGCGTGCTCCGGCCGTGGGCTCGACCAGGCCTGCGCCTAAACAAGTCTCAAACAGGTCACGTTCAGACATAACCTTTCAGACATTTTAACAGCAACGGCAGAACAGAACCTGATTTATTCCAATGGGACCAGAGGATCTTTTATTGTAGATTTGTGGTGTGTTTCCAGACAGAGCCCCGAGCGCAGCCCCAACAGCGGAGGATGGGGAAGAAGTCCCGGGCCGCTCTGTTGGTGAGTAAGTCCTGCTACAAGACGGCCTTCAGGGTTCTGTGGTCGGCCAAAGGAGCAAGAAAACCCATGATGGACTTCCTCAGCAAACAGCTCAAACTGGAGGTGAGTCTGGGAGGCTTTAATGTGGCTTTAGTTGGGTTTAGACTGGTTTCAGGTGGTCTTTGTTTGGCTTTATTAGGTTTTGAACACGTTAGGATGGATTGTCAACAGGTTGTGGTTAGATCTAAAGTGGTTTAAACAAGATTTGGATGGTGTTAAACGGGGTTAATCAGGATTTAAACAGGATTTTTAAAGATCGAGTTGGACCACAGACTGTTTAGCAGGTTTTAAATGGATTTAAAGTGGTTTTAGCTGGTCTAGACTGGCTCTAACTCGGTCCTCTGTGTTGCAGATGAAGGCTCTGTCTCGTCAGGCCGGCAGTCCGTTCCATCAGAAAGTCACGAGTTCGAAGCCCCTGGCCATGTTTCCATGGCGACGCTGCCTGAACTGGGCTCAAGAGAAGGCGCCGCTCGTCACTCACTGCATCAAGGCCATGTTTCCCGACACGAGCGCCCTCAGCAAGAGCAGCCAGTGAGTCCCCCAGAACCAAGAACCCCCCAGAACCCCCAGAACCAAGAACCCCCAAAACCCCCAGAACCAAGAACCCCCAGATCCCCAGAACCCCCAAAACCCCAGAACCAGAACCCCCAGATCCCCAGAACCCAGAACCCCCAAAACCCCAGAACCAAGAACCCCCAGAACCAAGAACCCCCAGACCCCCAGAACCAAGAACCCCAGAACCAAGAACAACCCCAGAACCCCCAGAACCAAGAACCCCCAAAACCCCCAGAACCAAGAACAACCTCCAGAACCAAGAACCCCAGAACCCCCAGAACCAAGAACCCTCCCAGAACCAAGAACCCCCAGAACCCCAAGAACCAAGAACCCCAGAACCAAGAATAACCCCAGAACCAAGAACAACCCCAGAACCAAGAACAACCTCCAGAACCAAGAACCCCCAGAACCCCAGAACCAAGAACCCCCAGACCCCCAGAACCAAGAACAACCCCAGAACCAAGAACCCCAGAACCAGAGCCGGGTTTACTGGGATTTACAGAAGAAAACTAAAAACACTGAACTAGACCCGGATTAGACTTGGTTTAGACCTGGTTTACACTTGGTTTGGATCTTTTTTAGACCTGGTTTAGACCCGGTTTAGACCCGGTTTAGACCCGGTTTAGACCTGCTTTAGACCTGGTTTAGACCTGGTTTAGACTTGGTTTAGACCTGGTTTACACTTGGTTTGGATCTTTTTTAGACCTGGTTTAGACCCGGTTTAATCCTGGTTTAGGCCTGGTTTAGACTTGGTTTATACTTGGTTTAGACCCGGTTTAATCCTGGTTTAGACCCGGTTTAGACCTGGTTTAGACTTGGTTTAGACTTGGTTAAGACCCGGTTTAGACCTGGTTTGGATCTGGTTTAGGCCTGGTTTAGACTTGGTTTAGACCCGGTTTAATCCTGGTTTAGACCCGGTTTAGACCTGGTTTAGACTTGGTTTAGACTTGGTTTGGATCTGGTTTAGACCCAGTTTAGACCTGGTTTAGACTTGGTTTAGACCTGCTTTACACCTGCTTTAGACCTGCTTTAGACCTGCTTTAGACCTGGTTTAGACCTGTTTAGACCCTGTTTAGACCTAGTTTAGACCCGGTTTAAACCTGGTTTAGACCCGGTTTAGACCCGGTTTAGACCTGGTTTAGACTTGCTTTAGACCTGTTTAGACCTGCTTTAGACCTGGTTTAGACTTGGTTTAGACCCGGTTTAGACCTGGTTTAGACCTAGTTTAGACCCGGTTTAAACCTGGTTTAGACCCGGTTTAGACCTGGTTTAGACTTGCTTTAGACCTGCTTTAGACCTGCTTTAGACCTGGTTTAGACTTGGTTTAGACCCGGTTTAGACCTGGTTTAGACCTGGTTTAGACCCGGTTTAGACCTGGTTTAGACCCGGTTTAGACCTGCTTTAGACCCGGTTTAGACCTGCTTTAGACCTGCTTTAGACCTGCTTTAGACCTGGTTTAGACCCGGTTTAGACCCGGTTTAGACCTGCTTTAGACCTGCTTTAGACCCGGTTTAGACCCGGTTTAGACCTGGTTTAGACCCGGTTTAGACCTGCTTTAGACCTGCTTTAGACCTGCTTTAGACCTGGTTTAGACCTGCTTTAGACCTGGTTTAGATCTGGTTTAGACCTGGTTTAGACCCGGTTTAGACCTGGTTTAGACCCGGTTTAGACCTGCTTTAGACCCGGTTTAGACCCGGTTTAGACCTGCTTTAGACCTGGTTTAGACCCGGTTTAGACCTGCTTTAGACCTGCTTTAGACCCGGTTTAGACCCGGTTTAGACCCGGTTTAGACCTGCTTTAGACCCGGTTTAGACCCGGTTTAGACCTGGTTTAGACCTGCTTTAGACCCGGTTTAGACCCGGTTTAGACCTGTCCTGTTTCTCAGTCAGATGTCGGAGGAGCAGGCCCGGACTCTGCTGGAGCGCAGGACGGTCACGGCTCTGTCGATCCCGCTCTTCACCAGAAACGTCTACAAGAACAACTTCCTGCAGGCGTCGCTCGGGGCAGAGCTCAGGGTCCAGGGCTGCTCCGGGTCTGGACTGGACTCACTCAACGCTCTGGGCCTCTGCCAGAACAAAGACACCGTCCGACTGCTGCTGCTGCGCTCATGCAGGGACCTCGCAGACGTGGGTCCAGGGAAGAGTTGCATTTAAACACACTCAGATGATTGGGGATAAATATATTATTAAAAACAACTCTTGATTAATATTTGTAAAAAGAAACTGTAGACCTGTGGTCCTGTTTAAGTCCTGGTCCAACCCTGGGTCTGGTTGCAGCTGCTGTGACGGTCGCCTGGGGCAGAGGCTGAAGCAGGAGCAGCTCAAAGCCGCTCAAACACCGGACGTCGAAGAAGATGATGAAGACGAGGAGGAAGAAAAAGCAGAGAGTGAAGATGACAGTGAAACAGAGTCAGAGCCGATAAAGCCTGAGGTCTCAGGTCTGTTCTTCTGCAGCTCCCTGTGGCTTGTGTGGCGCTAAAACCCGAGGCACATTTAATACTTTCCTTCTTGTGCAGTTGCCGCAGCTGAAGATGAAGAGGAGGAGGTCAATAAAGAGGAGTCGAGCAGGACAAGGAGGAAGCATATAAAGAAGAGGAGACACCGCGACGAGAACGACGGAGACGAAGAGAATAAAAAACGCAGAGTCGTCGTGGTTCGGCTCGGCCTGTTACCTGGACACACTGACCCTTAGCCCCACCCATTAATCACTAACCCCGCCCACTGTGTCTGCCTATGGCTTTGTGACATTTTGTAAAATAAAAACTAGACATTTAGTTGACAAACATTAAAGTATTTCTGAAAAGTTGTCAAAAGTCTTTTGTAAGTCTTTTGTCTCAGAAACTCATAAACTCTGAAATCTTCAAATAATACTTTGATGTAAATAATGTTTTCTTTTTTTCAGCGACATTTTGTAAAATATTATCCCTCTTAGTTATGTTTTTGAATATTTGTTCAGATTTGTAAAATAAACCGTTTAAAAGGAGTTCTCTGTTTTTAAATGTCTGAATGTCTAAACTATAAATGTAATATAATACAGTGGATGATTTAAGGGAAAGTATGTTGTGTAGAACACGAGGCTCTGGTCTTGATCATCTGGTTATACCAGTGTTTTTCAGCCAAGGCACATTTTACTGCCAAAAATACACTGACAATGACAATATAATGTCTTCATTTTTCGGGAGATATTGAGTCCGACTGGACCACGGTCGCGGGGGCAGCAGTCTAAGCAGAGAAGCCCAGACTTCCCTCTCCCCAGACACTTCCTCCAGCTCTTCCGGGGGGATACCGAGGCGTTCCCAGGCCAGCCGAGACATAGTCCTTCCAGCGTGTCCTAGGTCTTCCCGGGCTCCTCCCGGTGGGACATGCCCGAACACCTCCCTAGCGTCCAGGAGGCATCCAAAACAGATGCTTGAGCCACCTCAGCTGCTCCTCTCGATGTGGAGGAGCAGCGGCTCTACTTTGAGCTCCTCCCGAGTGACCGAGCTCCTCACCTTATCTCTAAGGAGTGACCCCCTCGTTTAGGCCCACAGACTTGTGTCTGAGGACACACTCACAACATGCTTCTTTTGGAGACTTGAGTGCTTCGCTAATGAGTTGTTTTATTATAAATAAATTTAGCGTAAATGTGAATGATGATTGTAAAATCTATAAAAACAGGCTTTTACTGATTTCTTTTTTTAAGTATCTTATGTTTTGTTATTTTATGCATAAAACTGATATATAATAAACATCTTCAGTGAAAGATCCGCCTGCCTCAGGCTGAGCAGGTCCAGCGCAGTTGGAGTTCTTTTCGAGAGAAGGCAGGCAATAACCATAGATTATTTATAAAGTGGATGTAATCCACCCATTGGTCCCCTTTTCTCCGATATTGTCGTTACGGCAGGGCAATAAAATAACGGTTACATTTGGGCTTTTTTAGCTTTTACTCCAGAGTAAAACAATATTTTTAGATAGCATAAAAAAGCCTTCTTTTGTACCAGGCTGTAAACATGATTTTTACACTTGGGTTTCTCCTTATATTTCTGCTTTTGGAGCCTGCCCTCTGGTGGACGGAGGTATATTGCTGTAGTTCGCTGTATTTCGAAGTATGGCGGCGCCCTTACTCTTTTTAAGAGGTCCCACGAGAGAGGCTTGGCGATAACCCACTGCCCTTCACCTGCAGCTCTACAGGAGACAGACGAGGGGTCCTTTAAGGCGTGTGCAGATGTGTGCAGGCTCAGGATGTGGCGGCAGCAGGAAGGAAACGAAGAAACGTTGAACTCTCACAAAAACAATGGAGTTTTTGTGAGGCTCACAATTCTCATGAACCAGAATTATAGGAGGCTCAAAAGACACATTAAAGGGAGGCTACTTTGTGAAGAAGGCTATATTTTAAATAATAAATAAAGTATTTTATTGTCACCATACACTCAATCCAACAGTTTTACTTATGACGATAAAGGGCCACAGACTCTGAAGTTTGGAGAAGTGTCTTGTCCTCACAACAGTGCTTTCTGACTTCACCACAAGACATTTATAAAGCTTTTATCCAAGATGATAGAGCCTCACGATAGAGCGTATCAAGTACTATTCAAATAATAAACAAAATATTTAAATATATGTCTTATCTTATTTTTAGCATGTTTTTTAAAAAAAGAGTTTCCTTCAAGGCCCAATCCCAGTCCTGCCCCAGAATCCTCATGTTGGACGTTCACGAGAGATGAAGGCCTGTCCCAGCACTCGATAGGGTCAGGGGTCAGAGGTCAGGGCTAAACACCTCCAAACAGAGATTTAAGGAACCACACTTAAAAACAAAGGCGTAAGATAATTTCCCATAATGCAGTGTGTTCATTGGCTCTGCGGGAGAGAGAGGGGTGAACGTGTAACTAATTTGTGCAAAAATAAAGATTTAAAATTAGGACCAGTTTTCTGTTCCTTTAACCGTTTATGCACTGATCTGTTTTCTCATTGGAAGGTTTCTGAAAAATGTAACCTAACATCTGTTTTTACAGAACTTTTAAACTTGTTATTTTTTATTCTTGCTCATGTATAACACCCCGATACAAACAGATAAAGGAAACGGAATTGAGCAGTGTCGTTATCGTAGTGTGTCATGTCTGAGACAGGGACAGCGCAAACAGCAGCTGAGACTCTGGAAATCACTAAAAAAAACTAAAATGAAAACAACAGGTGCAAAATGGAATTAAAAACATGAACAATGGCCGTTCTTTTGTGAAGGTGTGCTCTGTAGCGCTCCCCAGAGGGCAGCAGCTCACACTGCTCTGAGGGGATGGTCCTGGGACGGGTGGGGGAATAGGAGGACCTGTGGCTCAGTTTGCGCATGTCCTTGAATTTTTTTTCTAAACAAACGCGTCCTCCCGCCTTCATTTCTCTTAACGCACTCTGATTGGCTGATGTTACGTTACGCTCCGTGCGTCACCGTAAGCCCGAGCTCTTATTGGCTGTTTCCCACTGACCTCTTTCCGGCAGAGGACAGGTTAAACATGGCGTCGCTGAGGTGTTTTCTCCGCTCTGGAAAGGTCTCAGACGTTTTTAAACCGCACTTTTCACACTTGATACTGAATTGTTGGGGTGTTTAACGCTGTGTTGTCGTGTGTTTGAACAGAATGCGGTGGCGGTTCTTCGGAGGAGCGGCTTTCACAGCAGCGCTCCGGCCGCGGTCCAGGTCAGTGTCGCCTTTAGCTTTTAGCGTACTTCTTTTTCATGTCCGTATCCACTTTTACCATTTAGCTTTAATAACAGCCCCTTACTACTGCTTTTAGGGTTCACATCAGCATTATTTAAAGCTCCTTTACCTCGCCGTTGTTGTATTTTTGTCGCTGTAAATGTGGACTTTCACGGTTCCTGGAGAAAAATACACCGACAGAGTAGTCGGTCTTTAATATGTTGTCAATGAAAACATTATAATAACAGGACTAAAGAAGTGCTTCTTCTGGAGTTTCTCTGTTTTGTTTGATTCTTGTTTTTCTGATTGTTCAAAAGGCTTTTGTACTTCTGCACTCGTTTTCTGACTGGTCTGTTGTTCTCAGATGATGGTGCGAGACGCTCTGAACCAGGCCATGGACGAGGAGCTGGAGCGGACGAGCGTGTGTTCCTGTTGGGGGAGGTGGCCCAGTACGACGGTGCCTACAAGGTCAGACCCCACTTCTGTTTGCACAGAACTTCAACCTAAAGACACAGCAGCAGCTCCTGAAGGGAACTGTGGATGGGTTCAGACGTTTGTAACCGGGCTCTTTTTGTGTGTGTTGCAGGTGAGCAGAGGCTTGTGGAAGAAATACGGAGACAAACGGATCATCGACACGCCCATCTCAGAGGTGAGAGCTTCTGTTCTTCCCTAAAAACTTTAGACCAGAACAGTGTTTCTAGTGCATCAACCTTCTCTCAACATTTGAAAACTAAATCTCAGACACAGCATTAAAGGTGGACGCTCAAACATTCACGCGACTAAAACAAAACCGAACAGTTTAATCTGTAAACTTCTTGTTCAAGTATAAACTGCAGATGCATGTTGTAGATGATAAACGGAGCTTTTAATCAGATTTTTTCCTGATGGTTTTCTGTCGTTTCTGTTGCAGATGGGTTTTGCTGGGATTGCTGTTGGAGCTGCGATGGTGAGTTTCAGACATTAATCCTTCTTATACCTTTTGAACAGGGCAGCTCCAGGTTCTGTGGAGATTAAAAGCTTTTAATGCCACTGAACAAACTTCAGGAGAATAATGAGGACATGTTTACTGCCACTAATTCAAGTTAATTTACAGGTCTGTTCGTTTCCTCCAGGGCCCAGTAGGGGCGGGTCATGGCTCGGGAGAGGTCAGTGTATAAAACCTACTGTGGATTAGAACAACACTTTTCCTGTTGAGCTGCAGCAGACTTTCCTGAAACAATTTAAAAGCAAGAACTTAAAAGTAATTGACTCTAAATGAGCTTCAAAACTAAAGCAAATGTAATATATTTTCATGGAATGCTTTTTAGACCTTGGTGTCTCTGTGTGGTGTGTTTACTCGTACAGTATATGAATTCTGATTGTCCTGATGACCTTTTGACCTTTGCTCAGCCAAAGCAGTTCTTTTTAAAGAGAAATCTCTAAAAACTGTTTTTAATTGACTGTTTGTTTCCAGGCGGGACTCCGGCCGATTTGTGAGTTTATGACTTTTAACTTTTCGATGCAAGCCATAGACCAGGTCATAAACTCTGCTGCTAAGACCTGCTACATGTCTGCGGGACTGCAGTCGGTGCCCATCGTCTTCAGAGGCCCCAACGGAGCCTCGGCCGGAGTCGCAGCACAACACTCGCAGTGCTTCGCTGCCTGGTGCGTTCACTGACTCACGGGACACACTCACGGGACACACACACGGGACACACACACGGGACACACACACGGGACACACACACGGGACACACACACGGGACACACACACGGGACACACACACGGGACACACACACGGGACACACACACGGGACACACACACGGGACACACACACGGGACACACACACGGGACACACACACGGGACACACACACGGGACACACACACGGGACACACACACGGGACACACACAGGACACACACGGGACACACACACGGGACACACACACGGGACACACACACGGGACACACACACGGGACACACACACGGGACACACACGGGACACACACACGGGACACACACACGGGACACACACACGGGACACACACACGGGACACACACACGGGACACACACGGGACACACACACGGGACACACACACGGGACACACACAGGACACACACACGGGACACACACACGGGACACACACACGGGACACACACACGGGACACACACGGGACACACACACGGGACACACACACGGGACACACACACGGGACACACACACTCTCTCTCTCTCTCTCTCTCTCTCTCTCTCTCTCTCTCTCTCTCTCTCTCTCTCTCTCTCTCTCTCTCTCTCTCTCTCTCACTCACTCACTCACTCACTCACTCCTCACTCACTCACTCACTCACTCACTCACTCACTCCACGGGTCTCTCTCTCTCTCTCACTCTCACTCTCTCTCTCTCTCACACACACACACACACACGGGTCTCTCTCTCTCACACACTCACTCACGGGTCTCTCTCTCTCTCACTCACACTCACACACACACGGGTCTCTCTCTCTCTCACTCACACTCACACACACACGGGTCTCTCTCTCTCTCTCTCACTCACACAGGTCTCTCTCACTCTCTCTCTCTCTCACTCACACACACACGGGTCTCTCTCACTCTCTCTCTCTCTCACTCACACACACGGGTCTCTCTCACTCTCTCTCTCTCTCACTCACACACACACGGGTCTCTCTCACTCTCTCTCTCTCTCACTCACACACACACGGGTCTCTCTCACTCTCTCTCTCTCTCACTCACACACACACGGGTCTCTCTCACTCACTCACACACACACACACGGGACTCTCTCTCACACACAGGTCTCTCTCACTCACTCACACACACACACACACGGGACTCTCTCTCACACACAGGTCTCTCTCACTCACTCACACACACACACACACGGGACTCTCTCTCACACACAGGTCTCTCTCACTCACTCACACACACACACACACGGGACTCTCTCTCACACACAGGTCTCACTCTTACTCTCTCTCTCACTCTCTCTCTCACTCTCACACACACACAGGTCTCACTCTCTCTCTCACTCTCACTCACACACACACACACACGGGTCTCTCTCACACACACAGGTCTCTCTCTCTCACTCTCTCTCTCACTCTCACTCACACACTCACTCACGGGTCTCTCTCTCACTCTCACTCTCTCTCACTCTCACTCACACACACACACACACACACACGGGTCTCTCTCTCACTCTCACTCTCTCTCACTCTCACTCACACACACACACACACACACACACAGGTCTCTCACACTCACTCACGGGTCTCTCACTCTCTCTCACTCTCACACACTCACTCACGGGTCTCTCTCTCACTCACACACACACACACACACACGGGTCTCTCTCACACACACAGGTCTCTCACACTCACTCACGGGTCTCTCACTCTCTCTCACTCTCTCTCACACACACACGGGTCTCTCTCTCACACACAGGTCTCTCTCTCTCTCTCACACACACACGGGTCTCTCTCTCACACACAGGTCTCTCTCTCTCTCACACACACACACGGGTCTCTCTCTCACACACAGGTCTCTCTCTCTCTCACTCTCTCACACACACACACACGGCCAGAATGTGTTTGAGTGAAGTTAGTCGGTCTCTTAAATCTCCAAAGCCCCAGAAACAGTTTTGTGAGAGTGAACAGTTTCGGTGTCAACCAATAGGAGGGCTCCTTTTTCAGTAGTGAGTTGTGATTGGACAAAGCCTCATGTATTAAAGTCCTTGATAATAATGTGGGGATGAGTTCAAATGCATTGGAATAACATTTGAATGAAGAGGTCCCTGAACACAAGAAACGGTGCGTTCACTGAGCATTGGTTTTCAGCAGCTGACTGTCTGTGGTGTGTTCAGGTACGCTCACTGTCCGGGTCTGAAGGTGGTCAGTCCCTGGAATTCAGAAGACGCTAAAGGTCTCTTGAAGGCGGCAATCAGAGACGACAACCCAGGTCAGACTCGGCAATAAACATCACAAAATCCAAACTGAAGCCCAGAGCCGCTTCAGATTTTCTCTAACGTTTCAGTGGTGGTTCTGGAGAACGAGTTGTTGTACGGCGTTCCCTTTGAGATGTCGGACGAAGCCCAGTCCAAAGACTTCACTGTTCCCATCGGGAAAGCCAAGGTCGAGCGACCAGGTGAGTCTGGACGAGATCAACCGCACACAACAGTAGTATCCAGGACTTTACCTTTAACAATTCAAAGTTAGAGGGCTAGTGATGATGCTAGTGTTCCTTTGATTAAACTGTTCTTGTTTCTTTGACAGGAAAAGGTCAAAGGTTGATAGTGTTTAATCGCAGGGCAAGGAAAGGGCTGGGCAGGCTTTAAATGAATTTGAGCAGGTTTTAGATGGATTTTAAGTGGATTTTGTGTAACTAGAGTAATGTAATAATCCAGTTCTAACAAACGTAAAAGTTTGAAATTGTTTTCTCGTGGATGTTTGTTGCAGGAAGTCATGTGACGCTGGTGTCTCACTCCAGATTCGTCGGACACTGTTTAGACGCAGCGGCGGTTTTGGCCAAAGATGGAATTGAGTGTGAGGTAAAAGCAGGAAAACTCTTAATAATCCATATACTCCTGTCTGAGTTTGAAGTGCTCAGATGTCCGTGTTGTCTTCAGGTGATTAACCTGAGAACGATTCGACCGATGGACGTGGAGACCATCGAGGCCAGTGTCATGAAGACCAACCACCTTCTGACTGTGGAGGGAGGCTGGCCCCAGTTCGGGATTGGGGCCGAGATCTGCGCCAGGATCATGGAGGGTATGGCCTTAATACTCAGAAACACTGTCCAGTCAGAACCTGCTCTGGACCCTTCGGAGTTCCTGGTTTTACTGTAGGAGCTGGATTCTTGTGAGATTTGTGAGTTTCCAAACTGGGGTAAATCCTTCTTGTATCGCACTTGAGTCGACCCATGGGCTTAACTCTTGTGACCAATGATGTGGCAGCACGAACAGGAAGAGGCGGGTTTTCAATCTGACAAATGCAAGCGGCGTTCTCGTCTCCTTTTTGTTATCAACATAGCTCCACATTTTAGTGAGATTTGCAAACAATAAAAATGTGGAACTAAAGGATTTTCTGTAAGAAAAATATGTTCAATATGCTCTATTTCTAATGGCTTTGGCGTATCTTAAATACATACACGCTCTGTTCATCGCCAACGTCCTTGTTTCATTTTCCACTTTAGTGTTGGTTAACATTACATTTATTCACTTTATTCACTGCAAAATCTGTTGGTGACTTGTTTCTTTATATCAGCCACATTCGGGTTATGTCAAAAGAATTGTTTCTATGATTGCTTAAAACAAACCTCGTGGTAGGTGGATAATAGTCAGTGCTTCATCCAATCAACGCAAGTTTCTGACAAAAGGTGCATCCCTTTTGCAAACGCTTTCAACAGGAGCCTTCCCAGACTGTTCTGTGAGCAGTTCTGTCTGGAGGAGTCATGTTGGCAGGGATGTGTTGGAGCTCTAACTCAAAGAAGTGGAAGAGATTAAAACCTGGAGCCGTTCTTTTGAGAAACCTATTCTAAAGTTTTGCTCAGTTCACTTCAAAATGCTTCACTTTTCTTCATCTTTGCATTGTCCTGTTCTGGAAAGAGTTCTGAAAGTAGTAGAAAAAAGGTAGGGTCCGATACACTGGACCCTACAGAGTCCTGTTTGGACTAAAAACACAAACAACCGACAGTTTCAGAGAGAGGCTCTTTCTGAGAAACCTGCCGCTTGGATGGGCTCTACTTGAAAATATGGTGCCTCTGACAGAACTGCACCCTCTACTGGATGAGGTTAACCTGTTAAATTCACAATGTATTATATTAAACAGATGGATGTTTGCCTTGCTTAACCATCAAATCATTAAGTGTTCCCATCTGTTTTAATGAATCATTTATAGGTTTTTATTTAGTTGTTACTTTTAAGGTCAAAAGTAGAGACTAGGCCGCTCGGGCAACAGAGAAGCCAGGATAATATCATTTACCTTTTTCTGTGTGTCCTCAGGACCTGCCTTTAACTACCTGGAGCGCCAGTGACCAGGGTGACAGGCGTGGACATCCCCATGCCCTACGCCAAGATCCTGGAAGACCACAGTCTGCCTCAGATCAAAGACATCATCTTCTCCATCAAAAGACTTTGAACGCCTGACAAATAAAAGGGAATGTCGCAGAACCCACTAACGCTTCGTAAGGTTTTAAATACGCACAACTTTTATTTCAACCTAAACTGTAACTGTCTCCCTTCGTCTTCTTTTACAATAAAGGTTTTCTGGTGCATCGCAAGAGTTCGGGATGAGTTTTCCAAAGTGTTGCTGGTGGAAATGAGCATTACAACTTCACAGGAGCTGTTCTCAGACCTAAGGTTTAAACAAAAATATTACTTTATAAAATGTAAGAATGGATCCTTTGAGGAAACGTCCAGTTTTTTATTAAATGTGAGTCTGTGAGGTCCTCGTGAGGGTCTCTCTCTCTCGCTCTCGCTCTCGCTCTCGCTCTCGCTCTCTCTCTACAGCAGTAACAGTTTGGAGAAGCAGACAGGAGCACACATTTAAATGGACGGTTCATTTCCTGCTGCTTTAGTTAATGTGGAGGTGCTCCTGTCTGCGGCTTCAAACTGTTGCCTCCTGTAGAGAATAAACTGACTCCAAAAGCATCTCCCAGAACCACATTTACAGAAAATAAATGTCCCAAAAGAATCGGATGAAACGGCCCGTTAACATGAAAATGAAATCTTGTAAATATCCTTTTGTTTTTCCTCCAAAAACCTGACACTCTTCTGAAAAGCCTTGTCTGGTTTTTAAGAAGTTAAAATGCTCCTTGCCTTTAAAATAAACGATGTAAAACCCTTTTGACAGAGGAAAAAAGAAAACGTTTATTTATTAAATTTCTGGTGTAAACTACTTTCTGTTACCAAAATAAAAGTCTTTTAATGTCTACTTCTTTTTTTTTGACACAGCTTTATGATCATCAGTCAAAGAGATATTAACTTTTTAAATTCATTTCATTTTTAATACAATCCAAACATGAAGAGAACCTGGTTTTATGGAGCTCGGAGGCTGTAAATCTTGCAAACGCCACAGACTCAGCCCTGCTTTATTCTGTTAACTTCTGTCGTCGTTAAGCTTCCACTTCCGGTATGTCCGTTTAGCAGTTAGCTCTTGTCTTTTACCCATACATCCATACTTTTCTCCGAAACAAAGTCCTTTTAAGTCCAACACCAGGCGAAGGAGAGGGTTGGACTGTGCGGTGGAAAAGCGGACTCTGAGGTAAAGCTGTAGGTTTAATGTTTGTGTTTTTAAAACGGTGTAGTGTGAAGATGCTAACAGGCTAGCATCAGGAGCTAACTGGCAGCTCGGTTTATTGAACGTGAGAACCCAGTCTTCAGGGTTTATTAATCTGAATGCTCGTGTGGAACTCTTTAGACATTAACCGGACATTCACGAGTATTACGAGCAGCGAGCCGCTCAAGATCCGCCAGAGTTCCATTTTTTTAAAGTCTATACGCGTTTACGGAACTCAGCAGGTGACGCACAGGAAGTGCAAAATGAAAACATTGTCACATTCTCAAGAACATCTAACTTCAGAACATATTCAGTGTAAAAGTCATAACTGCGCATATAACGTAATAACACATTAATGCTGCCAGTATTCAGCTCTGGCATATACTAACAAAACACACTTTAGTAAATAAAAGTAACTTTTATTTGCTCTTCACGAAAGAGAAGACACTTGTCCACATCCTTCAGACGCTGCTGAGTCCAGTCTGGGACAGGGCCTCGTGCTGCAGAACCTCAGAGCTTCATCCAGAGGAGCTGGCCTCTGCAGAGGTCTCACTCGTGCTGCAGAACCTCAGAGCTTCATCCAGAGGAGCTGGCCTCTGCAGAGGTCCCACTCGTGCTGCAGAACCTCAGAGCTTCATCCAGAGGAGCTGGCCTCTGCAGAGGTCCCACTCATGCTGCAGAACCTCAGAGCTTCATCCAGAGGCCTCTGCAGAGGTCCCACTCGTGCTACAGAATCTCAGAGCTTCATCCAGAGGAGCTGGCCTCTGCAGAGGTCACACTCGTGCTGCAGAATCTCAGAGCTTCATCCAGAGGCCTCTGCAGAGGTCCCACTCATGCTGCAGAACCTCAGAGCTTCATCCAGAGGAGCTGGCCTCTGCAGAGGTCCCACTCGTGCTGCAGAACCTCAGAGCTTCATCCAGAGGAGCTGGCCTCTGCAGAGGTCCCACTCGTGCTGCAGAACCTCAGAGCTTCATCCAGAGGAGCTGGCCTCTGCAGAGGTCCCACTCGTGCTGCTCCGGGTCATGGTCCTGTTAAAGTGAAGCAGAGCTGCTTTTATCAAATCACTATTGGACATGATCCGGAGCAGCTTCTACAAACACTATATTCAGGGTTGTTTTGTTTTTAAGAAGCACTGTGTCTAACTGCTGCTCTCCTCTCATTACACTGTGACACCCCACCCCCCCAGTCCCGCCTCACAGTCATACCACAGACATAGCACCACTACCTCCTGATCTACTGCACAAGTCTGTACACCAGCCTCGGGCCGAGTCCGTGACCCTCCGTTAAAGTCGTTACATGTCGGGCTGGCAGCTCTGAAGTTGTGTTGAATTAGTTTTGAATTTAAAATAGTTTGAATTGGTTTAAATGTAATTGAATCTGTTTAAATTCTAAGAGGAGGACTTCCAGTTTCCTTTGAGAGCAGCGTTTACTGTAACACACATTCACAGGTGGTAATGCTGTGGTTGTGCTCACTTCCTGCTCTTTTGGTAAAACCCAGACATCAGCGGCTCGTGTTTAGGCTAAATTCATTCACGCATTCATTTGCATTGTCCTTCTTTGGTTGGATTTACGTGTGCACATTTCTGCTGCAGGAAGGATTTATAAAAGGGAAAGTGCTGCAGGTGATCAGGTGATCGTTTACATGGTTTTATCAATCAGGAGTAGGCTGTATGCACTCCGTGACCTGCTGGACAGTCTTTGTGTTTAAGAGTCTCCTGGTCGTTGTATCAGCAGTGCCTCTCCAGATCAGTTCTCTGACTCTGTCCTCAGCACGTTCAGCGTTCGAGAGGGTGTTTTTGGTGAAACTCGACTCAGGCTTTGTGTTTGATTTGTGCTGAAGTAATGTCACTGTGGTTAAACTGCCACTCAAACTATAACGTAGGCATAAGTTTGTTCATGAGACGCTGTGTCTGCCGGCCTCTGGACTGCCCTTTGCTCCAGCCGTTTCAAAACATTTTTATTCAGTTATTTTAATTTGACTCCTGTTCAAGAGCAAATAAAAACAAATGAATGACTGATTTGGAAATATTAAAACAGTACAGGCTTCAGGCTCGGGGTTTAGGATGTACAGAATTCTCAATTGTCAAGTAGTAAAGGTCAATTTCTTTCAGGAAATAATTAGAGGTTTCACAGATGCATTTTTATTAGTTTTTATTCATGCTCCATTATTCTGATACATGTCTGTTCTAACTGAGCAGCGGCTTCCAAAGTGAGTCAGTGCGAAGCATGTGTCAGAAGTGAGGTGTGGTTGTGTGCGTTTCTCATCTGTGCTTTCTTCTACAGCTCCTCCCTTTTTTCTTCTTTATCCAACTTTACTTTTATTTTCTCATTGTCTTTTACTAAAACTCGCCCAGGTCTAGTCTAAGTTGTCTTTGTGAAGTGTTTTCTGCAGATGCAGCGCACACAGAGTCAGAAACCTCCCCAGGCCCGGGTTTAACAAAGGTTTGTTTGGACGAACAGAAACTGGAGGAGGAGCTGTTCTTAAGACACAAAAGGTTACTTATTCGTACAAACAACTGTCCAGGTTATTGTTCTTGTGAACACCAAATCTAAATAGAACATTTGTTGTTCTTTCACAAGAGCCAGGGTTTAAATACTTTTCAGAAACAGAAAGCCCAAAAGGAGCCCAAAGACTTTACTCTCTTCTCCGTTCTTACCCATGTCACTCCTCTACACTTCTCTACACTTCTCTACACTTCACTTTCCTACACTTCCCTACACTTCCCTACACTCTTCTACACTCCTCTACACTTCACTACACTACACTTTTCTACACTTCCCTACACTCTTCTACACTCCTCTACACTTCACTTCACTACACTTTTCTACACTCCTCTACACTTCACTACACTCCTCTACACTTAACTACACTTCACTACACTTTTCTACACTCCTCTACACTCCACTACACTCCACTACACTTCACTACACTCCTCTACACTCCTCTACACTTAACTACACTTCACTACACTTCTCTACACTCCTCTACACTCCTCTACACTCCACTACACTTCACTACACTTCACTACACTTCTCTACACTTCTCGACACTCCTCTACACTCCTCTACACTTCACTACACTTCTCTACACTCATCTACACTCCTCTACACTCCTCTACACTCCTCTACACTTCACTACACTTCTCTACACTTCTCGACACTCCTCTACACTCCTCTACACTTCACTACACTTCCCTACACTCTTCTACACTCCTCTACACTTCACTTCACTACACTTTTCTACACTCCTCTACACTTCACTACAATTCTCTACACTCCTCTACACTCCTCTACACTCCTCTACACTTCTCTACACTTCTACACTTCTCTACACTCCTCTACACTCCTCTACACTCTACACTTCACTTCTACACTTCACTCCTCTACACTCCTCTACACTCCTCTACACTTCACTACACTTCTCTACACTCCTCTACACTCCTACACTCCTCTACACTCCTCTACACTCCTCTACACTCTTCTACACTTCCCTACACTTCACTACACTTCACTACACTTCACTACACTTCTCTACACTCCTCTACACTTCTCTACACTCCTCTACACTTCTCTACACTTCTCTACACTTCTCTACACTCCTCTACACTTCTCTACACTCCTCTACACTTCTCTACACTTCTCTACACTTCTCTACACTCCTCTACACTCCTCTACACTCCTCTACACTTCTCTACACTCCTCTACACTTCTCTACACTTCTCTACACTTCCCTACACTACACTTCTACACTTCACTACACTTCACTACACTTCTCTACACTCCTCTACACTTCTCTACACTTCTCTACACTTCACTACACTCCTCTACACTTCACTACACTTCTCTACACTCCTCTACACTCCTCTACACTCCTCTACACTCCTCTACACTCCTCTACACTCCTCTACACTTCTCTACACTTCCCTACACTCTTCTACACTTCCCTACACTTCACTACACTTCACTACACTTCTCTACACTCCTCTACACTTCTCTACACTCCTCTACACTCCTCTACACTTCTCTACACTCCTCTACACTCCTCTACACTTCTCTACACTCCTCTAGACTTCTCTACACTCCTCTACACTCCTCTACACTTCTCTACACTTCCCTACACTCTTCTACACTTCCCTACACTTCACTACACTTCACTACACTTCTCTACACTCCTCTACACTTCTCTACACTCCTCTACACTCCTCTACACTTCTCTACACTCCTCTACACTCCTCTACACTTCTCTACACTTCCTACACTTCCCTACACTTCCATACACTCCTCTACACTCCTCTACACTTCTCTACACTCCTCTAGACTTCACTACACTTCCCTACACTTCCCTACACTTCCATACACTCCTCTACACTCCTCTACACTTCACTACACTCCTCTACACTTCACTACACTTCACTACACTTCACTACACTTCTCTACACTCCACTACACTTCACTACACTTCCATACACTCCTCTACACTCCTCTACACTTCACTCCTCTACACTTCACTACACTCCTCTACACTCCACTACACTTCACTACACTTCACTACACTACACTTCACTACACTTCTCTACACTCCTCTACACTTCACTACACTCCTCTACACTCCACTACACTTCACTACACTTCACTTCACTACACTCCTCTACACTCCTCTACACTCCTCTACACTTCACTACACTTCTCTACACTTCCCTACACTACTCCTCTACACTCCTCTACACTTCACTACACTTCTCTACACTTCCCTACACTCCTCTACACTCCTCTACACTTCACTACACTTCACTACATTTCACTTCACTCCTCTACACTTCTCTACACTCCTCTACACTTCACTACACTTCTCTACACTCCTCTACACTCCTCTACACTCCACTACACTTCACTACACTTCACTACACTTCTCTACACTCCTCTACACTCAACTACACTTCACTACACTCCTCTACACTTCCCTACACTTCTCTACACTCCTCTACACTCCTCTACACTTCTCTACACTTCACTACACTCCTCTACACTTCCCTACACTTCTCTACACTCCACTACACTTCTCTACACTCCACTACACTTCACTACACTTCACTTCACTACACTCCTCTACACTCCTCTACACTCCACTACACTTCACTACACTTCACTACACTCCACTACACTCCTCTACACTCCTCTACACTCCTCTACACTTCACTACACTCCTCTACACTCCTCTACACTCCTCTACACTCCTCTACACTCCTCTACACTCCACTACACTTCACTCCACTACACTTCACTACACTTCACTACACTTCACTTCACTACACTCCTCTACACTTCTCTACACTCCTCTACACTTCCCTACACTGCTCTACACTCCACTACACTCCACTACACTTCACTCCTCTACACTTCCCTACACTCCTCTACACTTCTCTACACTCCTCTACACTTCCCTACACTTCTCTACACTTCTCTACACTTCACTCCTCTACACTTCCCTACACTCCTCTACACTTCCCTACACTCCTCTACACTCCACTACACTTCACTACACTTCACTTCACTACACTCCTCTACACTCCTCTACACTCCTCTACACTCCTCTACACTCCACTACACTTCACTACACTTCACTTCACTACACTCCTTTACACTCCACTACACTTCACTTCACTACACTTCACTACACTTCACTTCACTACACTCCTCTACACTTCTCTACACTCCTCTACACTTCCCTACACTCCACTACACTTCACTCCTCTACACTTCCCTACACTCCTCTACACTCCTCTACACTTCTCTACACTTCACTACACTTCACTTCACTACACTGCTCTACACTCCACTACACTCCACTACACTTCACTCCTCTACACTTCCCTACACTCCTCTACACTTCCCTACACTCCTCTACACTCCTCTACACTCCACTACACTTCACTACACTTCACTTCACTACACTGCTCTACACTCCACTACACTACACTCCTCTACACTCCTCTACACTTCACTACACTTCTCTACACTCCTCTACACTTCACTACACTCCTCTACACTTCCCTACTCTTCCCTACACTTCCCTACACTTCACTACACTTCTACACTCCTCTACACTTCACTACACTCCTCTACACTTCCCTACACTTCTCTACACTTCTCTACACTTCCCTACACTTCCCTACACTCCTCTACACTTCCCTACACTTCCCTACACTCCTCTACACTACACTACACTCCTCTACACTTCTCTACACTTCTCTACACTTCTCTACACTTCCTTACACTTCCTTACACTTCTCTACACTTCACTACACTCCTCTACACCCCTCTACACTTCACTACACTTCTCTACACTCCTCTACACTCCTTTACACTCCTTTACACTCCTCTACACTCCTCTACACTTCACTACACTTCACTACACTTCACTACACTCCTCTACACTTCACTACACTTCTCTACACTTCCCTACACTCCTCTACACTTCTCTACACTCCTCTACACTCCTCTACACTTCACTTCACTACACTTCACTACACTACACTACACTCCTCTACACTACACTACACTCCTCTACACTCCTCTACACTTCCTTCACTTCCCTACACTCTCAGTGGTACCATGTCCATATATGGTCTCTTCCTGGTTTCGCTGTGTGCCTCGTGTGTTATGTGCACGTATATGTGTCGTGGAAAGTACCTAAACTTCGTTATATATTATTATTTCATCTGGTTCTCAGCCTTTTATTCAAACCTGGAAACACAAACTAATACTAGCACAAAGTCAGGCTATTCTTCATAAGTTCCAGCTTAAGCTTGGTTGGTTACATATTATTCAGGCTGTTATCTTAAGGTTCATTGAAGCTGGCTTGATTATGGGCAATACGTTTTACACTGGGCTGGAACTTTTTAAACTGAATATGAACAGAAGAAACAGTTGTGTTAAATCTAGAAGCTTTTGTAAACGTGTCCTTTTGTCATTTCTGCTCCTGTTTCATCAGATCATCAGGGATTTGGGACGGCTCGGCCTTTTGTTCCCTTCACTTTCCACCAGAGCTTTTCTCGTCTGAAGAGTGAGTTTGCTTTGTTGTTCACTAATGTGCCGGCTCCAAACCACAGTCTGCTCCAGCAGAGTTTACCAGAACCTTCTACTTGACAGAATTTGTGATTGTTTGGCCATTTTTCAAAAAATAAAAGAAATAACACAAAAAAAAATTTCTCTTATAGTTAGTGTTTGTGTGAAGCCATTTACTGTAAAACAAATGTGTTACTCTTTTAAACTCATAATGACAACTAAAACTACTCAAATGACTCACATTTGAGTATATATAAATGTATATGATAAAAAGTTTACATTCCCTGGTGATGTTGGCCCGAGAACCTGCACAAGTGACACAAACAGGTTTGAGTGGCTCCTAAAGGTAACCCTCCTCACCTGTGACCTGTTTGTAATCAGTGTGTGGATAAGACAGACCCTTGCCTCTTTCATCTAGTGCTGCACTGATGTTTCTTTCTGAGTCACGGGGAAAGCAAAAGGATGTCAAAGGAATCTGCGGGAAAAGGTAATTGAACTTTATAAAAAGGAAAGGGTAGCAGCAGTATTCAATAAATAAACCAATAACCAAATATTATTATATTGTTAAGGATACAAAGAAAACCCCACAAATAACTTCAGCTGAAATGCAGGACTTTCTTGAAATGGCTGTTTCAAGCACAATAAGGAGGTAAAAAAAAATGTGCTGCATTACTGCACAAATGCCACAAAGCATCCTGCTACAATAACCAAACAGCTCAGAGACAAGCCTCAAAACTTTTAATATTTCACAAATCAGGGCTCCAGACTAACTTTTTTCATCGTCAAGTAAAGGTCAAATGTTCCCATATTTATTTAAAATATAGTCTTTATAAATAAACATAAATTAAATTTAATTCTAAATGTTTTTACATTCAGTTTAATGTACCTATAAGGCTAGGTACTTAAGGGAATATTAAGGTTAGTTAAAATCTACTTTAAAAAATCACTACCTTTTGTTGGATTTAGACCCAAACATTCCTCCAGGTCTTTCGGGGGATACCGAGGCGTTCCCAGGCCAGCCGAGAGACATAGTGTCCTAGGTCTTCCCCGAGGTCTCCTCCCGGTGGACTTTATCAAGACAACTTTTATTTGTTTCACTGTTACCTTTTATGCATTTTTTTACCTATTATTTATTAATAATGGCAAGAATGTGTTAGTTGTTATAACACTCGTGTTCCACGGCTCGTGCAGATTTGGGAGGTGTTCACTCGAAATGAGCTGTGAAGGAGAGGGCTGCTCTTACACATTCGCTCATTATAAAATCTCACTAATGGTCTTTGGTTTCTCAGTTGTCAAAAACATTGTATCAAAGTAAAAATACTGTATACTAACTCTAGAAACCGACTGCTGTAACATAGTTATTAATGTGTTTTTTCTTTGTGTCTTTTGTTTTTTTTCCTGTTGTGTCTTTGCAGAGAAACACCTCAATAATCCAATCATAATGGAGCTTAATTGTGACCAGTGTGACAAGACCTTTACAACAGAGGACACCTTCAAATCTCACATGAGAACACACTCTGGGAAAGTCTTCAGTTGTGACCAGTGTGAGAAGAGTTTTAATGCACCAAGCAAACTGTCAGTGCACCGTCGAATCCACACAGGAGAAAAACCTTACAGTTGTGACCAGTGTGGACATGCTTTTATTCAACAGGGCAGCTTAATACAGCACATGAGAATTCACTCAGATGAAAGACCTTATAGTTGTGACCAGTGTGAGAAGAGTTTTAGAAGATCAGGTGAGCTGTTAGAGCATCGTCGGATCCACACAGGAGAAAAACCTTACAGCTGTAAAGAGTGTGGCAGGGGATTTACTCAATTACACTCCCTTCACAATCACATGAGGAGCCACTCTGAAGAGAGGCCTTACAAGTGTGACCACTGTGAGAAGAGTTTTAAAACATCTAGAGCAATGTCCCTGCATCGTCGAGTCCACACAGGAGAAAGAATATACTGTTGTGATTATTGTGAGAAAACATTTACTCAATCAACTCACCTTACAAGACACATAATAATCCACACTGGAATGAAACCTTACAGTTGTGATTATTGTGGAAAGAGTTTTGCTCAATCATGCAGCCTCAAACAGCACATAAGAACCCACACTGGAGAGAAACCATATAATTGTGACGAGTGTGGGAAGTTATTCAGCCAATCAACTCATTTAAAGGTGCACCGCCTTCAGCATAAAAAAGAGCTGCTGAGGCAAGATCATATGAAAGTGGAACAAAACCTGACCACATCAGACTAAAGACTGCAGTCAGCAACATCGGCCACATTAACCAAATATTTTCCATCATTTTAACAGATTATTCTGAGGGTGATCTAATGTAGTTCTTACTCCTGACCAGTTGGTGGCGAATGTCCATTAATTAGCAATTCAGGCTGCATTCATTTGCAAAAATGTCACGGCAGCTGAGTGTGAGTAGTTTTTTCAAACCACCCAATAGCTCTGATATTGTTAATAAGGACCATCTGTGTCCCATGATGCATTTGTTTACACACTGGTCAATGTGGCCCCGGAGGAAACTTTGAGTTCAGGGCAGACAGATCTACAGAACAGCAACTGAATTAAGTTCAGTTCATTTTAGTTATTTCCATGTGACTCGTCATGTGACTCGTGACTCGTCATGTGACTCGTGACTCGTCATGTGACTCAACATGTGACTCATGTGACTCGTGACTCATCATGTGACTCGTCATGTGACTCGTGACTCATCATGTGACTCGCCATGTGACTCGTGACTCATCATGTGACTCATCGTGTGACCAATGATGTGTCAGCACGAACAGGAAGAGGAGCTGTTTTAATTTGACAAATGCAACACTCCTCCTGTTCTTTTTGTTATCAACATGGAACAGACGCTGAAAGACTTTAGCAATAATGCTATCGTACTCTGGTTATGATATAAATTGTTGCTATGTTTTTTCACGGAGCTTTAATTTTGGGGTGAATTAAATGGACTTATTGTGCACATTGCTTTTGAATCGACTTGTTTTATTGCACCATATAGTGTTTTGTTTTAAATGTTAAAACAAATTTCAACTACAGCCTACATCCTTTTGGTCAAATAATAAACTTTATTTTTTGGGGATGAAAACTTTGTATTCTTTCTTAAATTCTTGGGACTGAAATAAACTTAAAGAAAACTATCGTAAAGCCTCATGAGGCAGGTCTGTCTCTTGCTCTGGAGCACAGTGAGAGAAAAGAATCAGTACATAAGTTAAAATATGATCGACTACATCCAAGAAAGTGTGGCTTTAAAGTTTAAGACAATGGCTTTGTCGTAAATGGCATTTTTCAACAGGACAATAAATTCCACCTAAGCAGTGACTGCATCTCATCGGTCACAGGTCAGAGTTCAGACACTGGAGGTCACTGAACGGCCCAGGGGCCTCTATTATCCTTTACACAATAACATTAGCTCTTATCTTCCCCAGAGCCTCAACGACGTTATACAAAGAGTCAAAGCTCACAGGATGAACCGAGCAGAGTATAGTTTTAAATAAAGGAGAAGTACTGCTTTACTCAGTGAACAGTCAGCTCTAAAAGCATGTCTGAACACCTCACTTTGAAACGCAACATTAGTTCCTCTGAACTTTCACTTCTTTAAACCGGCTGGATACGGCTCTGTGCTGGGGCTGTGTTGCGTTTGGGATCTGCTTCTGTTTCCTGTGCAGCTTGAGCTTTTCTTTGGGGTGTGCTGCTTTTATGTGTTTATGCAAATGAGGTGCCTCAGGCGGGTATCTCTGTCCTGAGCACCGAGCAGCAGTTTCTCTGTCGCTCCTTTTCCTCAGCACGAGGACGCAGTTTGGAGGCATCAGCACGAGGACGCAGTTTGGAGGCATCAGCACGAGGACGCAGTTTGGAGACATCAGCACGAAGACGCAGTTTGGAGGCATCAGCACGAGGACGCAGTTTGGAGACATCAGCACGAGGACGCAGTTTGGAGGCCACAGCACGAGGACGCAGTTTGGAGGCCACAGCACGAGGACGCAGTTTGGAGACATCAGCACGAGGACGCAGTTTGGAGGCCACAGCACGAGGACGCAGTTTGGAGGCCACAGCACGAGGACGCAGTTTGGAGACATCAGCACGAGGACGCAGTTTGGAGGCCACAGCACGAGGACGCAGTTTGGAGGAAGAGGGGAGCCTGAGAACAGGACTGTGGAAAAGACTCTGAGGTAAAGCTGTAGTTTAATGTTTGTGTTTTTAAAACGGTGTAGTGTGAAGATGCTAACAGGCTAGCATCAGGAGCTAACTGTGGCAGCGTCAGTTCCTTTATGTTTCCTTTAGATTCAACGCTGTTAAAGTCACGTGTTTGACTGAAGCGTACAATTATGGAATTTAATCAAACCTTCTTCTGGTTAAACCCTGCTGAGCCTAAAGCGCGTGTTTCCCGCCGTGGTTTGGCGAAAGAAGGAAAATAAAATAAAGCCCTCGTTTATATCGCATTGTGCGACTGCGCATGTGGTGCATTCGATTGAGCTGGAAAATCCGAAAACCTCACGATTTAAAGGTGTAAATTTTATCAATAAAATGCACACATTCTTGTCCAGCATTTCTCTGATTTTCTTTCTGGGAGTAGTTTTATCTTCAAGTGACTTTCTCTCATAATTCATCTTCATTCATCACAACAGACTATGGTCATAGAGCAGCATTTAAAAGACTTTAAAATGTTTAAATCAGGCTGTTATCAGAAGCAGCACCAGGTTCATGTTTATAATAAACCTGAACAACAGTCACTGCAGCATTATTATTAATATATTATAACACTTGTTACGTTTCAAAGCACCGTTAAAGCCTTAAATGATGTTTCAGGAAACGACAGTAGATTCTTGGCCAAGAGGAAGAAGATTTAAGATTTATGATTACAGCAGCTCTTACGTAAAGTGCAAAAAGTATTTTTAGTTTATTTAGGTGAAAAAAGAAAGGTGCACATGAAATAGAATGAAATGTTTACCCTCTCAGCAGCAGATTATATTTGAAGCTGACATAATTACTCACTTTGGAAATGTGTTGGATTGGAACAAAACAGAGAATTCACCTTAAATATGAATAAATATTATGTTCAAATGTATAAATAAATAGATTAAAAAATAACCATGGAAAGAAATATAAATAAGATCTACAAAAAAAAAACCTGTTGGTTGTAAGGTCCTGTGCAGCCGCTATGTGCTTCTGTATTTATTCTTTTATGAGCACATTAATGAAACGGTCTAATTACTTAATTCAAGCCCTGGTCTGAGATTTACTTCTAGAACGTGGGCTACAATCTTATATTTATACAATTCAAATGGTTAACTCACCACTAATTGCAAATAAATCAGATCTTTTTTTAATTCATTTTATAATGTTTTTTTAACAGCACTTTTCCACTTACTGTAGTAGGTTTACATAAAGCTTCCATTCACCAGTGTTTACATTTACATTTATTCATTTAGCCATCTTTTTCTCCAAAGCGACTTACATTGAGCTTCATTTTCCAGTGTTACAGCCACTGGAGACAAGGTGGGTTAAGTGTCTTGCCCAAGGACACAATGAGAGTAGGAACTGTGGGGAGAGTGGGAATCAAACTTCCAACCTTCCATTTCCAGACAAGAAGTCGGAAATGTACAGTTTTAGACAAATAGTTTATTTTTGTGACACTGTCCATAAAAGCTTTCTGAATTAAAAAAAAAATGCAGAAAGTGGAAATTCAAGTCTGAGACCATGATGACTCCTAGATTTAACCTGGTTTTTATATTTTAGAGAAAGAGACTCGAGGAGACTGCTGACATGATGAGTCACATGATCTGTTCACTTTCTCTTTGTACGGTATCAAACACTCAAGTCCAACAGAACTAGGACAGAGCCCCGCGTCAGTGTCAGACGGATGTCATTTGAGACTTTGATAAGTGGTTTACAGGTTTGATTATAAGTTTACCAACCCTGGCAGAATTTGTGTATACTCAGTATAAATATAAGAATATATATATACATATCTATCCACACATGTTCATACACACACATATAAACATATTTTTATTATATTACACACTTATTTACACACACTTATTTAGTAGCCACCATATGTTTGCAGATATTTACAGTTAAGTTACTAACAATTTATGTAATTACAATTAATAACAATAATAATACCCATTACATGACGTACTTCTCAACAATCCAATAATGCAGTCATTTTCATGAACCCTCTAATATATCACAGTATTTCTAACAATCTGCTATTAAATTATTAACTCACAATTAAATAATACACAAAAACACATAATAACAATCTGTTTTGTAACTTTTATAGCTGTTCTTCAGCTCTGTTATGTGAGAATATCATGTTTATACTTCGACTAGCTCTGTAGAACAGGGCCCTGGTGCGAGGTGCAATGTTTACATCACTGCTATGTTTTTGTGAGCCTCTATTTTGATAGTCTAGTAGAACTTTAATTTTACACTTGGTGCCTATTTTCTGTGTTTTCCTGCTGTTGCTCAGTGCTTGATGCAGAGCAGTTAAAAAAAATATGTCCACAAAAAATAGAACTCCACCATGTTGTGGTGCTGCCGTTACTCGCCGTTGTAGAGTCTTTATTAAAGCCACTCTCTTATCCAGTTCCTGGAACAAACACTAAGACCCCCCTCCAGAGGCATTGACATGTTACTGTTACATCTGAACTGGTTTCCTTCTGCTCCTTATTTTTTGACATGTCTTTTACTCAGTATCTTTTTTTAATTTTCCTGTTATGTCTTTGCAGAGAAAGAAGCTGATCGTGATCACCTCAACAACCCAGTCATAATGGAGCTCACCTTGTGACTAGTGTGACAAGAATTCTACAGCAAAGCACACTGATAAATCTCACATGAGAATGAACTCAGAAGGGGAAAAAAACTTTCAGCTGTGACCATTGTGGACATGATTTTACTCAACAGAGCAACCTTAAACAAATCATGAAAATTCACATTTGAGAAAGTCCTTATAACTGTGACACTGAGCAGTGTGATAAGCGTTTTAATAATTCAAGCAACCTGTCAGTGCACCTTCAAACCCACATAGGAAAAAGACATTACAGCTGTGATATGTGGACATAATTTTACTTGACTGTGCCACTTTCACGATCACATGTGAAATTACACTGGAGAGAGACCTTACAAGTGTGACCAGTGGGGAATAAGTTTGAGATCATCTTCAGCAATGTCAAGTCATCGTAAAATCCACACAGGAGAAAAACTATACCGTTGTGATCAGTGCAAGAAAACATTTGCTCAATCAGCGTATCTTAAAGCACACATACGAATCCACAGTGAAGAGAGGCCTTACAGGTGTGACCAGTGTGAGAAAAATTTCAAAACATTTTCAGCAATGTCAGTGCATCGTCGCATTCATACAGGAGAAAAACCTTACAGCTGTGATCAGTGTGAGAAAACATTTGCTCAATCAGGA
This sequence comes from Neodontobutis hainanensis, assembly GCA_024349245.1. Lineage (NCBI taxonomy): Eukaryota > Metazoa > Chordata > Actinopteri > Gobiiformes > Odontobutidae > Neodontobutis > Neodontobutis hainanensis. The sequence goes on from JALDNG010000131.1 coordinate 1,052,123, forward strand.
CACCTTACAGCACACATGAGAATCCACACTGGAGACAAACCTCATAAATGTGACCTGTGTGGACATGCTTTTACTGACCTGACTAGCTTTAAACATCACATGAGAATTCATACTGGAGAAAGACCCTATAGCTGTGAGCAGTGTGGAAATACTTTTACTATGTCAAGGAGCCTTAAAGAGCACATGAGAATTCACACTGGAGAGAGGCCTTATGAGTGTGAACAGTGTGGACAGAGTTTTAAAATATTATCAGCATTGTCAAGGCATTGTCGGATCCATACAGGAGAAAAACCTTACAGCTGTGATCAGTGTGGGAAAACATTTGTTAGATTAGGACACCTGATAGCACACATGAGAATCCACTCTGGAGAGAGGCCTTACAACTGTGACCAGTGTAAGAAGAGTTTTAGAACATCCGCAGCAATGTCAGAGCATCGTCAAATCCACACAGGAGAAAAACTATACTGTTGTGATAAGTGTGAGAAAACATTTGTTAAATCAGCATTGCTTAAAAGACACATGAGTATCCATACAGGAGCAAAACCTTATAAATGTGACCAGTGTGGAAATGCTTTTAAACAGCAGTACACCCTTAACGTGCACATGAGAATCCACACTGGAGAGAAACCATATAAATGTGACCAGTGTGGACATGTCTTTACTCACCTGAGTACCCTTAAACAGCACATAAAAATTCACACTGGAGAAAAATCCTACAGTTGTGATCAGTGTGAGAAAAAATTTACTCAATTACCATACCTTAAAGCACACATGAGAACCCATTCTGGAGAGAAACCATATAAATGTGAACAATGTGGACATGCTTTTCTTTACCCAAGTGGGTTTAAACAACACATGAGAATCCACACTGGAGAGAAACCATATAGTTGTGACCATTGTGAAAAGTGTTTTAGAACATCAATAGATATGTCAAAGCATCGTCGTATACACACAGGAGAAAAACCTTACAGTTGTGACCAGTGTGGACATTCTTTTTCTGTTCAGAACATTCTTAAAGAGCACATGAAAATTCACACAGGAGAAAGACCCTATAACTGTGATCAGTGTGGGAAAAGTTTTAAAACATCAATAGATATGTCAAGGCATCGTCGGATCCATACAGGAGAAACACCTTTCATTTGTGATCAGTGTGGGAAGAAATTTACACATTCAACAGGCCTTACAGCACACTTAAGAATTCACACCGGAGAAAGACCTTACAGCTGTAATCAGTGTGAGAAAACATTTATTCAATCAGCACACCTTACAGGGCACATGAGAATCCACACTGAAGAGAGGCTTTACAAGTGTGGTAAGTGTGAACATACTTTTACACAAGTAGGTAGCTTTAAAAAGCACATGAGAATCCACACTGGGGAGAAACCATATAAATGTGACCAATGTGGAAATGCTTTTACTTACCCAAGTAGATTTAAACAACACATGAAAATTCACACAGAAGAAAGACCCTATAACTGTGAGCAGTGTGAAAAGAGTTTTAAAACATCAATAGATATGTTAAGGCATTGTCGGATCCATACAGGAGAAAAACCTTATGGTTGTGATTACTGTGAAAAGGCATTTACTCATTCAAAAGCCGTAAAGTACATATGAGAATCCACACTGAGAGAAACCATATAGTTGTGACCATTGTGAAAAGCGTTTTAGAACATCAATAGATATGTCAAAGCATCGTCAGATACACACAGGAGAAAAACCTTACAGTTGTGACCAGTGTGGACATTCTTTTTCTGTTCAGAACATTCTTAAAGAGCACATGAAAATTCACACAGGAGAAAGACCCTATAACTGTGATCAGTGTGGGAAAAGTTTTAAAACATCAATAGATATGTCAAGGCATCGTCGGATCCATACAGGAGAAACACCTTTCATTTGTGATCAGTGTGGGAAGAAATTTACACATTCAACAGGCCTTACAGCACACTTAAGAATTCACACCGAGAAAGACCTTACAGCTGTAATCAGTGTGAGAAAACATTTATTCAATCAGCACACCTTACAGGGCACATGAGAATCCACACTGAAGAGAGGCTTTACAAGTGTGGTAAGTGTGAACATACTTTTACACAAGTAGGTAGCTTTAAAAAGCACATGAGAATCCACACTGGGGAGAAACCATATAAATGTGACCAATGTGGAAATGCTTTTACTTACCCAAGTAGATTTAAACAACACATGAAAATTCACACAGAAGAAAGACCCTATAACTGTGAGCAGTGTGAAAAGAGTTTTAAAACATCAATAGATATGTTAAGGCATTGTCGGATCCATACAGGAGAAAAACCTTATGGTTGTGATTACTGTGAAAAGGCATTTACTCATTCAAAAAGCCGTAAAGTACATATGAGAATCCACACTGGAGAGAAACCATATGTTTGTGACCAGTGTGGGAAGGCATTTAGCGAATCAAGTAATTTCAAGAGGCACTGCCGTAAACATAAAAAACCTGCTGAGGCAAGATCATGTGACAGTGGAACAAAACCTGACAACATCAGACTAAAAAAGCTGGAGGTCAGGCTTCAGAGAATCCAGATTGTAGAGTAAAGACCAGTGTGGGATCAGGCCCCAGGGGCTGAAGGGACTGAGTTCTACTGAAATCAGAGTCTCTTTGCAAAGGTTTAAAAGAGTCAGGTTTGGCTCAGACCGGTTTTCTTTGACCAAAAGTTTGTTTTCATCTGGTTTCCTTTTTAATTTCTGAAGCTGAAGTTTAAATTAAACCTGAAGAGTGAAATTAAAATAGATTTTAATAAAGACATTTGAAATCTGAAAAAACAGAAATCCTGAAGTTGTGGTTGGACTAAATCAATAATATGACATTCTACACTTGATGAAATGTGTGCTCTTTATTTCTTTATTCTCATATGTTACTGAGTGTATTTCACTGTGTTGTCTGTTTTAAGTTGTAATAAACCATGTATTACTTATGTTTGACTTTAATAAAACATGTGTAAATATTTTAGTCTGTTTTGAAGGAGCTGCAGAATGAGATGTTTGTGTGAATGTGCTCTGAACTCTTAAGCCTTAGTCTGTTTATCTTAAGGCTTTTATTCAGACATTTAATCTAGTCTTTTATAGTATTTTTGATGATGTTACAGTACTTTTGTAACAGTGACGTGTGCTGTGTCTTATGAGAGGTCCCACACTCTCATAAGGCACTAAAACTACTAACTGTGTCATTTGGATAAGAACAGATAAAGCTAATGCAGTCCAAACACCTACAGTCCATGTGTATATTTCTCAGATCTATTTTTAATCTAGGCAAGGCAATTTTATTTATATAGCACAATTTATACACTGGGTAACTCAAAGTGCTTTACAGAAATAAAAGACAATTTACAAGATTTAGATTTGGAAACATAAGAAAGATTAAAAGCATTATAAAAGAAGAAGAGTGCAGATAAAAAAAAAAACATTTTAAGTTGTGGTGTAGGCGGAGCTGAAAAGGAAGGTTTTTAACTTCCTCTTGAACATTGTTAAAGTTGAGGTTGTTCTAGGTTTTTGCTGAAACTTAAACTCTGCTTCACCCTGTTTAGTTCTAACTCTGGGCTCGAGCAGAAGCCTGTCCCAGATGTTCTCAGAGTCCGAGGAGGCTCATAAGGAACTATCATTTCAGAAATATCTTCTGGTGCTAAACCATTTAGAGACTTGTAAAGCAGCAGTGCTGTTTTAAAGTCTATTCTCTGAGCAACAGAAGCCAGTGCAGAGATTTTAAAACTGGACTGATGTGGTTGTACTTCCTGGTTTTTAGTTAGAACCAGAGCAGCAGCGTTCTGAATAAACTGCAGCTGTCTTAACCCTCGTTTTGAGAGACCAGTGAGCAGGCCGTTACAGTAATCTAACCTGCTGCAGATAAAAGCATGAATAAATCTCTAAGTCTGGTTCAGACATTATTCCTTTGACTCTGGAAATATTTTTAAGGTGATAAAATGCAGATGATGTAATTGACTTAATGTGACTCTGGAAATTTAAATCTGAGTCCAGGATGACCCCTAGATTTAACCTGGTTTTTAGATTTTAGAGAAAGAGACTCGAGGTGACTGCTGACACTTTCTCTTTGTTTCTGTTCCAAAGATGATTAGTTCAGTCTTGTTTCTGTTCCAAAGATGATTAGTTCAGTCTTGTTTCTGTTCCAAAGATGATTAGTTCAGTCTTGTTTCTGTTCCAAAGATGATTAGTTCAGTCTTGTTTCTGTTCCAAAGATGATTAGTTCAGTCTTGTTTCTGTTCAGTTGGAGACAGTGACAGTGAATGGATCGGTCCATTTTCACCTGCTGTGAGTGAAATGTAAATCTGAGGGTCATCTGCATAATTCTGGTAGGATATGCCACAGCTGTGTATTAACTGACCTAAAGGAAGCATGTAGAGATTGAATAATAGAGGTCCCAAGATAGACCCCTGTGGAACCCCACATGTCGGGGCCATTTGGTCTGATACAGTTTCCAACAGAAACAAAGTACTTCCTGTCTTCAAGATAGGACTGAAACCATTTAAGAGCAGTTCCAGAGATACCTATGCATTCATCTAATCTTTGTGACAGGATTTCATGTCCACTGTGTCAAACACTCAAGTCCAACAGAACTAAGACAGAGGCCTGCGTCAGTGTCAGACGGATGTCATTTGTGACTTTGATAAGTGCAGTCTCAGTCTGTGATGGGCCTAAAACCTGACTGAAAAGGATCAAAGCAGTTGTTAAGTAATAGAAAGTCATTAAGTTGCTGATATACAACTTTTTCGATGACTTTCCCTAAAAATGGCAGGTTTGATATGGGCCGATAGTTGTTGAGCTCTGTAGCATCAAGACTGCTCTTCTTTAGGAGAGGCTTAATGACAGCAGTTTTTAAGGCACTTGGAAATGTTCCAAACTGTAAGGAATTATTGACTATATCAGTGAGTTGTGGTAACAAACTGCTTAGTACTGATTTTAGAAATCTAGTGGGTAAAACATGGAGGCAGCAGGTGGATGAGCTCAGGCTGGAGACAGTTTTTTCAATTGTTCTGTCATTAATGGTGTAAAATGTGTTTAACTCAACCAAAGGTCTCCTATGTGGCTGCAGTGTTGTTGTATGCCCTTTGGACTGTAGCATGTTTAATGCCTTGAACCTTGTCGTTAAAAAACAATGCAAACTCAGTGCATTTAGTGGAAACTAATCCTGGAGGAAATGGAGCTGGAGGGTTTGTTAATCTGTTCACTGGAGCAAACAGGACAAGAGCTGTTACTGCTGTTGTTGATGAGCTCTGAGAAGAATATTTCTGTTGCTCTTTTCAAAGTTTGATTGAAAACATGCAGATTTTCTTTGTATACCTCATAATGAATTAAGAGTTTCAATTTATGCCATTTTCTTTGGCTTGTCTGCATTCCCTTTTCTGTGCCCTGAGCATTGCTCCACAAAGCCTTCTGCCTCTTCATCTATATTAATTAAAGTATTTTATTATAGTTATGGTATATTAGAAGTTGTAGTTGTACTGTAGTTACTAATGTTGCTTTACAAGTTACTGTTATTAATAATTTAATTTCAGAAAAAGATAGAAAAAAGAAAATATAACTATTATAATATCTTTATTAGTCTGTAAGTTTTGTAAATAACATAACTGCCAATATTTAATGCCATGGTTTGCAAATTAGATGCATCTTTGTTTACTTTTGGGACAAAGCGATAAATAATAATAAATAAATAAAACATAATCATAAGTACGTGATTAATAACAAATGATCTCCTTAGTTAAACAGAGTTTAAAATGCTTTCTTTTTATTTCATAATAAAATTACAAATTCCTTACACTCTCTGAAATACAATTAAGATTGTAATCAAAGTAATCACATTAAACATTGTAATAATCACATTCAGTTCATTTAAAAATGTGCATATTTACGAGCCTCTTTAAAATACATTCATCTAGTTTTTATACAGTTTCTAAAAAACACTAGATTAATAAAAGATTAGTGGACAGAAAACTGCACTGCACATGAGCCTAAAGTATATCAGATGCTATTGTCCCCTCCTCCTTTCAACAACAAAGGACAACTTCAGACTCTTTCCTTTGTTTTAGTTTGGTCCAAAACTGTACAAGCACCTTCTGAAAAAGTGCACATCACAAATAATCCTCTCGACAAAACGCTTCAAAAAGATTAAAGAACTAATTGTTGAACACAAAATCATTTCCGAGGTTTAAATCCATCAGAGGCAGCTGTATTAACTTATTTAATATCCAGTTATTAAAAGTACTTAGCCTCATAGACAAATGAAATAGTAGGTAAACACACAACTGTTTCAAACTCGCCAACAAATACCTCGCCTTCTTTCTTCTGTTGTTCTTATTGGCATTAGGCTCCTGCGATTGTTCTTTCTGAAGCCTCTTCAGGAAAACTCTGCACACTGTGTCCACTTTCTCTTTTTCTCAGAGACCTTTTGAGGGCGATAAATGTTCAGAGTAGAAGACGGAGGCTTAGGCTAGTCCGGGCAGGTGTCTCTGAACAGTCTTAACTTGCTGATTTATTTTTTGTTGCTGTTTATAGATAGAAAACCAAACCATGTCAAATGAGTTAAGTGACATAAGTCTGTATTATTTTGAAATTTGCTGCACTTTGGAAGCCTCGTTGTTAAAACAGGGACAGTAGGGCCAGGACCTGAACAAAAGATCATGTTTTTACAGCTTTTTTATGCAGGTGAATCTAAAATAAACACCGGCTAAAAGTTGAAACAAGTGTAAAAAAAACTGAAGGTGGCAGCAATGCAACAACAAGACCAGCTTCTGTTAAACTCCAAAGAAGAAGTGAACAGATTCTGTAAAGCAGCTGAAGGCAAACCTCAACACAGCTGCACAAATCTGATCTAAATAAAGACTGTTAAAGACTAGGACTCACAGCTCTTAACTCAAAGTCCAGACAGACACGTGGGGTGTTAGAGAGGCTGCTGGAGCAGGTGCTGGTGGAATGTGTGAAGGACAGTTTGGAGGAAGAAAGAATGAGGGAGTCACAGGTGTTGGAAGGAAATGGAGCATTATGGGCTTGTTGGGAAAGGGCCTAAGCAAATTCTGGTGTGGATTATCAGCCTCATCTTAATTATCAGAATAGAAAACGGATCAATACGTCTTGACATTTCCATCCTCCGATACAGCAGGTGGCAGTATGCGCCTGTTATTGTGGTTTGAAGCCCGCCCGGAGAGAGCCCCGCGAGAGTTGTGTGGGAGCTGCTGAAACTTCTCCTTCCTCTTTTTAAATGCTCCTGTTTCTTACTCTTACGCTTCTCATCTTGTAGAGACTTCAAAGCACCACCAAAGCGCTAACTTTGTGTTCTGAGTGACTGAGAAACACGGAACTGGTGAGTTCACTGTTTACTGTGAGCACAGCTAGCATGCTAACGTTAGCCTCCTTTGTTCAATGGGACTGTGGAGCTCAGAGAAACATTTACATGCTCTATTCTTTATTTAAGTATACCTCCAGAAACAATATGTTAACGTCCATCATAAAACAATCATTAAAACAAAGAAGGTCTAACAGAACAATAAAGAGTAAATTCACTTGAAACAGTCGGGCATTGTTTTATTATTAATGAAAATAAGCTCGAGTTTTACCAACTGGGCTTTAATTATACTTATTAATTAATAACGATAAACAAAATGATTGTGATTAGGACTGCAACTTTATTATTATTTCTGTAATTGGTTAATCACTTTTTTTTTAAATAATCGTTTAATAATCCAACAGCGACCTGGTGGACTGACAAAGACCTGAGGTGTTTTTTTGTTCTGACTGAATCTAAATCTGAACCTGATGAAGCTAAAGTGCCACTTGTGGATGTTTCTGTGGCTTTACTGCTCTGTAATAAAACCCTCTGCTTTCAGCACAGGCAGCAAAACCTAAGCACAGCCAAATGATTTGATTTAAATTTTTGACTTTTATAGCTCTACATGGACAGGCCCCCAGTCCGTCACTGACCTCTGACCCCTCACTCCTCCTCCCGCGCTCTTCGGTCTTCTGGTCAAAACCTTCTAACGGTCCCCAAAACCCGGGGAGACCGGTCCTTCCAGACTCTGGGACGTCCTGCCCCTGTCACTGCGAGTGGACGTTTCTGTTGATTCTTTAAAAAGCAGCTGAAGACACTTTTATTTAAACAAAGTTTTAGTTGAGTGGGCTTATGTTTTTACTATTTTGTGGTTTAAGTTTTTATTTATTATAGTTTTTTTGTTCTTTTATAAAAATAGTTGCACTTTGTAAAGCACGTTGTTGATTTATATCTGTGAAAGGTGCTAGATAAATAAAATTTACTCGCTTATCTTGAGTTGTAGATCTTTTTACTCAAACTTGGCAGAAATTGGGCTATTGTCAGCATCTTCTAATTTCCTAACGCACAAAATACAATATCCCAAATCCTCTCTGTAAAAGCCCTTTCGTCTCATATTTCAACAAAATGAACCAAAAAATTTATTCCAATTTTATTTCCAGATTTAGTTTTTGGAAATGTATCCACCTTAGCCTATATTTAAGTTTTTATAAGGCCTCATTTGTATATTAAAACATAAATTTATACAAAACCTGTAATACCTTCTTTTTCTTGTGTATCAAATTAACAAACTGGATAAGTTTTACAGTGATATCTTTAAAAAAATGTCCCTATTCAACTGTAGTGTCTCTGGTGCTCCTGCCTCAGAGCGTCAGGACCATCACTAGCCTTCTTGCTAAAGTTAGCTACCTTGTAAGCTTTATGTTCCGTGTATTGCACCCCAAAGTCCTACACCATCAACAGTCTATACAGCAACTGCTCTAACATAGAATTGTGTATTGTACTCAGTATCTTTTGTTTTCTTTCCTGTTTTTGCAGAGAAACATCTCAACAACCCAATCATAACAGAGCACACCTGTGACCTATGACAAGACTTTTACAGCAAAGCACACGTTTTTAAATCTAAATGAGAACGTACTCAGAGGAGAAGCCCTTCAGCTGTGACCAGTGTGAGAAGAGTTTTAATAACTCAAACAACCTGTCAAGGCACCGTCGAGTCCACACAGGAGAAAGACCGTACAGTTGTGACCAGTGTGGACATGCTTTTACTCAACTAAACAATCTTGAACGACACATGCGAATCCACACTGGGGAAAGACACTATAGCTGTGAGCAGTGTGAGAAGAGTTTTAGAACATCACGTCACCTCTTAGAGCATCGTTGGATCCACACAGGAGAAAAACCTTACAGCTGTAAAGACTGTGGAAAGGCATTTACTAAATTAAGCCACCTCTACAATCACTTGACAATCCACTCTGAAGAAAGGCCTTACAAGTGTGACCAGTGTGAGAAGAGTTTTAAAACATCTACAACAATGTTGGTGCATCACCGCGTTCATACAGGAGAAAAAATATACTGTTGTGATCAGTGTGAGAAAACCTTTACTCAATTACCGCACCTTAAAAGACACATGAGAATCCACTCTGGAGCGAGACAGAGAGAAAGTATGATATGAAAATAGACAAACTTTACAAAATCTGACAGTAAGTGTCCTGTCGGCAGAACACCAGGTGAATTACCCATTCTCTATATAATCTTTGCCTCTTTTACACCGAAGCTGGGACTACAGTATCTAAATCTCTGTAGCTGTGTCCGCGTTTAGCACAAACAAGTTCAAAGTTTTAACAACGCCTTTTTACTGTTGCAATACGTATTCTGTAGTTTTCCAGAAGCATGTCAGACTTGAATGTTCAATATCCTGTCTCCAGGTCCCGGTCATTAAACTGCCTAAGACTTCCAAAACATGTCCTCTGCCTTTTCCCTCGTGTGACGCTCTGAGGGCAACTCAAATATTCTCTAACAATGTGGTCTCTGGGAAAATATTTTCAACTTTCACACACCTGCAATGGAAATGGCTTTTGCTTTATCCATCTTCTCATGACACCTGTACGTACCTGCTCACTGAGCACGCTCACGGCGCCCCCACCAGCCACGCCCACTCGCAATATTCCAATTACTCTATTTATGGAATCTACTGAGGGTGCCTGCTGTTGCCTGTTAGTCCTCTAAAATGTTTTATAGTATTGAAGAAATACTGAAATGATTTCGAAACGCACAAAAGCAGCTAAGCTACATTTAGGAAATACCACAAAAAAAAAAAAATATGAAAAAAGGTAAATATTGCGCCCCTATGCGCCGCATATGGTGCATACCCCTTTTTTGCGTCTAGATGCAACCCACTCGGCCATCACCAACTCAGTGGCACCCCTCGGGACAAAGCCCAGAGCAACCAGTGTCGTGTTCCTTCAGAACACGTGTTTGCAACAACTCCTTCCCATAGAAGCTTGTAGCCGCAGAGAGGGTCAGACTTGGGTCCTGGTGGAGCTAAAAGTTGTGACGTGCTTCGAGACTATAATTAACAAATAATCTCAGATCTGATGTGCGTTTGGTCGGTTTATTGCAGATTAAATAATACAGCTCAGCAGACAGATGGAGGGGCACAAACCAAGTCCATGGTTAAGGGGGAATGGTCAGAGATAAGTCCTGAACATAGCGTAATAAGTTATTATTAACTAAAAAGTAATCAGTTTGTGAGAATGTATGATGAACAGAGGAGAAGGAAGAGTAATCAGGTCTATTTGTACTAGATCTACGCCAAACCTCTGATACTCCGGATGAAGGCGTTACTTATGGAGCTGAAGATCTAAGGTATTGTTCAAACAACAACTAAAGTCTCCACCAATAAAAAGATGGTGAGAGAGTTGTCGTAAAAACGTAGCTCTAGAGACTGGGGCCATTTTTTGTACCAGGCTGTAAACATGATTTTTACACCTGTAAAGTTTCCATTGGGGTTCTCCTTATATTTCCGCTTTTGGGGCCTGCCCTCTGCGATATACCTCCGTCCACCGCTGTATTTCGCTGAATATCGCCGTTTGGCGGCGCCCTTACGCGAGGACCGTTTAAGGGGTTCCACGAGAGAGGCTTGTGGCCAACCGCCATAAATTCCGAAGTGTCGCGGGACTTACATACTCGTGCTCTCGCGGGAGTTCTCGCTATGTTCTCGTCACACACAGCAGTCGGAGCAGCGCGAGAGTTGTGTGGGAGCTGCTGAAACTTCTCCTTCCTCTTTTTAAATGCTCCTGTTTCTTACTCTTACGCTTCTCATCTTGTAGAGACTTCAAAGCACCACCAAAGCGCTAACTTTGTGTTCTGAGTGACTGAGAAACACGGAACTGGTGAGTTCACTGTTTACTGTGAGCACAGCTAGCATGCTAACGTTAGCCTCCTTTGTTCAATGGGACTGTGGAGCTCAGAGAAACATTTACATGCCTCAGTGTATTTCTGTTTTATTGTGTCACTTTGAGAGACAGTTAAACACTGATGCATACGTTTATTGAGAGCACTCTATTTTTTTTTTTTATATATATATATATATATATATATATATATATATATATTTGTCGACCGCTAAAGCTCTGTTTGTTTTGGTTTTTCTACAGTACACATGAGAATTCACACTGGAGAGAAACCGTATAAATGTGACCTGTGTAGTAAGGCATTTAATCAATTAACACACCTTAACAGACACATGTTATTACACACTGAGAGAAGCCCTATATATGTGACCAGTGTGGCGTGCTTTTACTGATCGGGCAGTCTTAAACAACACATAAGAATTCACACTGAGAGAGGCCGTATGTGTGTGACCAGTGTGGAAAGAGTTTTAAAACCACATGCAGTTTGTCAGCGCACCATCTACTCCACACAGGAGAAAAACCTTACAAATGTGATCAGTGTGGCGTGCTTTTACTCATTCAATTAGCTTAAAACAACACGTGAGAATTCACACTGGAGAAAGGCCTTACAAGTGTGAACAGTGTGACAAGAGTTTTATATCATCTTCAGCAATGTCACAGCATCGTCAAATCCATACAGGAGAAAAACTATACATTTGTCATCAGTGTGAGAAAACATTTGCTCATTCAGCAGGCCTTACAGTACACATGAGAATCCACACTGGAGAGAAACCGTATAAATGTGGCCAGTGTGGAGCTGCTTTTACCTAACCCTTTTTGCCTCCAGTGGCTGTGACGCTGTTGTATGAATGTGTAAAAATATTTAGGGCAGCTGTGGCTATAGATGTAGCTTACCACCACCAGTGTGCGACTGTGGAGTGAATGAATAATTGATATGTAAAGCGTCTTTGTTTCCTGGATAAGCACTATATAATTGATGTAGTAATATTATTGTTTTAGTCCAACCACAGCTAATGTCTCCACCTTCATGATTTCTCGTTTTTCAGTTTTTGTTTCCATTTCTTTGCTAAAAAGGCTGCGATTGGCTGAGAGACAGAAACAGCTTGTAGGAGGCATAATTTGATTTCAGTTGAACTCAATTTCTCCAGCCCCCAGGGCCTGGTCCCATTCTGGTCTTTACTCTACAGTCTGGATTCTCTGAAGCTTGACCTCCAGCTTCTTTAGTTTGTTGTTGTCAGGTTTTGTTCCACTGTCACATAATCTTACCTCAACGACTCTTTTTGTATGTTGAAGATAGTGCTTCTTTAATTTATCCGATTGTCTGAATGCCTTCCCACACTGGTCACAAATATATGGTTTCTCTCCAGTGTGAATTCTCATGTGTCTTGTAAAGCTACTCAGGCAGGGTCTTGCCCAAGGACACAATGAAAGTATGAACTGTGGGGAGAAGGAGAATTGAACCGCCTACCTTCTGGTTGAAGGACAGCCACTGAGTGCATAGAAAAATAGTGATGTATTGTTTTCTAACCAGATACTTTTAATATTACTGAATGAACAGGTCTTTCAAAAAATAAAATATGTAATCAATTGATTTAATTGTTTTTAAATATTTTTAAAGTATCACAACCTGACGACCCAGTTCTAATTATACATGTTGGTCTTTGTTGGCCACTCTTTGTTAAATTTTTTTTTTTATATAAAATTTCCTTCCTTTGAACTTTTTTATTATTTTTTTTGTTGTTTTTCACTGTGTAATGCTTCTGACCATCAGCAGATATTATTTTCATAAAACAACCAATAACCTTCACCTTAGACCCACAATAAATGCATGAACAGGACCAAGAACGGACCAGGACTGGACCAGGGCCTGCGTTGTGTTGTCTGTATAAAGTCGTAGTAAACCATGTATTACTTATGTTTGGCTTTAATAAACTATGTTCTGTAAATATTTTAGAGTCCATTTTCAAGGAGCTGCAGAATGAGATGAATGTGTGAATGTGCTCTGAACACTTAACTCTTTGGCACTTTTCTTATTTTCCATTTTCAAAAACAAAACAAGTGTCCTAAACTACGAGAGGTTTGACAATGGAATGGATTTTTTGATAAGACTCCTGAAGCAATTAGATCGTCATTCATGTTAAAAGAACTTTGTAAGTCTAAGCGTAAATTGGTCGAACCTGTTCATCACATTTTGAGGTCATAAAATAGATACTAATTCTTATGTTCCAATTCCTGAAGTTTTCACACAAGGACATAGTTGATGAAATCCAGGTCAACAAGCAGATGATCAGAGATAATTTAAGCGACTACTCTGATGGTACTCAAGATAACACACGTGCCCTACAAATCTGAAAGGGTCAATCGCGTAGACTCAAACGCAAAGCACAAACCTTGTGCAATCTAGATGTCAAATATTATCTAACACCATCTGGCTCTTTTTAGTCCGTCACACATTTATCAAACCCATGCTAAATGACCTTTAAAATAAACTTGATAGAGATAGCATCACTGTCGCAGTAGATGGTTTAGTGTCATATGAACCAGTCTCACTCCAGTGAAACCCAGGGTTGACTCTAGCACTCTAAAACCCGCTTTGTGATCCCACTGATCCAGAGGAGTGTTAGGGTTCCAGCTGGATAGGAGAGATGTGTCCAGGTTCGACTGGGTTTGTCGAACAGGGCCCTGATGTGGTTGGTTTTGTTGTTGTAGGCCTATAACCTAAAGATACGTTGTTTGAGACTTAGGCCTCATTATTCTATTATTTATACTGTCTTTGCATTGAGTGGAAAGGTCTCTGTTAAGGTGTTATGGCAGAAGAATAACTTACTGTGTGTAATACAACTGTTGATTCAGTCGGCCTACACTTTAGCCTCTGTCGGCCACATTTACTATGAACAGCTCGCTTGAGATGTTGAACTTATGCACAACCCGACTGTAACACTGACCGCCAGTGATCTTATCAGTAACTAATCAGTAATAATTCTTAACAGTTTCATAAATATATTTGTTTTATTGATGAAAGGAAAGAGAGAGAGGAAGGACAAAGAAAAGCTGATTTGCTCTGAATTAGTTCTGCTTGGCTTCCACAAAAATGAACCTTGCCACTGACTGTTACTGTTAGTAGTCTTTAGCGCAAGACACACACTCTTCCTCCATAAAAGAAAACAAAACACCCAGTTCTGGTATGTCTGTGAAGGTTCTCTGTCATCCAGGACATCTTGAAGAAAAGGTTAAACCTTTTAAGAAATTAAGCCAAAGCAGTTCAAGATGTATGTTTTAACCCAGGATGTTACAATTTAAATCTCACACACCACACAGAAATGACTACGTTACTGTGTACAATTTTTTTGGTGTTAAAATTCAATGCAGAATTTTTGAATAACAACTATTCCAGTTTAGCCGTGGTTCCTGGCTTCCTTGGACAAGCACCACAGCAAGCTGAGATAATCCAGAATAAGTGAAGAGTTATTAAAGACCCGCAATCGCAATATATTGATCTGAGTTCTTGATCAGGTACAGTTTTGTTCGAAGTACAATGTGACTAACCAGAATAATCCAGGTTTTTAATATATTTTTTATTGCTAAGTGGCAAACAAGTTACCAGTAGGTGCAGTTGATTCTCAGAAAACAAACAAGACCCAAACAATACACACTGAAGACAGTGAAGCATCATGATATGGGAATGTTTCTCCTACTATGGTGTTGGGCCTATCTATCACACACCAGGATCATGAATCAGTTTGCATTTGTCTAAATACTTGAAGAGGTCCTGTTGCCTTAAGCTGAAGAGGACATGCTCTTAATGTTTGTTTCAACAAGACAATGACCCAAACACACAGTAAAGCAGAAAAGTCTTGGTTCCAAACCAACAAAAGTAATGTTATTGAGTGAACAGTCCAATCCCTGGACCTTAATCCAATCGAGAAGCTGTTTCTGAAGCAAAACCAGGAAATGTGAATGAATAGTGGAATGTTGTTAAAGAATCATGAGAGGAATAACAGCTGAGAGACACAGATGTGAAGCAGTTTTAAAAAACTGTGGTCATATTACTATACTACTATTATTATAACTCAATATTAGTTTAATGATTCACAGGATTGCGTTTGAGTTTGTACAATCAAGACAGACACTGCTATTTTTTTAAACACACCCCTTTCAACTAATTGCCCAGTTGCACAGCCTTAAGAGCTGCACGTCATGAACGCTGGGTCTTGTTAATTTTCTGAGAATCTACTGCACCTACTGAAATATATTAATAACCTGGATTAATCTGGTTTGTCATATTGTTCTGCTATTATTTTGAACAACACTGTATGTGCTTGCTCTTGAAACATTGTTAAACACATGTTTAACATTTATCAATAAAAACAGTTCTTTTTACTTGGTCTGAGTGGTTCCAAATTTGTTTTCATGCACTCCAACTTTAACTTTAACAAGTATTAACAATAGCCTCCTATTACATCATTTGTCCAGTGTGTGACTTTTATATCTTTAATCTTTAATTAATACAGCATTTTGCATGTGTGCGTTTGCTTTCCTCTAGAGCCTTTACTTTGGATAGGAAAGGTAAATTGGAGACAGGACGGAAATTATTCAGGCATCCAGGATCCAGTCTAGGTTTTTTGATTAAATTGCCTGTAACAAACTTTCATAAATTGTATTAGTTTATTCTAAATTAAAATGTATACTTGGGTTTAATTATAAATATATATTTTTTCCAAATGTAAAAAAAAAATTTGGACAATATTCATTTTCATAACAAATATTTATATTTGGAGTAAATGTACTTTTATATTTTTTTTATGACTGAAGATTTTGTTTTACTTGGAGATTTTATGGATTTAGTAGTGTTTCAACCAACTCTGAAATTAAACTTTGAAAAAAATAAAGAATTCAGGTGTAACAAATTTCCCAAATCTTCTTAGTTTAGTCCGAAGAGCCATTTTATTTTCAGAGTGGCAAACCGTTCAGCACCTCAGGAGGGGGAAGCAGTACCCTACCAAAACTGTTTACAGTGGAGGTGGAATACTTCCAGACAATACTGTCAGGTCTTCCACTGAGGAAGCAGAGGCCGAAGGCTCAGAGGTGGAATTGTCACTCACCCAAGCTGACGTCACTGAGATAGTTAAGAAGCTTCTCGGTGGCAAGGCACTGAGGGTGGATGATATCCGCAAGTTCCTGGATGTTGTGGGGCTGGCTTTGCTCACACGCCTCTGCAAGGGAGGGTGTGTTCAAACTAGAGGGATCACACTCCTCAGCCTCCCCGGGAAAGTCTATGCCAGGGTACTGGAGAGGAGAATGCGGCCGATAGTCGAACCTCAGATCCAGGAGGAACAATGTGGTGTTTGTCCCGGTCGTGGAACACTGGAGCAGCTCTATACCCTCTCCAGGGGCTGGAGGGTTTATGGGAGTTTGCCCAACCAGTCCACATGTGCTTTGAAGATGTTGACCGTGTCCCTCTAAGCGCCCAGTTGGGGGTGCTTAGGGAGTGTGGCCCTCTGCTAAGGGCTGTCTGGTCCCTGTACGACCGGAGCAGGATCTTGGTTTGTTGCCAGCAGTAAGTCAGACCTGTTTCATGTTGGACTCCAGTAGGGCTGCCTTTTGTCACCATGAACAGGATTTCTGGGGAGTGTCTGGGGAGACTGAGCATCACTGCTGCCCCCAAGACCCGGCCTCGGATAAGCGGGAAAAAAATAGATGTATGTGTTAGCTAAAGGGATGGTCTTTCAGATAAACTCAAGAAAAGTAATTCTGTTTTCTATACAAATAATAAAATAAAAAGTTAAAAAGTTTTGAATAAATATTTAAAAAGTTGTTTATATGATATGTAATGTTTTGTAAATATTTGTGAAGAATGGAAGAGAGTTTCGCGTTTTCCTAATAGAAATTGTCTAATATCAAAAATTTATAAGTAAAAATTTTATTTTATTTTATTCCAGTTTGCAGTTTAGTATTACTTTTTTGTTCCTATTCGACTGTGTTGGGCAGTCTTACAAAAGAAAAATACCACTGCATCAAAAACCTGCAACAGTAACAAGTGGTAGAGCGGTCGTCCTTCAACCAGGAAGTAGGCGGTTCGATTCCTCTCACCGCAGTTCAAACTGTTGTTGTGTCCTTGGGCAAGACACTTAACCCACCTTGCCTCCAGTGGTGTTCAGCTGTGACACTGGAGAATGGGATGTAAATGGCTTTGAAAGAAAGCGTCATCTAATGTAAATGTAACACTGGTGAATGTAAGTCGCTTTGGATAAAATGTAAATGTAACAATAACTTTGCACTCAGAAATTCCCACAAAAAAAGTAGCACAGTAACAGGTCAAAATACTCTGACGTGTTAATCTGTACACAACAGATTTCAATGAAACCAGAGGCATGAGTTTTACACTTTATTGAAACATATTTAGTCTTAAACTTTTGTAAATAAACCGGTACAGTACTGCACACTTTTTCACATGACTATCAGCGACAGAAAACAGATATGTAGGGTATAAAACCGTTCACTAATTCAGAGCACTATATAGTCCTCTTTATAGTGATTGAGGGGTTAGGGGCTAGAGAGGGGGACTTGTCTTTCCTTTTCCATGTCTTCTGCACTCTGTAATCTGTCCCAGGTGGCGCAGAAACTCTTGCGGTTTGGTTTGATATTTTTATCACAACAACAGCATGTATTTTTTTTAAATAACATTAAGAAAATATTGATTCTAAATTTTTTTGAATCATAAATGAACACATTTTTTCTCCCACCTTTAATATATATGTACATATACATATGTACTACAAAACACACACACATTTAGAAGTATTAATCTCTAAATGTCAGTTCGGTTTATATCATCATCAAATGACACTGAACACAAATAAACCATCCATCCATGTTCTACATCTTATCCGGGGCCGGGTCTCGGGGGCAGCAGTCTAAGCAGAGAAGCCCAGAGTTCCCCCTCCCCAGACACTTCCTCCAGCTCTTCCGGGACGATACCGAGGCGTTCCCAGGTCAGCCGAGAGACATAGTCCCTCCAGCGTGTCCTAGGTCTTCCCAAAGGTCTCCTCTCGGTGGGACATGCCCGGAACACCTCCCCAGGGAGGAGTCCAGGAGGCATCCAAAACAGATGCCCGAGCCACCTCAGCTGGCTCTTCTCGATGTGGAGGAGCAGCGGCTCTACTTAGAGCTCCTCCCGAGTGACCGAGCTCCTCACCTTATCTTTAAGGGAGCACCCCGCCACTCTGCAGAGAAAGCTCATTTCGGCCGCTTGTATCCGGGATCTTGTTCTTTCGGTCATGACCCAAAGCTCATGACAACTTCATGACACAAAACAACTTTTTCCATAAACTCCGAATTTGTGCAGAGATTATATTACTCAGTGATTGTAAAAAGGTAAAGTCAGGTGTGAACAGGTTTAGTTGAGTCCAGTTAAACTGGTCCAGTCCCAGGAGTCTCCACTGGATTCTTCTGGTCCAGTTCTCTCAGGTTAAACCCTAATGAGACAGAACCAGAACCAGTCTTTACTTTTACTGAACAGATGAGAGCAAATGTATTTACTGAGAAAGACATAAAGCAGTAATTATAAAAACATTTGGCTCCATGAGTTAATTTTGTAAAGGAATAGTTAACTAGAACTTTAGTAATAGTTCATATTTACAGCACAAACCAGAGCAGAATGAGTCGAGCAGTAGGAGTGGCTTTAGTTTCTTTATTTGTTTAAAGACAGACTTTATTGAACTGTGTCAGAAACAGAAGCTGAGACTGGACCAAACACTTTCTGAGACACATTCACTGAAATCAGAAACAGGCTGTGATTGGCTACAGTTCTACAGCCTCTACTCACCTCAGAGTCTCCAGTCGACACTGAGGACTCTGTTGGAGTTCACGCAGCTCCTGAAGATCTGACTCCTTCAGGCCGTTTTCCCAAAGCACCAGTTCTCTCAGATGTGAGGGGTTGGACTTCAGAGCTGAGGCCAGAGAAGAACAGCTGGACTTTGACAAACTGCACCAGTTCAATCTGAAGAAAGAATAAATGATGAGAAAAGTAAAAAAAAAATTAACTCCTCTCAGTAGTGTGTTGTGTCTGATATTTAACATTTATTTATTCAAAGAAACTGCAGCAGACTGAGTTTGATGAGGCTGATCCAAAAGTGACAAACTACTGAAATAATACATTTTCTTTCCAACACTGTGTTTGGGTCAAAGGTTGATCAGGCTGCCTCCACTGGAGCGGCTCTGAAGATGTGAGAGACTCACAGGAGTTTCGACTTCAACTTTAATGTGTTTGATTGAATTTTTTAGTTGAGTTTGTTTCGAGAGAGTGAGACAGAGTTTGAGTTCTCTTTCCACTGAATGGTCTTAATCCAGTGTTACACTTATATTTGATCTGACAGTGAAGCTCTGAGCAGTTCCTTCATAAACAACAATGAGAAATGGAGATTTTATGGATGTAGTTGTGTTAATGAAGGAGGTGGAGCTGTTAATGAACATGTGACCTGTGTAACACTAACAGAGTGAACTGACCTCAGAGTCTCCAGTCGACACTCTGGACTCTGCAGAAAACCACACAGACGCTCCACTCCTGAGTCCTTCAGGTCTGTGTTCCAGCCCAGATCCAGTTCTCTCAGATGTGAGGGGTTGGACTTCAGAGCTGAGGCCAGAGAAGAACAGCTGGACTCTGACAAACTGCAGCAACATAATCTGAATAAAGAATAAATGATGAAGATAGATTGTTAAACTATACATTGTATCTACTTCATGTGTAACAAACCCTAATAACATATAACTACATAGTACATAATTGGAATTATGTGTACTTACCCTAACCTACCTACAATATGTATGTATATACATGTTATTACAGTTTGTTACACAGTGTGTAACACTGTACTTAATGAAGCAGATACAATGTATCCAGTGTAGTGAAAAATAAAGTGGCACTAAATATATTTAGTGTAAAAGAACAAACGTGTCTGATGTGTGTTGTGTTAAAAAAGGCATTGGTGTTTTATGTTTGACTTTAATAATGTGCTGTGTTTGATTACATTTCTTGTTCATTGCTTTGAATGGTCTTTTTAAATTTGTCATGAAGGTTTGTTGTAGTATTTTCAAATGTATTAGCTCTTGTTTAATTATTATTTTATTGTTATTAGCTGAATTGTCTTAATTCCTTAACCTGACAGGTCTGTGCAATATGGTTCACTATAATATCAGCACCACACCATTTATATTACTCATTTGTCTTTACTGTACATTTGTATAGAACTTTTCTATATAAAACTTTGTCCTTCACCCTCTGCGGGTGGTCTCATCCTTCGAGCTCGGGTCCTCTACCAGAGGCCTGGGAGCTTGAGGGTTCTGCGCAGTATCTTTGCTGTTCCTAGTACTGCACTTTTCTGGACCGAGATGTCTGGTGTTCTTTCAGGGATCTGCTGTAGCCACTCTTCCAGTTTGGGGGTCACTGCCCCGAGTGCTCCGATGACCACGAGCACCACTGTCGCCTTCACCTTCCAAGTCTTTTCTAGCTCTTCTCTGAGCCCTTGGTATTTCTCTAGTTTCTCATGTTCCTTTTTCCTGATGTTGCAATCACTTGGTA
This sequence comes from Neodontobutis hainanensis, assembly GCA_024349245.1. Classification (NCBI taxonomy): domain Eukaryota; kingdom Metazoa; phylum Chordata; class Actinopteri; order Gobiiformes; family Odontobutidae; genus Neodontobutis; species Neodontobutis hainanensis. The sequence continues at coordinate 1,072,917 of JALDNG010000131.1, forward strand.
TTGCCACATCAACCACAACGGCTTTCCTCTGCTGTTTGTCCACCACCACGATGTCTGGTTGGTTCGCCATTACCATTCTGTCAGTCTGGATCTGGAAGTCCCACAGGATCTTGGCTCGGTCATTCTCTACCACCTTTGGAGGTGTTTCCCACTTTGACCTCGGGGTTTCCAGTCCGTACTCCGTGCAGATGTTCCTGTACACTATGCTTTCCCTGCCAGCATCTTACACCCTGCAGTTAAGTGTTGGATTGTCTCAGGGGCCTGTTTGCACAGCCTACACCTTGGGTCTTGTCTGGTGTGGTAGATCTGGTTCGTCTGTTCTCCATTGCCTGAGACATTCACTGAGCACGTCTTCTGTCGGGGCCTTATCTTTGATGTACTTGTGGATCTTGGATGTTTCATCCTGGATAGTGGCTCTCACACTCACTAGTCCACGGCCGCCTTCCTTACGGCTAGCGTACAGTCTCAGGTGCTGGATTTGGGATGGAACCCTCCATGCATGGTGAGGAGCTTTCGTGTCTTAACGTCTGTGGTCTGTATCTCTTCCTTTGGCCACCTTATTATTCCTGCAGGGTATCTGATCACTGGAAGGGCGTAGCTGTTTATTGCCCGTGCCTTGTTCTTGTCATTGAGCTGACTTCTTAGGACTTGCCTTACTTGTTGGAGGTATTTGGCAGTTGCTGTTTTCCTTGTTACCTCTTCAAGGTTGCCATTTGCCTGTGGTATTCCAAGATACTTGTAACCATCCTCAATGTCTGCTATTGTTCCTTCTGGTAGTGAGACCCCTTCTGTGTGGACTACCTTCCCTCTCTTTGTCACCATTCGACTACACTTCTCAAGCCCGAATGACATTCCAATGTCAGAGCTGTAGATCCTGGTGGTGTGGATCAGTGAGTCAATGTCCCGCTCGCTCTTAGCGTATAGCTTGATGTCATCCATGTAGAGGAGGTGACTGATGGTGGCCCCATCCCTGAGTCGGTATCCATAGCCAGTCTTGTTGATTATTTGGCTGAGGGGGTTCAGACCTATGCAGAACAGCAGTGGGGACAGAGCATCTCCTTGGTATATGCCACATTTGATGGACACTTGTGCAAGTGGCTTGTCATTGGTCTCAAGGGTGGTTTTCCATAGCCTCATCGAGTTTGCAATGAAGTGTCTTAGAGTCCTGTTGATGTTGTACATCTCCAACATTCAGTGATCCATGTGTGTGGCATTGAGTCATATGCTTTCTTGTAATCAATCCAGGCAGTGCACAGGTTGGTGTGTCGGGTTCTGCAGTCTTTGGTGACTGTTCTGTCAACCAGGAGTTGGTGTTTGGCTCCTCTAGTTTCTTTGCCGATGCCCTTCTGTGCTTTGCTCATGTATTGATCCATGTGCCCACTTCTCTGAGCCGCGATGATGCCTGACATGAGCTTCCATGTTGTGGAGAGACAGGTTATTGGCCGATAGTTGGATGGGACTGTACCCTTTGCGGGGTCCTTCAGGATCAGGATTGTACGCCCTTCGGTAAGCCATTCAGGGTGCGTCGCATCCCTTGGCAGCTGGTTGTTACTGTCACAATATTTGCTTACATTGAAATTTGACTGGCTTTTGGGTGATAGCACAAAGAGGGACAGAGAAGGTCACAGAAGGACTGGAGCAGAGTGAGCAGGTGATGGGTTCAGAGACAGCGAGAGACAGAACCAGGTGAGACACAGGACAATATTAGCCACAACTCTAAAGCCAACAGGCAGAGACTGAGATCTGAAGAATACAAACTGTGTGAACAAGAAACATTTCTGAAGCAGTCCTGCACAGTTGCACAGACTCAGATGTAGAAGCAGGTCTCAGCCTCAGGTGACAGGAAATAGTGTTTATCCACATAAATTTCCAGGTTGTTCAAAGTGGGATGGAGGGGCAGAATCTCAGGTGAGGGATAGACTCACATCAAAGTTACGCCCTTGCTTCGTTGCAAAACATAATCATTTTGACCTGGTGGAGAAAGGGCCCCGTTTGACTACAGATTTTTGTCTTGCATTGCTGCATATAGAATGCACATTTTGTGTCAGGACCTCATTGCCAGCTCTCAAAAGTGTACAGATCAGTAACAGTATTGTTCTTAATAATACATCTCTGAAGGTCTTCAGTCTTACAGGTCATATTATAGAATCCCAATGATGCAATCAGGCAAGTGTATCTCTCCTGGCATTGTTCTAAAGTTATGTATTTAATATTTGTTAACATTGTCAGCACTTTAACTGTGCACCACACCTCATTCATTGTTATACTGGTTATATTTCTGCTAGAGTTAAGTACTAGATTTGCTACCGTTTTGTGAACAGGGCACTTCTTTGTGTGCTAGCTTACATGCTAGCGGGTTTTTAGCGTTTGAATTAGCCCTGATCTTACCTCGATTGTTTGTTTTGTTACCATTGTTGTGTTACTGGTGGTTAGTTTAGTTGTGTGTACAGAGTTTTCTGTTTAACTTGTGGTTAGTACTGCTGTGTGTGTGTGTTGTTTTGTTACATGCAGCTATCCAAGTGCTATGGTCACTGATATAACACCAGGAAGGGAGAATCAGAGGTTTTAAAAAAAGATTTCTCCAGGCTTTTAAATAAACTTGAAAATCTGGAAGTGCAATCCTTTATCAGTGGACCACTCCCAAACATCGACAGAAGGATCAATAAATTCAGTCGGCTGCTTGCATTAAATAGATGGCTGTCCAAGACCTGCGAGACAAGAGGAGTACACTTTAATGATAACTTCAACTTGTTTTGGAAACGTGTAGACATGTTTAAAAGGAAAGGGCCCACACCTGAACAGAGGAGGGGTCAGGAGGCTAACAGATAATCTCCTGCACTCCCTGAGACACCTAAATTAGTTTAGGCTATTTAGTCCTGCTTCTGAAGAGTGCAGTCGCACCTCTGCTTGCTCCTGCCAGCTTTACTTTTCTCTTTAGTTATCTCCACATTTAGGATCAACTTTTTCATTACTTTTTACTTTCTTTTAACTGGATTTTTATGTTTTTATGTTCTTACTTATTTTTTACTTTTTTAACAAAACGTTGGACCTGCTGAGCGACTGGAGTCTTAGTATCTATTTTTCAACATGTCTGGGATAAAAACAACTACTGCAAACTCTTTCTGCCAAAATTGTTGGTCATTGTGTAGAGCACCCGGTGAATAATACAGTTATATCAAGTAGCGCTCATTTGCCCGTTAAATGTCAAAGCCATAACATATAATAAATATATTGTTTTGCAGTTAAACTATGTTTAATAACCATGTTCGTAATGCAAATAGCGTTTGGATTTGAGCAAGAAATGCCATGATATATTGTATATCTGGATTTATTTTTTGAAGCATAAAACAAAGCCAGTAAAAATAAATTTAAAATTCTACCTTAATAGTATTATAATTAACATCGAATTCTAAATTACCGTACTCAATGTATTTTTGATGGGGAAAAGTTATTAGCTCGGCTAAATAGCTAAGTAATGCTATATATTTAGCCGTGTAAGAGCTCTCAAAACCATCCATAAAACCAAGAAAATAGTATTACTCACCGAAAAACTGAAGACCACACTTCTTGGGGGGTCTGTTTATACAGCCAACAGCACAGCAAGCCATTTACACAACTTTCTTCTTAAATACTCAGAGAACAGCCGACGGTAAAGAAGCCTGACACACTGATCCTAACATGCGCCAAGCAAGTATCACGGAGGAGCTAACTAGCCACTTGCTAGCCAGCTAGCAAGTGGCTAGTTAGCTCACGTATTGAAAACTTAGCTCTAGAGACAGGAGCCATCAGGCTGTAAACATGTTTTTTACATTCGTAAAGTCGCCATTGGGTTTCTCCTTATATTTCCGGTTTTGGAGCCTGCCCTCTGGTGGACGGCAGTATATTGCCGTATTTCGATGTATTTTGGCGTATGGCGGCGCCCATTTAGGAGGTTCCATGGGAGACGCTTGGTCGAAACAGGGTGGTGGTGTTGCAGCCATTTATAAAGCTGCATTTTGCATGTACATCATCACACTTTTACTGGCAAAACTTTCCAAACTTTTACTCATTCGAAGTGCTCATCAAACATATTTCTTCTCAAATAAATGAAAGGAAGCCATTTTATTTAGCTGTAATCTATCGGTTCCCTACTCTTCTTTCTTGGATGAGTTTGGAGCTTAACATCCTTCTATTTGGAGACTTTAATATTCATCTAAATAAGGAGTGTGATCCTCTGCCCATAGCATTTCAATCACTGTTTATGACCCTGTCTTTAACCAGTTTGTTCATGAGCCCACACACATTAGTGGAAACTATCTTGATCTTGTTTTGGCTCGGTCTCCTCTCTTTCATCTGCTGTCTCAGATCACTCACTGGTAGAGTTCCAGATAAGTTACACATTTCCCTCAAATTCAGACAAATGCGTAGTGTCTACACGGAGTTTTTTTTCCAGCTGCAATGGAAATGATTGCCACACGGCTGACAGATGTTCTTCCTAATTTAACTCCAACTGGAAACTCAGTAGAGGCCTACACAGAGGAGGTCCATGCTACCCTCTCAGCCATCACCGACTCAGTGGCACCCCTCAGGACAAAGCCCAGACCAACCAGACGACCTACGCCATGGTATAATGAGGAAACGCGGGCTTTGAAACAGGCCTGCAGGAGTTTTGAACGCAAATGGCGCAAGTTAAAAACAAATCTAAATGATCAAAAGTGGTGTTTGTGTGTAAACACCTATAAGCACGCCCTCAGCACTGCAAAGACTGCTTATTTTTCATCTCTTATAAGAGAAAACCGTCATAACCCCAGGTTTCTCTTTGGAACAGTCGCTAAACTAATCCAACCAAAAACAACTGAAGACTCCTCTCCCTTTAGTGCACAAGACTTTTTAGATTTCTTTAATCATAAAATTGAAGATATCAGGGATAATATTTTGTTTTTGTCTTCCTCGGCTCCGGGTTCCATTCACTTGGATCCACCGACCTCTCGTCTCTCAGTCTTAGATTCTGTTTCCCTCATTACTTCGGTCCTGGCTTCATTACACTTCCTCATGTTAGAGCTGATTTCAAAGTTCTCTTGTTAACCTATAAAATCCTTTGTGGACGCGCGCCCTCTGACCTATCTGACCTTATCACCTGGTATACTCCAGCTCGTACCCTTCGCTCTCAGGACGCTGGCCTCCTTCAACTTCCTCGAATAAAGAAAAAGTCTGCTACAGAGCCTTTTCTTATAGAGCCCCATTTTTATGAATGTGCTCCCGGTGGAAGTGCGGCGATCTGACTCTGTTGAGATTTTCAAAAGCAAACTCAAAACTTACTTATTTCACCAAACGTATGGAGACTGATGATCATAGTGTTAGGTTTACACTGCCCCCCCCCTTACACACGACCTGTCCGTCCTGGGAGTGATCCCTCCTTCTGTGGTTCTCAGACCCTGATGGAGGGTCTAAGGACAGGGGATGTTGTCTAGTGCAGTCTGTTAAGCCCTTTGAGGCGGCTGTTGTTGTGATATTGGGCTATACAAAAAGAAATGTCTTGTCTTGTCTTGCCAATGTCTTCTCCCATTGCAAAGTTTCTAGTTGCATTTGGCCTTCATTTTCCCCAGATCCTCATTTATTCTTTAGTGAGGATTAATAACTAATACTATGAGTTGTTAAATGAACCAATAATTTGTACTTATACTTGAGTATATTTTAACAGTATTATTTCGGCCATGTAATAGATTACATTTTTCTTGATTTTCAAAGTTTGAGTTCTCTTTCCACTAAATGGTCTGTGTAACAGTAACAGAGTCAACTGACCCCAGAGTCTCCAGTCGACACTCTGGACTCTGCAGAAAACCACTCAGACGCTCCACTCCTGAGTCCTTCAGGTCTGTGTTACCCCCCAGATGCAGTTCTCTCAGATGTGAGGGGTTGGACTTCAGAGCTGAGGCCAGAGAAGAACAGCTGGACTCTGACAAACTGCACCTGTTCAATCTGAAAAAAGAATAAATAATGACAGACAGATCGTAAAACTATTTAAATGTATTTAGTGTAAAAGAACAAAGGTGTCTGTACAAGAACCATCTATTGTTCTGTGTGTGTATTTATTATATGTTTTCAGCCCTTTAACTGAGTTTTGCAGTTCAACTTTACAATGTGTCAAAATTCTGGGACATTATTGCTATTACTTTTGCTAATTCTGCGTTTTATAGTTTTTGTAATATTTAGCTTTAAATGCCATTTTTTCCCCATTAATTTGTTATGGAACTTGTGAAATATTTTTTCTGCCCTTTACAGCTATTGCCTAGTTTAACCTTTTTCACCCATTCAAACGTAAAACAAATTCAAATTTGAGGGATTTATATGTAATAAATAACTTTTTTACGGTAAGTCATTTACTAATGTGTAGATTCAGAACTAATAACTAAATCCAGTAATAACTAGCCTTTCCCAATTGCCAGGATCGTTCCTTCATTGAAGGCTCCTCCGGAGTCGGCCCCTCCCAAGCCAGGGCTTGAGTCCTGGGATACTCCTCAAATTATTTTTCAACAGGCTTCAAAGTGGCCGAACTGCAACATCAAAAGCCTCACCCAAAGTTTTACCACTTTTTTTAATTCTGTAAATAAAATGCTTAAATTCCTATTTTTTGTAATATGGAGTTATTTCTCATTAAATATTTGACTGCCATGAAATAAAATGCAATGTTAAGCAAATAAAGAAAAAAATTTATCCATAACAAAAAATAATACAATGAAAAATCCAGTCTGGTGTGGGTCTGATACTGATCTATGGCTCATAAAAAAAGACAAAAACAGCCTTAATTAGGGACATCAAAGGACTGTGGAAGGAATACTTTGACGATATCCGCAATCGTACATTAAGTCTTCCACTAAGGAAGCAGAGGCCGAGGGCTCGGAGGTGGACTCGTCCATCACCCAAGCTAAAGTCACTGAGGTAGTTAAGAAGCTTCTTGGTGGCAGGGCACCGGGGGTAGATAATTTCCGTCCTGAGTACCTCAAGTCTCTGGATGTTGTGGGGTTGTATTGGCTGATACGCCTCTGCAACATCCCCATGGAGACAGTACCTCTGAACTCTAACACTATTTCTGGACTCTTGACCTTAATCCTCACTCATTAATCCTGACCCACATCATTAAGTCATCTCTCTCAATGTTGGAACTGAACACTGAACAATGACATCTGAATTGTGACCTCTAATGTGACATTATATTTTGACATTTTCTGCAACATTAGGCTGGGTCATACACCAGATAATTTACATTAACATACATTAAGTCATTTAGCAGACTCTTTTATCCAAAGCGACTTACAAGTGAGGAAAACAATGGAAGCAATTTTAACAACACAAGGAACAAAAATCATAAGTGTACAAAAAACTAGTTAAAACCCAGCACAGTATACAAAGCTAAGGATGAGCATATATATATATATATATATATATATATATATATATGCTGGGGGGGTTGGGGCTCATATGCGAGCGCCTGGTGGCCGGGGCTTTCCCCACGGGGCCCGGCCGGGCTCAGCCCGAAGGAGCGACGTGGGACCAACCTCCCGTGGGCCCACCACCTGCAGGAGGAACCGTAAAGGGCCGGTGCAATGTGGATTGGGTGGCAGTCGAAGGCGGAGGCCTCGACGGCCCAATCCCCGGACACAGAATCTGGCTCTAGGGACATGGAATGTCACCTCGCTGGCGGGTAAGGAGCCTGAGCTTGTGCAGGAGGTTGAGAGATACTGACTAGAGATAGTCGGGCTCACCTCCACGCACAGCTTGGGCTCTGGAATCCAACTCCTCGAGAGACTCTGGAGTTGCCTGCGGTGAGAGTGACGGCGGGCCGGTGTGGGTTTGCTCATAGTCCCCCAGCTCAGCCGCCATGTGTTGGAGTTCACCCCGGTGAACGAGAGGGTCACTTCCCTGAGCCTTCGGGTCGGGGATAGGTCTCTCACTGTTGTTTGTGTTTACGGGCCAAATGGCAATGCAGAGTACCTGGCCCCCCTGATCTGAACCCGAGTGGCGTTCTGTTATTGGACTTCTGTGCTAGCAACAGTTTGTCCATAACAAACACCATGTTCAAGCATAAGGGTGTCCATCAGTGCAGGTGGCACCAGGACACACTAGGCCGGAGGTCGATGATCGACTTCGTAGTTGTTTCATCTGACCTCCGACCGTATGTCTTGGACACTCGGGTGAAGAGAGGGGCGGAGCTGTCAACTGATCACCACCTGGTGGTGAGTTGCGGGACAGACTTGGCAGACCCAAACGTACTGTGAGGGTCTGTTGGGAACGTTTGGCCGAGTCCCCTGTCAGAGAGATCTTCAACTCCCACCTCTGGGTCTGGGAGGAGTTCGGTGAGGCCATAGAGGAGGACTATTGGTCGGCCTCGAAGAAATTCTTGTAAACCGTCCGGCGCCTCAGGAGGGGGAAGAGATTAGAGATAGGGTGAGGAGCTCGGTCACTCGGGAGGTACTCAAAGTAGAGCCGCTGCTCCTTCACATCGAGAGGAGCCAGCTGAGGTGGCTCGGGCATCTGTTTCAGGGCATGTCCCACCGAGAGGAGATATATATAATATATACACATATATATATATATAAAAAAAAAGAACTTTGTCCTTCACCCTCCGCGGGTGGTCTCATCCTTCGAGCTCGGGTCCTCTACCAGAGGCCTGGGAGCTTGAGGGTTCTGCGCAGTATCTTTGCTGTTCCTAGTACTGCACTTTTCTGGATTGAGAGGTCTGGTGTTCTTCCAGGGATCTGCTGTAGCCACTCTTCCAGTTTGGGGGTCACTGCCCCAAGTGCTCCGATGACCACGGGCACCACTGTCGCCTTCACCTTCCAAGTCTTTTCTAGCTCTTTTCTGAGCCCTTGGTATTTCTCTAATTTCTCATGTTCCTTTTTCCTGATGTTGCAATCACTTGGTATTGCCACATCAACCACAACGGCTTTCCTCTGCTGTTTGTCCACCACCACGATGTCTGGTTGGTTCGCCATTACCATTCTGTCAGTCTGGATCTGGAAGTCCCACAGGATCTTGGCTCGGTCATTCTCTACCACCTTTGGAGGTGTTTCCCACTTTGACCTCGGGGTTTCCAGTCCGTACTCCGTGCAGATGTTCCTGTACACTATGCTTTCCCTGCCAGCATCTTACACCCTGCAGTTAAGTGTTGGATTGTCTCAGGGGCCTGTTTGCACAGCCTACACCTTGGGTCTTGTCTGGTGTGGTAGATCTGGGCCTCTATTGCTCTGGTGCTCAGGGCTTGTTCCTGTGCAGCCATGATGAGTGCCTCTGTGCTGTCCTTCAGTCCGGCCCGTTCTAGCCATTGGTAGGATTTTGTGATATCAGCCACTTCAGTTATGTTCTGGTGGTACATCCCATGTAGGGGTTTGTCCTCCCATGAAGGTCCCTCCTCCAGCTCCTCTTCCTCTGTTCCCCATTGCCTGAGACATTCACTGAGCACGTCTTCTGTCGGGGACTTATCTTTGATGTACTTGTGGATCTTGGATGTTTCATCCTGGATAGTGGCTCTCACACTCACTAGTCCACGGCCGCCTTCCTTACGGCTAGCGTACAGTCTCAGGGTGCTGGATTTGGGATGGAACCCTCCATGCATGGTGAGGAGCTTTCGTGTCTTAACATCTGTGGTCTGTATCTCTTCCTTTGGCCACCTTATTATTCCTGCAGGGTATCTGATCACTGGAAGGGCGTAGCTGTTTATTGCCCGTGCCTTGTTCTTGTCATTGAGCTGACTTCTTAGGACTTGCCTTACTCGTTGGAGGTATTTGGCAGTTGCTGTTTTCCTTGTTACCTCTTCAAGGTTGCCATTTGCCTGTGGTATTCCAAGGTACTTGTAACCATCCTCAATGTCTGCTATTGTTCCTTCTGGTAGTGAGACCCTTCTGTGTGGACTACCTTCCCTCTCTTTGTCACCATTCGACTACACTTCTCAAGCCCGAATGACATCCCAATCTGATGGTTTTTCACTTAGCCATTGTAGTTGGCGTCGGGGTTGCCTTTCATTCATTCTCGCCATGATCTTGTCTTTCAGGTCAGTCGCTGCCTCGTTCAACGTTATTGCACTTGTTGGGGCTGGATAGCGCCCCGAGGATCGAACCGGGTCCCCGTGTGAAAAGTCGTGTCCTTACCAGCTGAGCTATCCATATATATATAATATATATATATGGATAAAAATATATATATATAATATATATATATATATATATATATATATATATATATATATATATATATATATATATATTTTTTTTTTTTTTTGAAGAAGAAGAAGAAGAAGAAGAAGAAGAAGAAGAAGAAGAAGAGTAAGTAAAAGTAAGTAAAAGTAAGTAGAAGTCAGTGTTCGTCAGTCAGGTGTTGACGGAAGAGATGTGTTTTCAAACGTTTTTTAAAGATGGCTGCAGAATCTGCTGATCTTGTAGCTGCAGTAGATCATTCCACCAATCCAGTTCCACCAATTCCAACAGATCCAGAGAAAGTACGTGAGAGTAATTTTTTTCCTTTTTGGGATGGTACCACCAGACGCTGTTCATTTGCAGATCGCAGGATCTGGTAGAACATAGGTCTGTATAACAATAATAATAATAATCTTTATTTTTATATAGTACTTTTCCACCTACTGTAGTAGGCACTCAAAGCGCTTTACATACATTAAACTATTCACCAGCGTTACAGAACATTACTGGAGGCAATGTAGGTTAAGTGTCTTGCCCAAGGACACAACGACAGTATGTGGGGAGAGCGGGATGTTATGATGTTTTGGGATGTTTCGAGCGAGGCTCAAACTGCCCACCAGCCGGTCGAAGGATGGCCGCTCTACCCACTGAGCTACTTCCGCCCACTGTATCAGTGAGTGAAGGTATGATGGGGCGGAGCCAGTGGTGGTCTTGGACAAAAGCCTGGACTAGGATTTGTGTAGAGTGCTCCGATAGGAAAGGTCCTGGTGGTGCTGGCAACATGACTTGTGAAGTTTAGTTGATCATCAAGTACCACTCCCAGATTTCTGGCAGTGCTGGACGGTGTAATGGTTGATGAACCTAGTTGAATGGAGAGGTTGTGGTGGGTCTTTGGGTTTGGCAGGAATCACTAGCAGTTCTGTTTTTCCAAGGTTCAGCTGCAGGTGATGGTCCTTCATCCAAAGTGAGATGTCACTCAGGCCGAGACACGAGCAGAGACCGTCGGATCATCAGGTTGAAATGACAAGTGGAGTTGAGTGTCATCTGCAGCAGTGATAGGAAAAGCCATGCTTCTGAATGACAGAGCCAAGGGATGTCATGTTTATGGAAAAGAGTAGCGGTCCAAGCACTGAGCCCTGAGGCACCCCTGTATTAAGATGTTGGGACTCAGAGACCTCATCTCTCCAGGATACTCTGAATGACCTACCCGAGAGGTAAGACTTGAACCATTGTAACGCCATTCCAGAGACACCCATCGCACTGAGAGAAGACAAGAGGATGTGAGGATTAACAGTGTCAAAGGCAGCAGACAGATCCAGTAAGATGAGGACAGATGACTTGGATGTTGCCTTTGCCAGTCTCAGGGCTTCGATGACTGAGAGCAGTGCAGTTTCGGTGGAGTGTCCGCTCTTGAACCCAGACTGGTTCTGGTCCAGGAGGTTGTTCCGTGTGAGAAAGGAGGAGAGCTGGTTAAACACAACTCGCTCCAGAGCTTTGGCAGTAAAGGGAAGGAGGGAAACCGGTCTGTAGTTTTCTAACAGTGAAGGGTTGAGAGTGGGTTTCTTTAGTCGTGGTGTGATGTGGGCCTCTTTGAAAGCTGTGGGGAGTGACCCAGTGGAGAGATATATTCAGATATATTGTTTGTTGGTTTCATGCTGATCAGTGCCACAACACCTAATCAATCTACAAGGATGCTCTGTCTGCTAACAGGGGTCTGCATTTAATGCTTGTTGAACCATTTTATGCTGTATGAGCTCCAGAGTCCATTAACCATGATCTAAAACCTATAACAATATAAAGCCTATGTTTATATCTGGGGAGGAATGCTGACATGTTTAAAATATCTTCCATATGGGAGGTAGAGACCTTGCTTTCTGAGGTAATACCATGACCCCCTTCATACTTATCAGAAAAGCATACAAATGAAGCATACATTTTCTAATGGAATAAAATTAAATGATATCAGACATGTTCCTCTTGCAAGAAAATAAACTGTGACCATCATTTCCAAATTCTAGTGGAGCTGTCTCTGTCATCTCATCACGTTTTTGATTTGTTGCCTAGTTAAAAATAGAAGATTTGAAAACTTAAAATTTTAAACTCCAAATTGTAATATTATACAAGCTGTCTTTCTGTAAACCTTGTAGTGACGGACACAGAATGAGGATCATGTATGATCTGAGCAGCAAGCCTTTATAAAGACATTATGTTTTATAAGAGCATTAGGTTATGTTTTGTGCGTAGGTAACCCCTTTTTAATTTATAATAGTTTAATTATGAAGATTCTATGACAAAGACGTTATTAGCTCTGTCCAGATGCTATAGCCTAATAACACTGTATTTCACACTAGAGTTGACAGTTTGTTTTTTGTTCATTTATTTAAAGAACTGATTAACATGTTATTGAAACATAATCTTTTAATTTATGTAGGCCCACTATTTAACCCCTCACTCAGGGAACATGGCAGGCCCATGCCTGCCCTGTAATGGTATTTAGAATTCTCCAGGTGTTTTATTTTGACAATGGCTTTTTCTGAATATGACCTTAATCAAAGAAAAGACATCAGAAAATGGTGTTTAAAGTGCCATATCTTAATCCAAAAATGCTCTTATTTGGGTTAATAAAGGAGTATTCTTGTGCATGTAAACGCACTGTTGTTGTAAAAATGGTTTAAATTTAGGCGACACACCACTGGAGGTCTAGGTGTAAAATGCATGGCCCGTTACTGCTGTCTAATAAGCCGTGTCATTTATTACACCAGTAATTTGTACTTGAGTATATTATATATATACTTGAGTATATTTTAACACCAGTACTTTTATATGTACTGGAGTATTATTTTGGACATGTTACAGTACTTTTACTGTAGTACAAATTTGAGTTCTCTTTCCACTGAATGGTCTTAATCCAGTCTTACATTAATATTTGATCTGACAGTGAAGCTCTGAGCAGTTCCTTCATAAACAACAGTGAGAGGCAGAAATAAAAGGTGGAGCTGTTAATGAACATGTGACCTGTGTAACAGTAACAGAGTGAACTGACCTCAGAGTCTCCAGTCGACACTCTGGACTCTGCAGAAAACCACTCAGACGCTCCACTCCTGAGTCCTTCAGGTCCTTGTTGTCCCCCAAAATCAGTTCTCTCAGATGTGAGGGGTTGGACTTCAGAGCTGAGGCCAGAGAAGAACAACTGGACTCTGACAAACTGCACGTGTTTAATCTGAATAAAGAATAAATGATGAAGACAAATTTTAAAACTATTTAAAATATATTTAGTGTAAAAGAACAAAAGTGTGTGATGTGTGTTGTGTTGAAAAAGGCAGTGGTGTTTTATTTATGACTTTGATAATGTGCTGTGTTTGATTCTGTTTCCTGTTCGTTGCTTTGAATAATAATAATAATAATAATCTTTATTTTTATATAATGTTTTTCCACCTACTGTAGTAGGCACTCAAAGCAGTAGCAGGCGGCAGTAGCTCAGTGGGTTGAGAAGTCGTCTTTCAACCCGAAGGTAGGTGGTTCGATTCCCACTCTCCCCACAGTTCATACTGTCGTTGTGTCCTTGGGCAAGACACTTAACCCACCTTGCCTCCAGTGGCTGTAACACTGGTAATTACTGTAGAACAATGTAAGTCGCTTTGGATAAAAGCGTTGGCTAAATGAATAAATGTAAATGTAAAGCGCTTTACAAACATTAAACTATTACCAGTTTTACAGAACATCACTGGAGGCAATGTAGGTTAGGTGTCTTGCCCAAGGACACAACGACAGTATGTGAGGGGGAGTAGGATGTTATGATGTTTTGGGATGTTTTGAGCGGGGATCGAACCGCCCACCTGCCGGTTGATTAGTAATTATAGCATTATTATTATTGAATTAAGTTTTTTCCCTAAACTGACAGGTCTGTGCAATATTTCCAATCTATATAACATCAGCATCACTTTTTATTACTCAATTTTACTTTTTTAGTAGTGTTTGGCATTGATTAAAAGTTTTTAAATTGCAGTTAATCACATGTTTTTCTTGTTGTCTGCAACATGAAAAATGGATTCAAATATAATGTGCACTTTTACTTAGTTTTACAAAGGTAGATCATAAGTTTACAGACCCTGGCAGAATTTGTGATTTCTTTGGGTGTTTTTCAGAGAATATAAATAACAACACAACAACCTTTATTTCACTCATAGTTAGTGGTTGGGTAATTTAATTTATTTAAGCAAAAAACTGTGTTTACTCTTTTAAATCATAATGACAACAGAAACTACCCATCTCCCTGATAAAAACTTTACATACCCTGATAACATGCACACAAGTTAACACAAACAGGTTTGAATGGCTACTAAAGGTAACCATTATTAATTATTTGGTTTGGATCACTAACGTACGAACCCCTTCTGGTCTCACTATGTAAAAAAAAAAAAATATATGTAACTAAGTCGTGGCCACGAGATACGCTAAGTTGTGGCCTCAAGATAAGTAAATATGAATGAATATAAAAGGAGAATGCACAATGGAGCAGCTTTTCTCCCGAAAGCATGCACGCTAACTCTGCCACCCATAAGGCTCATACATACAGCCAAATAGAGGTACCGTGACCTAAGCCTACAACGCCCTCTGCTGACGTTTTATCGTAGGCTACACAGACATGCTTTTCCAAAATGTCAAACACTTCAATAATTAATAAACCAGTCTGCACACTAATATAGACTATCTTAAAATCACAATCAGAAATACTTTATTGATCTTTATTACGACTTAGCGTATCTCGTGGCCACGACTTAGTTACATATATTATATATTTTTTTTTTACATAGTGAGACCAGAGGGGCTCCGTACTAACGAGACGACGGAGACCGTACCTAGTAAATTTAAGAATGGAAGTCCGGTTTGATTCTTGCAGGAATGAAACAAATCAGACACATGCAACAATGGTACATGGTGATTTGCTCAACATGTTTACAACACATGAAGTTTTTATATGTGTACATTAGGCCCGCCTATACATCAGCTCCAGGGTCGTGGATGGACGTGTAATAAGCTGATGTGTCAGTCATAGATAATAGATAATATACAATTACTATGACAACCCTCCTCACCTGTGACCTGTTTGTAATCAGTGTGTGTAAAAGGTCAGTGAGGTTCTGGGCTCCTGACAGACCCTTACATCTTTCATCCAGTGCTGCTGATGTTTCTGTCTGAGTCAAGGGGAAACAAATGAATTGTCAAAGAATCTGTGGGAAAAGGTATAAGAACTGTATAAAACGGGAAAAGGATATAAAAAGATATCCAAGGAAATGAGAATGTCAATCAGCAGTGTTCAGACTCTAAAAAGGAAGAGGAAAATAATGGATTCTGTTTAAACCAAACCAAGGTCAGGTAGACCAGCAAAAATTTCAGCCACAACTGCCTGGAAAAGCTGTGGGTGTTTCAAGATGCACAATAAGGAGGTACGTGAATAAATAAATGTTACATTTGGATAGGAGTCAACAAGGCCTTTGACCTCAATATCATTGATCCACGCAGTTCGTGGAAGACAACCCAAGAATTTACAGGAACTGGAGGCTTTTTGCTTTTGATCAGGGTCATTTAGGTAGTTTCTGTTGTATAAATGTCTTCACCCAACCACTAACTATTAGTGAAAAAAGTTTTTTGTGTTATCATTTATATTCTCTGAAAAATGTACAAATGAAATTCTGCCAGTGTACAGTTATGAGCACAACTGTATATGAACAAAACTCGTCCGCCTGACACACTCGTGCAAGAGCCCTATTGAATGTATAATTAATCACATTTTAAAGGTGTTTTCAGACATATTAAACAGGTGCACTGAAAAAAAAAATATTCATAAACTTTGTACTAAGTGGGACCAAAAAAAATCATCAACTAATCATTGTCCTTAGACTACAGTTTTCCATTGGCCCTCTGGCTTGTCAAAAATTCTCATATGGGCCAACATGAATTTTACATTCCACCGATGGCAGGGGGGTGTTGCTTTTTTGTATTTCCTTTTATTTTGCTTTGTTTTACTATACTTTCTGCTGCTAGGTAGATCTGATAACTCCCTGACCTGAATAAATGTAGGTAAAAAAATAAACTGAATGCAAATATTTAATGAAGATTTACTCAAACTCAAACCTTTATTCAACAGAATCAACAAATAACATGATTGCATTAATGCGAAAGGTGATACTGAGATCTCGACTGTAGTAAACTGGGCAGGTCTGGCTCAAAAACAGTGGTTTTAATGCACAAAATATCACACAGGTGGGAGTCGCTTAGTCTTGTTCTCACACGGTTCTAATTCATGTCAAGCCAAATAAGCTCAGCATTTTCTTAACAAATGTTCAAATCTCTTGGAACCTTTATCCAGCTGCTGGTAAAAGTTGACAAGAGGGAGTTGTTGATGGCGGCTGCAACACTCCATGTCACAGTGCAGCTCAATGAGCTCCAACTGCAAGGTGGGCTGGAACGTCACTGGGATCCACGGAAAAAGGAGAGAAAAAAAGCCTGATCTCCTCTTCAATAGTTGCAAAATCCCTGAAACGCTGTTGAAACTCCTCAGCCAGAGATGAAATGTTTGTGGCATACCTCCTCATTTGCGCATTAATATT
Organism: Neodontobutis hainanensis; assembly: GCA_024349245.1. Classification (NCBI taxonomy): domain Eukaryota; kingdom Metazoa; phylum Chordata; class Actinopteri; order Gobiiformes; family Odontobutidae; genus Neodontobutis; species Neodontobutis hainanensis. The sequence goes on from JALDNG010000131.1 coordinate 1,089,697, forward strand.
GTGCGCTGGAAAACGGGTCATTATTTTTTCCAGAAATTAGAAATGTGTGGTATTGGGCTGCATTTGTTACAGGTGGCTCTGGAAAAGTATCAGCTTGGTCCGAAAGGAACTGATATGTGAATACAGTTAGTTGGCTTATCACTGCATTTTGCCCCTGAAGGCTCGTGTTCAGGGCGTTCAGATGTCGGTTACGTCAACTAAAAATTCAAAATCAGCCACCTAAAAAAGATTGGTTAGTTCTGGCATCGGTTGTGTCTTTTTTGCCAAGTAGAAACAATGCGGTGCAGACCCCTGACTGTGCCATCTTAGATCAGTGTGATACACAACATCTCCGTATTCAGCGTGAATTTCCAATAGAAATTGTTGAAACTGGAAGTGGCACAGGGTTTTGGAGCGAATATAATTAATAGCCTTTATTACTGGTTTCATAACGTGATCATATTTAGAACTTGTTGGTGAATAATACAATGGAGTTTTATAACTTTACCTCCTTTTTCGCTGACTTTGTTACACACTAGAGTTGATAATCCACTGTGCTCGCCAACCATGGCAGATGCTCCATCCGTAATAATCCCCGTGATTTTATTCTACTGTAGTTTTATGTCAAGTTAACTGTAGTTAAATTAGGCTGAAAAAAAATATTCCAATTTCCACTTATCCTGGAAACGGCGGCACTCGCTATTAACTTTCCTTTTCTTACTTACAGTAAAAAACAGATCAGGCGCAAAACGGAGTTGCGAGAGTTCGGCCACAAGGCTACTGCCATCTTGTGGAAAAATATAAAATTACGCTTGTATTTTATACTGTGGACAACAGTACTGGCAGGCCATATATTATTAATTTCATGACAGAGGCTTCGGGTCAGTAGAAATATGGAGGCGGGCCGGACTTTGGGCATGTCCGCTCTAAGGGCTTCACAGGGCACAGACATTGTGCCTCCTCCGAATGGTGTAGAGGTGTATAAAAGGATTCTATCTCCAGGAGCCTGGGCACAGAATTCATGGGCAACAGTTTGGGCTGGTTTGGTGAACGGTAAACCAACCTGTCCTCATCGCTGAACCAAAGAAATCCAGCACTGACCGAGAGAGCAGCCAATTCCCTCACTCATTTAGCTGATGCAATGGTAACCAGAAAAATAGTCTTCAAGCTGAGAAAAAGGTCCAAACTGGCAAAAAGCTCAAATGGAGGCAGACAGAGCACCTTAAGGACCACCTGGGAATCCCAGGTGGGAATCAAAAGCCTCTTTGATTGGCACTTTCTCCTTACACCTCTCAGGTGGACAAAGACAATACCACCGACGCCGTTCAAGGGCTACACATGAAGGCTTAGGGCCTCAGGCTGTGGATGTCCTATTTTGCCCTTTCCCTGGGACAACAAGTCTGACCAGGCTTAGAGACGCCATGCGGTTCCAGCCAGCATCTCATAAATCTTCCATAAATCCAGGATCGCTGTGGCCAATTTGGGTCCACCAAGACCACCTGGTCCCGTAACAACCTCACTCTCCTGAGTAAGGCTGTGAGGAAAGAAAGTGGAGGAAAGGTATAATGCCTCACTTAAGGCCATGCAAGGCTCAAGGAATCGGTTCCTGTGGCCCATGAATTGATGACCAATTGAGACAACGAGGGTTGTCCTCTGTTGCAAACAGACCCTGGACCCTGGAAGCGACACCAAATCTGAATGACCACATGTGGGTGCAGGGACAATTCGCAAGGGTTGAGAACCTCCAGACCTCCTCCTTGATATCAGATCTGCTGCCACATTCAAGAGCACCGGAAGGCAGAATGGCCTAATAGACATTTCAGCCTGTCCATTGGCAGTTAGAGTCTCTAGTTGACAAACCAATGTTGAAATGGGAGTGTGTTAAGCAAACCTAAAGGCGCAACCTGGGCTGCCGCAGCAAAAAGACCTGTCAGTCTCTGACACTACAACACTGTCGCTGTGTGATGAGCAAGACTACTAATAATACAGTCTCTGATGGCTCTTTATGTTTATGAGTGAACATAAAGCCTGTCCAGGTGAAATGTTGGCCCCCATTACCACAATCTGCTCAGAATCAGACAAACCTGACTGGCTTAGCAAGCATGGTGCCAAGCCATAGTGAGTTGAGCCAGCAAGTTCCCTAGAACCTTCGCCTGTGAGCTAGCTCCCTGTATCACTGCATCCATGACTTAAGTCATCTCGGGAAGCAGGTTAGCCACAATTTAGGATTCCAGATTCCGAATTAAGCCCTCCAAATTTACAAGTAGTAGGGCATTTGTGTTACCTAGTCGTGGCCATGGCTGTGGACTGAAAGGCCTTCACCACAAAGCCATCAGTGGCTCTACATTGTTAATTTAATTTGGCAAATAAGTCTGCTTGAGGGCAACAACCCAGCCAAGAGTGCAAATGTCAGTCCAACCTGTGAGACACCATCTAAACCATGCTCACCTGCACCATGCAGCACACTAAGTCTACACAAAGTGTATTGGCTGATGTAGTAGAAAGAAAGGATTGCTGTGGTGTTGTCTCTCTACTGGAGAAAGTGACACAGATGTCTCTGTGTGGCTCACTGTTTAAAGGGTAAACCAACCCCTGGTCAGAGCTTAACTCTACCCACAAATTAAATTTGAAACATCCTGAAAAAATGGACAGAGCCCTGCAGAGATAGAGGGAATGAGCTGAGTGCCTTTGGAAGTTTTCAACCTGACAATGGCAGCACTCATATGTTTTTACACCATAATTGTGGAATTTAATATAGCTCCATTTATACAGATCATCAGGTAAAAGTTGATCTAGAGTTGAGTTACATTAATGTGTTACATTAATATTTGATCTCAAAGTGAAGTTCTGAGCAGTTCCTTCATAAACAACAGTGAGAGGCTGGAAGAGTTTTTATGGATGTAGTTGTGTTAATGAAGGAGGTGGAGCTGTTAATGAACATGTGACCTGTGTAACAGTAACAGAGTGAACTGACCTCAGAGTCTCCAGTCGACACTCTGGACTCTGCAGAAAACCACACAGACGCTCCACTCCTGAGTCCTTCAGGTCTGTGTTTTCCCCCAGGTCCAGCTGTCTCAGATGTGAGGGGTTGGACTTCAGAGCTGAGGCCAGAGAAGAACAGCTGGACTTTGACAAACTGCAGCTGTTCAATCTGAATAAAGAATAAATGATGAAGAGTATTTAAATATATTTAGTTTAAATGAACAAGTGTCTGATGTGGGTTGTGTTGAAAAATGCAGTGGTGTTTTATGTTTGACTTTGATAATGTGCTGTGTTTGACTGTTTCTTGTTCATTGCTTTGAATGGTCTCGTCATATTTATCTAATTGATCATGAAAGCTTGTCTTTTCAAATGTGATCAGATTAATCATGTTTAGTTATTATTGTACATTATTATTTTATTATTAAGGGTGTCTTGTTTAGTTATTATTTTTCTAAACCCAGGTCTGAGCAATATTTCCCATCCATAATATCAGCATAATTTTTATTACTCTAAATTTGTATAGAACGTGAACTGTATTATTTTGTTCTTTTCACCTTTTTACTTTTTTTAAACTTTATTTGTATTTTGTTACAATTTTGTATATATTTTTTAGATGCTTAAATGTAATCATTTAGCTGATGCTTTTATCCAAAGCAACTTACCTTAAGCTTCAATTCACCCGTGTTATAGATGAAACACCACTGAGGGCAAGGTAGGTTAAGTGTCTTGCCCAAGAACACAACAACAGTATGAACTGTGGGATAAGCGGGAATCATTCAATCAATTGAGGAACAACCGCTCTACCACTGAGCCACTGCGCCCCTGATATACACTTCAGAGTCAGTGTTCCTTCATAACACTTGGCAATAAGTCAAAAAGCAACCCTAAGGAGAAGGTTTCAACATGGAAGAGAAGGTTAGAGGCTTAAATCAAGGCAACACAAAGAAAAGTGAGTCAACTGAAAGGAATAAATAAACAAGTACCTAAGAGGTACCGCCAAATACCCATACCAAAAGAATTGGGAACTTCCAAACAAAAAGGTACCACGCCTTGGCCTTCAGTCTCAAGGTCTCTACACAACCAGTGTACTCTCAATGGCAAGGTAACAGCAGAGCAGACCCACCAAGGCTGGAGACCAAACAATACTGGAAAGGCATGTGAGAGAAGGAGGCATCACACAACAGCAATGCACAGTGGCTATTGGATCTAGGAGCAGACCACAGAAACCTCCATGAACAGGATCCAGTGACCATCACAGTGGCGGACATCCAAAGAGATACTGGTATGAAAACTGGACTGAACTGGGAACTAACATGACTTACAGCCAGCTTTCCGGCTCATTGGTAGAAACGCCAGCTGCTGGTAGATACTACAGTCCCTTAGTAGGCTACTGTAAAACCAGACAGACCAGACCAATCTGTGCACTGCTGGATGAATTACAAGAAAGATTGTGGAATGCTTGTAGGTTTAAAACTTCAACAGGACCTTAAGAACATTCACTGCAAACTCAACAAGGCTGCGGTAGATTACCCTTGAGGCCAATTGCAAGTGTCCATCAAATGTGGCATATACCAATGAGATGCTTTGCCCCCCTGCTGTTCTTCATAGGTCAGCCAAATAATCACCAAGACTGGCTATGGAAACTGACTCGGCATGGAGCCACCATCAGTCACCTCCTCTACATGGATGACATCAAGCTGTACGATAAGAGCTAGTGAGACATTGACTCACTGATCAACATAGCCAGGATATACAGCAATGACATCAGAATGTGTTTCGGACTTGAAAAGTGTGGTCGGATGTTGACCAAAGAAAGAGAGGAAAGGCAGTCCATACAAGAGGTCTCACTCCCAGAAGGCACAATAGCAGATATTGAGGATAGCTACACAATTGGAATACCATAAGCAAATGCCACAAGAAACGCGACAAGAGCCAAATACGAGTAAGAAATGTCTTCAGCAGTACAGATGGCAAAAATAAGGTCCAGGCAATTAACAGCTTTGCCTTATCAGTCATCATATACCCTTCTACAATAATAAACTGGCCAAAGGAAGAGACACACCACACATGTGAAAACACATAGGCTCCTTAACATGCATGTAAAGTTCCACCTCAAATTCAACATCCTGAGACTGTACACTAAGCACAATAAAGGAGGCAGAGGACTAGTGAGTGTCCAAACCACGAATCCAGGATGAAACCTCCAAGATCTTTGAATGTATCAGGAAAATGGCCTTGATGGATGAAGTTCTTAGTGATTGTCCCAGGCAGAAAAAGAGGTGCTGGAGAGACTTTCATAGGATGAAAGACCCCTCCACAACCAGATTATAATAAAAAAAATACTAATCATAAAAAAGGAGTTTATTATTATCAATGCAAATGGATGTTATGTTATTGTCATCCTTATCATCATAATACCTATTTTTATTTTATTTTTATTTATTTTTATTTTCTCTCCCAATTTTTGCCTTTCGCCTCCTTACTCATTTATTTTTAAGCAAGAAACAGCGATGGCCGGGAGGGTCTATTGTATCCGTTTTGTGTCTGTTATTATTCTGCTTTTTTCTGTTCTTTGAGCGCAAATTTGACCCCCTGGACATGCACAAAAAGTCAGAAAACATTGCCCAAAGTTCAAGCCCAGCAATAAATGTATTAATTTCTGCAAGAAAAAAACAGTAGTTGACAGTATTCCAGGAACTGTGTGTTTCTGATGCAAAATTCCGGACATGATGTGGAAATGAAACCAGACTGTTTTCCTGAAAGATGTGCTGTAGTTGCCCTTCTCTCCCATGTGTGAAAGTGTGGAAGTTTCTGATTAGGTCCAGGTTATTCCATTTGGGTGTGAGTTTAGATGGGGCCAGAGTTTAAGAGTTTGTTAAAGGTTTGAAACAGGGACGGTGTTTAATTAATCTACTGAGAAAGGTGACTTTGTCTTTCACTTTTGTGATAGCCCTGGGTGGTCTTGTAATCAGGGGCACCTGGGCCCAGTGTCCCAGGCTATTTAAGATCGTCTACTAACAATTACTGTCTGTCTTCTTTCCTAGGCGGCATAAACTGGCAACAGTTTTTACTTGTAGTCATAGATTATCTATTTAATTTATATTTTCTATAAATCATTTTTGATAAATGCTTAGTGTGGTCTCTCTCTGTTTGAAGCTAAGACAAATGGGGGCTCATCCTTTAAGAGTATTTTGTTGTCCGTGAGTTTACATTACATTACATTTATTCATTTAGCTGACGCTTTTATCCAAAGCGACTTACATTCTACAGTAATTACCAGTGTTACAGCCACTGGAGGCAAGGTGAGTTAAGTGTCTTGCCCAAGGACACAACGACAGTATGAACTGTGGGGAGAGCGGGAATTGAACCACCTACCTTCCGGTTGAAAGACGTGGCGACGTGGTAAGAGTAAGTTGTCTTTGACATTCACGGGATCTTGTAAGCTTGCCTGTTGCAGGTTGCCTTTCAAATCCACAGGGCATAAATACCCCGCATGAAGACTAGAGTTGAGCTTAGAAAGATTCGAGGCTAGATTGTCAGTGAGGATTCCCTAGAGTCACACAGATGACTATGTGCATCTTTACTCGGGTTAATACTGTGCATTCTGTTTGGCCCAGTTAATAAAGCAAATTATGGCTTTCATGTGCAAGTGTTTTGAGGCACCTTTAGCTTTTGAATGGTAGTAAAACGATACAGTTAATTGCAAATAACTACCCAATATGTCGGTAATGTTGTTGATAGAAAACGCAAGGATGAAATTAGAGAATTTATTTTGTCCGCATTAGTAAAGAGAGGCGTCCTGGGAGAGATTGAGCTCCGACCGATTTAAAAGGTCTAAGCTTTTTGACATATTCACAAACAGCCGTCAATGGAATGAGTAAATTAGCACAATTTAATTTCACCATGGTTGCCTTGATTAGCCGGTCTGATCAATTTCCTTTTGGCATTCAGGTTCAAATTTCTCACAAAAAATCTGCAGATGTGATGTAATGCGAGCTCACACTATTTGATGGCTATAAATAGTGCAACTACAATCACCGGTGAAGTGTTAGTTGATATGGATTCTGCAGCACTTTCTGAGTACATGTTTAGCCTCGCATGCTAATGCTGTGATCTTGGCGTTTATTTCTGGATATTAAAAAGGAACATGGAGAAGACAATGTTTATATAAATAAACACTACTTTTGTTGTGATAATGTAGGCGATATGATTATGCCCATTGGACTGTATGTAGTAAAGAATACCGCCCATAAGATATTCATAAGACATGCATAACCAGTTAACAAGACATTATGATCAAAGAGCGCCCCGCCACTCTGTGGAGAAAGTTAATTTCGGCCGCTTGTATCCATGATCTTGTTCTTTCAGTCATGACCCAAACTTCATGACCATAGGTGAGAGTAGGAACGTAGATCGACCGGTAAATCGAGAGCTTTGCCTTACAGCTCAGCTCCTTCTTCACCACGACAGACCGGTACATCGACCGCATTACTGCAGAAGCTGCACCGATCCGTCTGTCAATCTCACGCTCCTTCCTTCCCTCACTCGTGAACAAGACCCCGAGATACTTAAACTCCTCCACTTGAGGCAGGAGCTCTCCACCAACCTGAAGGGGGCAAGCCACCCTTTTCCGACTGAGAACCATGGTCTCAGACTTGGAGGTGCTGATCCTCATCCCAGCCGCTTCACACTCGGCTGCAAACCGTCCCAGTGCAGCTGAAGGTCCTGGTCTGATGGAGCCAACAGGACAACATCATCTGGAAAAAGCAGAGACGAGATCCTGTGGTCCCCAAACCAGACTCCCTCCGGCCCCTGGCTGCGCCTAGAAATCCTGTCCATAAAGATAATGAACAGGACCGGTGACAAAGGGCAGCCCTGAGTCCAAAATGCACCGGGAACAGGTCTGACTTACTGCCGGCAATGAACCAAGCTCCTGCTCCGGTCGTACAGGGACCGGACCCCATACTCCCAGAGCACCACCCACAGGGCACCGCGAGGGACACAGTCGAATGCCTTCTCCAGATCCACAAGACACATGTGGACTAGTTGGGCAAACTCCCATAAACCCTCCAGCCCCTGGAGAGGGTATAGAGCTGGTCCAGTGTTCCACGACCGGGACGAAAACCGCATTGTTCCTCCTGGATCTGAGGTTCGACTATCGGCCGCATTCTCCTCCCCAGAACCTGGCGTAGGCTTTCCCGGGGAGGCTGAGGAGTGTGATCCCTCTGTAGTTGGATCCTCGAAGTATTCCTTCCACCGTCCAACAATATCCCCAGTTGAAGTTAGCAGATTCGCACCTCCACTGTAAACAGTGTTGGCAGGGCACTGCTTTCCCCTCCTGAGGCGTCGGACGGTTTGCCAGAATTTCTTCGAGGCCGACCGATAGTCTTTTTCCATGGCCTCACCGAACTCCTCCCAGACCCGAGTTTTTGCCTCCATGACCACCTGGGCTGCAGCCCGCTTGGCCTGCCGGTACCTATCAGCTGCCTCAGGAGTCCCACAAGCCAACCAGGCTTCGTAGGTCTCCTTCTTCAGCTTGACGGCATCCCTTACTTCCGGTGTCCACCACCGGGTTCGGGGATTGCTGCCACGACAGGCACCGGAGACTTTGCGGCCACAGCTTCGAGTGGCTGCGTCGACAATGGAGGTGGAGAACATGGTCCACTCGGACTCAATGTCTCCAGTCTCCCTCGGAATCTGGTCGAAGCTCTGTCGGAGGTGGGAGTTGAAGATCTCTCTGACAGGGGACTCGGCCAAACGTTCCCAACAGACCCTCACAGTACGTTTGGGTCTGCCAAGTCTGTCCAGCTTTCTCCCCCGCCATCGGATCCAACTCACCACCAGGTGGTGATCAGTTGACAGCTCCGCCCCTCTCTTCACCCGAGTGTCCAAGACATACGGTCGGAGGTCAGATGAAACAACTACAAAGTCGATCATCGACCTCCGGCCTAGTGTGTCCTGGTGCCACGTGCACTGATGGACACCCTTATGCTTGAACATGGTGTTCGTTATGGACAAACTGTTGCTAGCACAGAAGTCCAATAACAGAACACCACTCGGGTTCAGATCAGGGGGGCCGTTCCTCCCAATCACGCCCCTCCAGGTGTCATTGTCGCTGCCCACGTGAGCGTTGAAGTCCCCCAGTAGAACGATGGACTCCCCGGTCGGAGCACTTGGGGGGCAATGAGCTAACCCACACCGGCCCGCCGCCTCTCACCGCAGGCAACTCCAGAATAGTGGAGAGTCCAGCCTCTCTCGAGGAGTTGGGTTCCAGAGCCCAAGCTGTGCGTGGAGGTGAGCCCGACTATCTCTAGTCGGTATCTCTCAACCTCCCGCACAAGCTCAGGCTCCTTACCCGCCAGCGAGGTGACATTCCATGTCCCTAGAGCCAGATTCTGTGTCCGGGGATTGGGTCATCGAGGCTCCCGCCTTCGACTGCCACCCAATCCACATTGCACCGGCCCTTTACGGTTCCTCCTGCAGGTGGTGGGCCCACGGGAGGTCGGTCCCACCGGGCGACGTAACGGTCCTTGGTTTTAAAATATCCATAAAGGGTTCTGAATTGCACTTTGTCTGGCCCGTCACCTAGGACCTGTTTGCCTTGGGTGACCCTACCAGTGGCATATAGCCCCCGACATTACAGCTCCTAGGATCATCCGGGCACTCAAACCCCTCCACCACAATAAGGTGGCGGTTCTATAACGATTCAAAGAGAAATAAAACAACGTGGGGCGCAGTGGCTCAGTGGTTGAGTGGTCGTCCTTCAACCGGAAGGTTGGTGGTTCGATTCCCGGTCTCCCCACAGTTCATACTGTTGTTGTGTCCTTGGGCAAGACACTTAACCCACCTCCAGTGGTGTTCCAGCTGTAACACTGGTAGGTGAATGGAAAATTAATGTAAAAGCGCTTTGAGTGCCTTCTAGGTGGAAAAGCGCTATATAAAACCAATGCCAACGTGTTCCTTTGGTTCAGATCCAGTCTCATTGGAATTTATACATTTATTTTGTCATTAACCGTTACATTTTCTTTAAATATTTGTAAAAAGCTCCTAACCTCTGCAGAGAAAATAAAGTGAGAGAACTGACCTCAGAGTCTCCAGTCGACAGTTTGGACTCTGTAGTGCATCACACAAGACTCTCATTTCTGACTTTACCACTAGGTTCCAGCTCAGGTGTAAGAGTCTCAGGTGAGAGGGACTGGACTTCAGAGCCGATGCCACAACTTCAAGATGAACTTTTGAGAATCGACAATTTAAAAGTCTGTAAATATAGAATAAATGTAGTAAATAATACACAATGTGTTTATTAAATGACAAAAAAAATTAGAGACATTTCAAATATAAGTAATACGACACAGATTTACAGCAGTAATATTTCCATCAGGACTTACACAGCCTCTCTGCAGTTCCTCACGGCCGGGATCAGTCTCTGTTGTCCTTCAGCTGATGTGTTGTACTTTATTAGATTCAGCTCATCCAGGACCTCCTCTGACATCTGCAGCATGTAGGCCAGAGCTGAACACTGGATCTCAGAGAGCCACTCCTCTGATCTGTTCTCTGACTTCAGGAAGTCCAGGATCTGCTGATGGACCGAGAGGTCGTTTAACTCTGTCAGACAGTGGAAGATGTTGATGCTTCTGTCAGGAGAGATTCTGTCTGTGTTCATCTTCTTCAGGTTGTAGATGACTCTTTCTCTCGTCTCTGAGCCGATCTGTGTTGGACCCAGCAGAGCTCCCAGAAGCCTCTGGTTGGACTCCAGAGAGAGGCCGTGAAGGAAGCGCACAAACAGGTCCAGGTGACCGTTTGGACTTTGGAGGGACTCCTTTATAGCGTCTCTGAGGAAGATGTCTAGTGTTGAGTTATGTCTCCACTCTCTCAGAAACATCTTCAGTTCCTCTGTGTGTTCGTTGTTAAAGCAGTGATGAAGGTAAAGTGCCGCCAGAAACTCCTGGACGCTCAGATGAACGAAGCAGTAGACTGATTTGTTGAAGATGACAGTCTCTTGTTTGAAGATCTCTGTACAAAGTCCTGAGTAGACCGAGGCCTCGGTCAGGTCCAGACCCACCTGCTGCAGGTCTTCTTGGTAAAACATGATGTTTCCTTTCTGCAGATGTTCAAAGGCCAGCCTCCCCAGCTTCAGAAGGACCTCACAGTCGGCCTGTGTCAGCTGTAGATGAGTGGAATGTTGGTACTTGAGCCTCTTCCTGTGAGTCTGCACCAGCAGGAAGTGTGCGTACATGTCGGTCAGGGTCTGGGGCAGTGGTCCTCTCTGCTCGGTTCCCAACATGTGCTCCAGGACTGTGGCTGTGATCCAGCAGAAGACTGGGATCTGGCACATGGTGTGGAGGCTCCTGGACGTCCTGATGTGGGAGAGGACTCTGTCACACAGCTCTTCATCTGTGAACCTCTTCCTGAAGTACTCCTCCTTCTGGGCCTCAGTGAAGCCCCTGACCTCTGTGACCCTGTCCACACAGCTCGCAGGGATCTGATTGGCTGCTGCCGGTCGGGAGGTGATCCATATAAGGGCAGAAGGAAGCAGTGTGCCTCTGATGAGGTTTACCAACAGCACGTTGACCTGTGACCTCTGTGTGACCTCAGAGATGACCTCACATTTGTGTAAATCCAGAGGCAGTCTGCTCTCATCGAGGCCGTCGAAGATGAACAGGAGTTTCCTGTCGACCAGCGTCTCTGCCGTCAGCTTCTGTAGCGTTGGATAGAACTCCTGTATCAGCGTCAGCAGACTGTAGTCCTTCTCTCGGACCAGGTTCAGCTCTCTGAACGACAGGGGCACCACCAGATCCACCTCCTGGTTCTCTAAGTCCTGAGCCCAGTCCAGAGTGAACTTCAGAACCGAGAAGGTCTTTCCCACTCCAGCCACGCCGTTGGTCAGCACCACTCTGATGGGCTTCTGATCGGACGCTAACGCTTTAAAGATGTCGTGGCACCTGATTGGAGCGTCGTGGACAGTCTTCTTGGACTGAGTCTCCAGCTGACTGACCTCATGTTGGGTACTGACCTCTTCACTGACCTCTGTGATGTACAGCTCAGTGTAGATCCTGTTCAGAGGAGTTCTACTTCCTGTTTCAGTTCCTTCAAACACACTTTCACATTTCTGCTGCAGAATCCTCTTATGCTCACCTGGAACAAGAGCAAACATGCTTTAAAGGGCCTTGAGTCAAATGTTGAAGTGTAGAGTTGAACTAAATGGAAAACATTCAATTCAGAATCACTTTATTAATTCAAAAGTGGAAATTCAATTGTTGTGTCTCTTCAAATGAGTTCATTCATACTTTATCTTCCATATCTTCCATCAGTCAAAACAATGAAAATCTCCCACTAATCAACTGTCGATGTCACAAACAAGTGCATAACACACATTTAACACTAAACTCTTTATTTTGACTGAATTCAGGGCTTCAGTCTCTGCACATCCCTGAGCCTCTCTTTTGTCCACAACAGAGCTGTCCACATGTCTCTGATGCTGGGACTTTTCTCCAGTCTGTCTTTTATTAGAGCTGTTTCAGGTCCGTCACATGTCTGTGGCAGTCAGCCCTGAACACATGAGTTTAGTCGTTGAATAAAACTAAAAGTCTCAAAGAGGATGAACAGTCTTACTCTGTAAACTGCTGTGGATGTCCAGTCTTTGTCCACACTGGGGACAGGGCTGGTCCCAGTTTGAAGAGAGACACTGTCTGCAGAAGCAGTGTCCACAGCTGGTAGAGACTGGATCAGTCAGGACGCTCTGACACAGACCACAGGACGATGGGCCGTCACCAGGACTCTCTCTGTGGACATCAACACATTCATTAAAACAGCTTTACAAAGGTCACAGCCTGGTCCCTGCTTTTGGACAAAAATACTGACCCCTCCTTTTGACCTGTTTCTGGAAATGGAGCCATTAATGAAACTTGATGAAAACATTAATGAAATGATATTAGTGCATCACTTACAGTCGACTCTGAGGAGCTCCAGGTTCTTTACTGAAGTCTAAAGGGTTGCCCATGGACCTGTCGCTCTTTAGAGACACACAGCTGGACACTGGAGACACTCTCTGTTTGTGACACTCAGCTCTAAAACAACAGGAGTTATTACAGTGAGTGTTAATAACTCTGTTCTGTTCAGAAAACACACACTTTACAGTTTCCTTCAGACACAGTCTTCTTCTTCTTGGGCCTGAGCCTCAGTTAAAGCAGCTCCATGAATGTGTCCTGAGCTGTTTCAGGTCGACCACAGTGTTCTTAAATCAAACACAAACAGCTGATGATGTACTCACTGTGTTGGAGCGGGCCCTGGCTCACTGCTGCCTCCTGGAGGTTCCTTCATGAACACACCTCTCTCTTCATCATGTCGTGAAGACTGGGCCTCCTCTTCGTCCACACTGACATTATTCATGTTCTGTCTCAGTCTGAAAGGTGAACGAGTCAAACACAGTCAGCTCTGATCACAAACAGAGGCCTTTCTCTCGTCCACAGTCCAACAGCCTCTCTAAGAGCAAACAAATACAATCCTGCCCTCCAGGGGCAACAGAGGTCACACATATGCCCCACACTCAAAGATATGTCTTTTTAATATTACACTATTACTCTCAAAACTTCAGAAATATGTCTGAATATTCCAGGATCAGAAGTCCTCCTGCCAGAGCCTCATGATCCAGAATGTAGGCCACATATACTTCATAAACATGTTATAAATGTGTCTCTTGTGTAGGCTCAGTCTCTGCTGTGTATCAGCTGTTGTGGAGGTCAACTAGTGTCTTTTGTGATTTCAGAGAATGTGTGCAGCTCTAATGCCCTGTTCTTTTCCGGCTCTGCCACAATAAAGTGCTTTCTGCTGCTGAAAAGCTACAAGGCTTTTATTGCACCAGGATCACAGGAAGTGTTGAGCTGCAGTGAACTGAGTCTTTGGTTTAGTTTTGCTGCTGCACTGGGCTGTATTTTTTACCAGTTTTACGTTCCTTCTGTAGTCTGTAATATATCGCTGAGTCTTCGCTCTAAACCAGTGGTGCCCAATACGTCAACCGGTCGATCGCAGAAGTGGTTCGTGTAGGGTAGATTGCACGCCATTCATTGGCCGCCGCATTAATGTGGAAAATTTGTTTTCTTAAATCAATGTGAGTTACATAATATTTAATCAAAGCTAAACCCACCTCCCACCTTGCGTGCTGCTCTCTTCGACTCTGCCCTGGGATGAGCAGGGAGCTGCTCACAGAGACTACTGTAGAGTTTTATTCATTTATATTAAACACATATAGTAGGCCTCTACAAAAAAAATGGTTTGTTAAATGAAGTTATAGCTATGAAGGTAACATCACAAACACATCATGATATGAACAACACTGTTTACAGTGGAGGTGGGAATCTGCTGACTTCAACTGGGGATATTGTTGGACGGTGGAAGGAATACTTCGAGGATCTCCTCAACCCCACCGACACGTCTTCCACTGAGGAAGCAGAGGCCGAGGGCTCAGAGGTGGACTCTTCTATCACCCGGGCCGAAGTCACTGAGGAAGTTGGGAAGCTCCTCGGTGGCAAGGCACCGGGGGTGGATGAGATACGCCCTGAGTCTCTGGATGTTGTGGGGCTGTCTTGGTTGACACTCCTCTGCAACATCGCGTGGCGGTGCGGGAGTTTGCCCAACTAGTCCACATGTGCTTTGTGGATCTGGAGAAGGCATTCGACTGTGTCCCTCGTGGTGCCCTGTGGGGGGTGCTCTGAGAGTATGGAGTCCGGGGCCCTTTGCTAAGGGCTGTCCGGTCCCTGTACGACCGGAGCAGGAGCTTGGTTCATTGCCGGCAGTAAGTCAGACCTGTTCCCGGTGAATGTTGGACTCCGGCAGGGCTGCCCTTTGTCACCGGTCCTGTTCATTATCTTTATGGACAGGATTTCTAGGCGCAGCCAGGGGCCGGAGGGAGTCTGGTTTGGGGACCACAGGGTCTCGTCTCTGCTTTTTGCAGATGATGTTGTCCTGTTGGCTCCATCAGGCCAGGACCTTCAGCTGCACTGGGGCGGTTTGCAGCCGAGTGTGAAGCGGCTGGGATGAGGATCAGCACCTCCAAGTCTGAGACCATGGTTCTCAGTCGGAAAAGGGTGGCGTCAGCCGTGATATGAACGAGGAAGACAATGGAAGAGTCATGTCTTACTTAAAGAAAAATCAGAAAAATTAAAGAAAAATGAAAAGAAACGAAGATTAAAGAAAGGCAAATGAGGGAAAGCAGTTGCTCACTCAGTTTTTGGAAAAGAAAGGTGAGATCCGAATGCATCATCGAGCATTGACATTGTTTTAAAATAAATATCTACTCCAGGTAGAATAGCATACATTTATGTTCGTACTCTATTTGAATAACATTCCAATACTTTATAGTAATACACCCTACAAAGCGCACAAACAATATTTTTGGGTAAATAACGGAGTGAGAAGCAGACGGAGGCGGAGCTGGGAGCTCAACACAACGCCACACCGTCTCCTCTTCTGCTGCAGTTCTCCTCAGAGTCAGAAGTTTACATGAAAACACTGTATATTTCCCTCCATTGTCAAAATCTAACACCTGCGAAAACACAGCTATATAAAGTAATATAAAACATATGTTAAGTTTACTACCTTATTGTGGTGCTTTTGTCAAAAATATTGTTATAATAATTTAAAGTTTCCTTTGGTTAATAATTATTGGTTGCTCTTAGTTTTTTTCAGGTCATGTCAAATTTGATCATGTCATGTCCTTCATGCTAATCCAAACATGTTACAGACTTGTTACAGACTCCATTCTGCATTCTATTATATACATTATTTGAAAATAAAAGGTTAAAGTAAAAGCAACTTGAATCAGTTTCCACTGCACTATACATCAAACATTCTCCCGCAGTCCGTCGACCCTGACAACAGGAAGCTGACAACAGACGCTTTTCTTTTTTTTTTCTTTTTTTTCTGACAACAGGAAGTAACGCAGTGGATACCCAGAAGTAAAAGTCAGAAGCTGTCTATTCTCTGCTCTCTGTAACAGTCCACAGGCTTTAATAAAGTCAAAGAACTCTAATGTCACACTCACCTCCTCACACCAGGACACAGCCAAATGGAGTCTTATACCTTCACTTTTTGTTTGAGTCACGTGAGAGCAGCCCCTCCCCTCGGTTTTATAACAGGGTCAGACTTGTCTCTGGTCAAATAAAGGAACATGACCAAAACAACAGAATCAGTTTCTTTATGTGAAAAACTTGTAGCAGACTTTTCGAATGAAAGACGACACTTTCCGTTGGTTTATCCTCAAACTAACGGTCTTCTCAATGTTAAGCTACCGTTGATCAATAATGCAAAACCGGAATTAAACCTTCAAAATAAAAGCATAGAATGACGAACATGTACTAAAAAAGAAAGTTAACCGCTTTCAACTAAAAACAAGGTATGATACCATGACAAAAAAGTACAGTAAAGTGTTTTTTACCAACTGTTAAGGTGTTACAGCAAAGGTTTAATGGCAGAAAAAGAACTGACTGATGACAGAGGAACAACTTTACATTTTACATTTATTCATTTAGCAGACACTTTTATCCAAAGCGACTTACATTAAGCTTCAATTCACCAGTGTTACAGCTGAAACACCACTGGAGGCAAGGGTTAAGTGTCTTGCCCAAGGACACAACAACAGTATGTCCGTGGGAAGAGCGGGAATAGAACCACCAACCTTCCAATTAAGGAACAATCGCTCTACCACTTCACCTCTTTAACAAATAAAAGCTTGTTAATACACAGGGAGTAAAAGCACAATAGTCACTAATAGGCTACTTAACACTCCCACTCACTGATAGCTTACTGGAAAATTAAAACTTCACTCATTAATCTCTGTAAACAAACGTTCCATTACCTCACGCCCTCAGCACTGCAAAGACGGCCTATTTCTCATCTCTAATCAGAGAAAAATGGCATAACCCCAGGTTTCTCTTTGGAACAGTTGCTAAACTAGTCCAACCAAAAACAACTGAAGTCTCCTTTCCCTTTAGTGCACAAGACTTTTTAGATTTCTTTAATCATAAAATTGAAGATATCAGGGATAATATTTTGTTTTTGTCTTCCTCGGCTCCGGGTTCCATTCATTTGGATCCACTGACCTCTCGTCTCTCAGTCTTAGATTCTGTTTCCCTCATTACTTCGGTCCTGGCTTCATTACACTTCCTCATGTTAGAGCTGATTTCAAAGTTCTCTTGTTAACCTATAAAATCCTTTGTGGACGCGCGCCCTCTGACCTCTCTGACCTTATCACCTGGTATACTCCAGCTCGTACCCTTCGCTCTCAGGACACTGGCCTCCTTCAACTTCCTCGAATAAAGAAGAAGTCAGAGGCTCTATAAGAGCCAGAGGCTCTATAAGAAAAGGCTACAGAGCCTTTTCTTATAGAGCCCCATTTTTATGAATGTGCTCCCGGTGGAAGTGCGACGATCTGACTCTGTTGAGATTTTCAAAAGCAAACTCAAAACTTACTTATTTCACCAAACGTATGGAGACTGATGAGTGTTAGATTTACACTGGCTGTAGTTGTAGGTGCACACTCACACTGGTCTGTAGCTGTAGGTACACACTCACACTGGTCTGTAGCTGTAGGTACACACTCACACTGGTCTGTAGGTACACACTCACACTGGTCGTAGCTGTAGGTACACACTCACACTGGTCTGTAGGTACACACTCACACTGGTCGTAGCTGTAGGTACACACTCACACTGGTCGTAGATGTAGGTACACACTCACACTGGTCGTATTATTATTACAATTGCCTGTTGTTGCAGTAGTATTTAGCACTTTTTTCTTTTCACCTCCTCCTAGGGTGGACGCAAACCTCTGACCTGCTGGGTGATGTGCATGTCCTCCGCGTGTTACCATGGGTTCTCTGACTCGGGCTTCCTCCCACCGTCCAAACACAAGCATGTACAGGTTAATCGGTGACTCTAAAGTGTCCCTACTGACTGAATGTGAGAGTGATGGTTGTCTGTCACTGTCTGTCTCTATATGTCAGCCCTGCGACAAACTGGCCACTGTCCAGGGTGCACCCCGCCTCAGACCCAAAGCTGCTGGGATAGGCTCCAGTCACATGACCCCTAATGGGACTAAGTGGTAAAAAATGAATGAATATAAAAATGCAGTTGCGGTAGACAGTCAATCAGATTCAGCTCAATTAATTTTTAACAATATTGCGCAATTTAAAACAACTTCAGTTATCAAACAGAATTAACACAAAATACTGCAAGTGAGTGCATGTGGCAGAGTGGTTAGCACTCCTGCCTTACAGCAAGAAGGTTGTGAGTTTAAAACACGACCAACTCCGGTCTTTCTGTGAGGAGTCTGCATGTCCTCCGCGTGTTAATGTGGGTTCTCTCCGGGTACTCCGGCTCCTCCCACCGTCCAAAGACATGCATGTACAGGTTAATCGGCAACTCTAGTGAATGAATGTGAGAGTGAATGGTTGTCTGTCTCTAAATGTTAGCCCCTGTACCCTGCCTCGGGCCCAAATCTGCTGGGATGGGCTCTAGTCACCTGCGAACCCTAACGGGACTAAGCGGTAGAAAATGAATGAATGAAAGTGAGTGCAAGTATATACGGCCAAAAGTGCTACATGAGCTTTATAAAGATTTAGTCCTGGTTTAGGACAATGTCTGTAAAGGTTCTCAGTCATCCAGGTCATCTTGAAGAAAGGTTTAAAGCAAAAGCATCTGGACTCAGTTTTAAAGGAGCTGAGATCTTCTTTGGAGATAAAAACAGACTCTGAGCTGGCTTTATTTGATTGAAAAGGTAAGACATTATTACAGACCATGTATAATATATTGTGGTGTTCTTTTTTTCAGTTTTCTAAAGCTAAATAACGTTAGCATACTTGCAACATGAGGATGCTAACCGCATCCACAAGGGTTTTATGAGCCTGACTACTAAGACTAATGAGTCTAAAACATTTGCTGTATTGGACTTTCAAATTTATTTTTCAAATGTTTTTAAAAAAGCTGCATTTTAGAGTTAGACTTCACCAGGGACTCTTTTCTTCCAGACTTACGTTGGCTCGTTTGCGAAATACATTTACATTTACATTTATTCATTTGGCTGACGCTTTTATCCAAAGCGACTTACATTGTTCTACAGTAATTACCAGTGTTACAGCCACTGGAGGAAAGGATATGTTCTGACAAGTGTGCCTTTTTCCTTCTCACCTCCAGTTTATGAAGCTCGGACCCTTCTGGCTGCACTGGACTAAACTCATCATAACCACCAGCCACTGCAAGTCAACCATAAAGACCAAGTTTTGTAAGTCATTCTTTTTTGTATTTCATATTTTTGTAGCTTGAACTCAACAAAGGGAGAACACGTAGGAGGCAGGACGGACGTCTGGTGGTTCTGCGGAGGTAAGACCATTCGGCCAATGTTACTTGCCAACTGGACCGGTACATGCTCATTCAGTTATTCCTCCCATTCTACATACTCCCATATAGTGTGAATAATGACACTGTGAGCGAGGGCTCACACCTGAGGAGGGAAGCTCCCTTTGGCTCATTTGATAAAATAAACATTGATGACATAGGGGTCCCTGGAAGGGTCCCTAATGAGTTTAAGGCTCAAAATCAGATAACAGCTGGGTTTAAATCTGTATTCTTTTGGTGGGTAAGCATAAATAAAAATGTTGATTGGATTTACTGTATTTATTATAACCAACAGAGATGCAGTGGCCGGTTTAGCCGAACAGCTGGACAAAACCAGAAAGGGCACTGGGCATGATCTTAGCTGAAAGGGGTGGGGTCGGCAAAATGTTTGGACCGGTCTGTTGTACCTTCTTCCCAAACAACACAGCTCCTGATGACAGTATAACAAAGGCGTTAGAGGGACCTCACACCTTATCAATGCTTTCACTTTCTACCTGTGTCAGGTGAGAGAAGCCCCTCCCATCTCTGTTTTATAAGAGGGAACATGGAACATATAAAATAAAGATTTTTTTAATAATGCAGGTGAAAAATGATTTACAGGTAGTAGATAAAACGTCCATTGATAATGTGGTCTATGAGGATAGTTTTCTTGGCGATAGTTTGGGAAACATTAAGATGGTTAATATGTGTAAAGTTTATGTTGAGCAGTGACATGTCTCCGAGCAGGCAGAGAGAGAGGGACACTGGGATGTGGCAGCTGAAAACAACAGGAAGTACATTTGTATTTCCCTGATGAGTGAACAGTGCCACGTGGAGGTGTGGGGGTTATTCTGTGAGCAGCGTGTGCAGTTGTCTGAGTTTACCACCAGTGTAGTGCTTTCTGCGAAGGATTATCTTTTGTATAAGATAAAGATAAGCGGTCTTCTTTTTGCTGCACAATCTACAAAGATTGTGTAATCCAACAGGCCACGCCCACTGACTCACCCTCCGCCCCCTCAAAGTGGGCTTTTCTGCCCACTTGTGTCATACAACTGTACTTCCTGTTTGTGTAGCTGGCTTTCAAAATAAAATACATAACTTAACAATAAACAGCTGACCTTCAAACTCTCCCTGTCCTGCCACAGATCCACCAAAAAACAGAAACGACTGTGGTTAAAAGGTTAAAAATGAGGAAGAGGCAGCTGCAGCTGTCACTTACCAGAGGTTTAGCTCTTACTTCAACAGGTACAGCCTCATGTTTAGGCAGGTGTCAGTCTCTGGAGCAGAGTGGCCTCTCTTTGTGTGAAGCCTGTCTCCTCCCAGTGTCAAAACACACAATCTGAGTTATAAAGACATAAATGTGAGTAAATGTCTGTCAGAGTTGATCCTGTGGATCATTATTCTAAGTACAAGTTTTTTCTGGGTTTGTATGGTTCCATTTGTAGAACATTGTCTCACAAAACCAAACCAGTGAAAGCAGTGTTGAGAAAGTTACTCTATAAATCTGACTCTGTTATTTGTTTGAAAGGTGTTGAAATATTACTTTTACTTGTCACTTTCCACAAGGCTTTCTGAAATAATGTCGGCTACAACCGGCTCCACCTCATTATTAACACAATGTCAACTAAAACAAGACGACATTTTAGATTGTTCATGTGATCCTTCTGTAAAATAACTTTAGAGTTAATCACAGAGAAATGTTCAATAAATGATCTTACCTCAGGACTAAGGTTTGTGCTCAGTCAGTCTCTGCTGCAGAAAAACTCTTCCTCTTGACTCTGTGGAGTTTCTTTAGTTTGTGGAGTTTCTTGAGTCTGTGGAGTTTCTTGAGTTTGTAGAGTTTCTTGAGTTTGTGGAGTTTCTTGAGTTTGTGGAGTTTCTTGAGTTTGTGGAGTTTGAAGTCTGGTCTTTTGTCTCGTTACGCCTCACTTTGCTCAAGAATATTTGGATCTAACGTTGATCCCTCAACACTTCGGTCCCAAAATGGAGCTGGTGACGCTCTTTAGTGCAGGCTGCCAGTGGGACGTGTTGTGGCAGATCATTAATCAGCAGGTTGGCTCAGTTTTGTAATTAGCAACGTTCACAACTGTCAATGTTTGGTGCCACTCCTGTTTTAAACTTAGATCTCTGGCTGTTTATTGTAAGTCACATGTTTCCAATTCAACCTGTTTATTGGTTTATTTTCTGTTCCTTTTAAAAGTTCTGGGACAAGAGCCTAGACCATCTGCTTTGAGCGTGAGGAAATCCACTCAGGTGTGTCACCCACAGCACCTCCTGTAGGGCCCAGGACAGTCTCTGGAGGGGTTTGTGTGAACAGAGAGGTCCTTGTCAGGAATATTCTTGAATTTACTAATAAAAATGTCCAAACAAACTGACTCAGTAAAAGAGTTTTAATAAAACAAATGCATTTGTGTTCCACGGCTCAAGGGACACAAAGTTTCTCAGAGAGTGGAATAAAGGCTGGTGTGTGTTTGTTCTTCTTCTAGAGTTCTGTAGGAGAGGTGGTGCCTGTGAGACTTAATTATTTTCAAAAAGGGGGTAAAGCTAGTCTTAACCTTGGCACAAGCTACAGTGAGCTGTGATGGTGGGAGTGAAAGACAGGAAGAGATCACTGCTGCCTTTTCTGTTTCTCTTTCAGGCCTTTTTATTTAAACCTGATTTAACAAACCAGTCCCAAGTCGTTGTAGTTAATGAGGCTTGTAAGCTCCTTAGTGTTTGGTAAGGAACATCCAGAGGTCTCTATGTTAAAGGAGTTATAAAATATTCCTTTCTAATGTTGGAATTTGGACAGCTCTCACCATGGAGACCATAAAATACATCCGGGTCAGTCCAAAGGAGTTAGGACATTTCCTATGCTTATAACCGATTTCTGATTCAACAGCTGTCTCTGTTGAAGTCAAGCCTCTCTCACGGAACCTCTTCAAAAGGCTTTGAGTAAAGGCCTCCATCATAAAGCGATATACCTCTGTCCACCAGAGGTAAAAGCAGAAATATAAGGAGAAACCCAATGGCAACTTTACGTGTAAAAATCCTGTTTTCAGCCTGGTACAAAAGATGGCTCCGGTCTCTAGAGCTAAGTTTTTACTACGTGACAACTCTTGATTAATACGTCTGTTTATGCTATCTGAAAACTGTAGAAAAACCCAGATGTAACTGCCATTTTATTGCCCTGTGGTAAGGCCAGAATCAGGGAAATATACAATCATTAGTTCTTCTTAAACCAAACATGAGACGCGTGGATTGGGGTTTTCATCTGACTGTATGTAAATTTAAATGTAAGACTGAGTTCCACTTACAAAGCTCCAGTATATTCTTTTATGCCTCCTCTCAGAAGCCTCCTCTGGCTTCCATGCTCGCTCCTCGGAGCAACGCTGAGAGCTTTGGGACAGCACTAATCGAGAAGGCATATTTAGACAAATGAGATCCAGCCATCTTCATTCCTTTCTTATCCTACATGGGAGGTGGGCACCTTACACATTTCTGCTCCAGGTGGGAATTCTAAGGGGGGAAAATGCTGCTGCAGAAGTCTCGTGGGACTCAACACCGCGAGATCTCGTGCTCTTTCAGCTAATTCCAACTAATTTCAGTTCCTTGGTGGAATGGATAAGCCTCTCTTCACTGGCTTCCAATTGATTTTAGATTTGTACTTCTCTTTACTTATAAGGCCCTCCTATCTCACTTGTTTCATGGATTCAGCTCCAGCTCACGTTAAAGAGACAGACACAGACTGTGTTGGAATTTTAATCCCTAGTCCCTAACCCCTCAATCACTAGATAGTGATTAAGATAGCCTATCGGTCTTTACTGCGGTTGATTTGACGGATGATGTGACGCTGCGTCAGCCAATATGCTCTTTTATAAATATCTGCATAACCACAGTTAATAAAAGACACACCTCTTGATCAAACATGAGACGCGTGGATTGGGGTTTTCATCTGACTGTATGTAAATGTAAATGTAAGGTTAAAGGTTAGCCTTTAGTTGCAAACTAGCGCAACAAGACAAGCAGCACGTCATTGTTGTTAACTTTTGATCTTGTTTTAAGGCCTATGTGTAAAAGGTTATTTCCACTTTTATTTTTGGGCTCTTACCTTTTGTTGTGTGGTCCCCATTTCGTCTTTTCTTGTTTTTGTTTATTCATTTATTTTCTTCCGTTTAGTCCCGTTAGGAGTCACAGGTGACTGGAGCCTATCCCAGCAGCTTTGGGCCAGAGGTGGGGTTCACCCTGGACAGTGGTAGGTTAATTTGAATTAGTCAATAAAAATTGTTAAAAAGGGTAAAAGGATTAATCCATAAATGTATTTTTGTTTGCATTGCTAAAATATGCACTTTGTTTTAGCTTTGTTTTTTTCTCTTTAGGCTTTTATTCATACATTTAATCTAGACTTTTAAAATATTTTTATTGCTGTAACAATAGATTTGTCCAGGTTTAGTCTGGGACTAAGGACCATATTTAATCCTGGATAAATTATGGTTTGGTCTTGAATTTATTCTGTTTAGTCTTTTATTTAGTTGTAATTTAGTCCTGGCTCAGCCCTGGATTAATCTGTTTTAGATCTGCTTTAGTCTCATTTTAATCTTTTGGTTTAAATTTACTTTAATCACGAGTTTAGTCCTGGTTTAATTCTGGTTTAAACGCAGGGAACACACTCCTCCACCGTAGAAGAAGAAGAAGAAGACCCCCCCCACACACACACACACACACACACTTCCGGTATGTTACTTTAGCAGTTAGCTCAGTTAGCTCTTGTCTTTTACCGCGGGACTTTTCTCCGGGACAAAGGCCCTTTTTAAGTCCAACACCAGGAGAAGAAGAGGGTTGGACTGTGCGGTGGAAAAGCGGACTCTGAGGTAAAGCTGTAGTTTAATGTTTGTGTTTTTAAAACGGTGTAGTGTGAAGATGCTAACAGGCTAGCATCAGGAGCTAACTGTGGCAGCGTCAGTTCCTTTATGTTTCCATTAGAGGCTATTCTTCTTTAAAC
Source organism: Neodontobutis hainanensis (assembly GCA_024349245.1). NCBI lineage: Eukaryota > Metazoa > Chordata > Actinopteri > Gobiiformes > Odontobutidae > Neodontobutis > Neodontobutis hainanensis. Next base: position 1,114,006 of record JALDNG010000131.1, read on the forward strand.
TCTGTTGAGTTTAAAGCCCGTGTTTCCCGTGTCGTCATTGCAAACTCCTTAAAATGTAATTAAGTTTTGAACGCTTTGGTCATTTATGTTTTCCTCAAACTAGTATTTAAGTGCATTAATAATTTATCATCCAAGCCCCTCCGTTCCTTTGTACAGAGACATTTCACATTTGGTCATTTAGCTTTTATCCAAAGATACTTACAAGTGAGGAAAACACTGGATGAAATTTTAACAACACAAGCTAACAAAAAGCATAAGTGCACTAAAACCCAGCAAGTATACAGAGCTAAAGATAGATTTTTTCTTTTGTAGAAACGGAATAGATGGAGAGAAGTAGCCAGTGTTTATCAGTCAGCTGTTGATGGAAAAGATGTGTTTTCAGGCGTTTTTTAAAGATGGCTACATAATCTGCTGATCTTGTAGCAGCAGTAGATCATTCCACCAATGAATAGATCCAGAGAAAGTATGTGAGAGGGATTTTATTTATATTTTTCCTTTTTGGGATTGTACCACCAGACGTTGTAAATTTAAACAGCGTAAGTATCTGGTAGATATGAGGGTGTGGAACTAGTGGTGGTCTTGAAGGCCAGCGGTCCCCAACCTTTTATGCACCACCGGCCTTTAAGGTGTGGCAGATAAATACACAAAATAAAATAATACAAGCAGCATAAAAACTGTAATATTTTCTAAATATATTAATAAACGTGCCTTAATGCAGGGTGCTTGGTCTCCAAGTGTTGAAGCAGTTTTGAAGGCTTCATTGTCTCATTAGAGCTGGCCTGTGTGTGTGTGTGTGTGTGTGTGTGTGTGTGTGTGTGTGTGTGTGTGTGTGTGTGTGTGTGTGTGTGTGTGTGTGTGTGTGTGTGTGTGTGTGTGTGTGTGTGTGTGTGTGTGTGTTTTACACCTTTATTCTCTATTTACAATTTCCAGTCCCTTACTGTGATGTATTTTTTTGAAATTGTGAAAAAGGTTCTACTGTTAATAAAACATAATCTTGCCCTGTGTTCACCTGTAGAAACCAAACTTGAGCACAGCACTGACAAAATTGTCAACTGTTTTGGAGAAGACATTACCTGTTACAGCTCCTTTTATGTCCCTCAGATGGTTAACGTACTGTCCAGTGTTTCATCCTCCATAGTCACCATTACCAGCAGCTGGACCCAAAAACAGAAGCTGTGAGCTGAGCTAATACAGTAAAAACGCATTGATAGCGCTCACGATGCTAATATTGCTCTAACAAAAGAGACAGTAGTTTGCTTAATGACAGAAACAAGAATTGTAAGTTGTAGCCCATAAACCAGTGAATAACTTGTATACAATCAAAGATGAAAATGCAGAGCTGTATGTAAACTGAATAAACAATAGAAACAAGTTTGTTAGGAGAAAAAAACAAAGACACCTTTTAGAAGTAAGAAAGTTGTGGGTCAGTTCTCGTAACTTGACAGAGTAAAAAAAAAAGCAGTTTAGACACAGTCTTTTGGCAGCAACTGTGGGAAGCCTGAATTCTAAATCTTCAATATAGCCACTGTCTTAGATAGCAACTAAGACCTCTGTCCAAAGACATTTACATGTTAGTGTTAAATCTGAACAGTTTTCCTTCGGCTGCTTATTTGTTAAAGTGTCTTTTACTCAGTATTTTTTTTGTTTCTTTCCTCTTGTGTCTTTGCAGATGAACACCTCAACAACCTATTCATAATGGACCTCACCTGTGACCAGTGTGACAAGATTTTTTTACAGCAGAGCACACCTTTAAATCTCACATGAGAACGCATTTTGTGGAGAAACCCTTCAACTGTGACCAGTGTGAGAAGCGTTTTAATACAGCAAGCAACCTGTCGAGGCACAGTCGAGTCCATACAGGGGAAAGACCTTACAGCTGTGACCAATGTGGACGTGCTTTTAATCAACAGGGCCACCTTAAACGTCACTTGAGAATTCACACTGGAGAAAGACCTTATTTCCAGGTCCAGTGTGACCAGTGTGAAAAGACATTTGCTACTTCTCGAGCAAGGTCTTTGCATCGTTGGATTCAATCAGGAGATAAACCATACTGTTGTGATCAGTGTGAGAAAACATTTTCTCAATCAAAAAATCTTACAGTACAGTACAGCTGTAAAGAGTGCGGAAAGAGATTTAGTCAATTACACACCCTTTACGATCACATGAGAATCCACACTGGAGAGAAACCATACAGCTGTGACCAGTGTGAGAAGAGTTTTAATAATTTAAGCAACCTGTCAAAGCACTGTCGAGTCCACACTGGAGAAATACTGTACAGCTGTGATCTGTGTGGACATGCTTTTCCTTATCAGAGCAGCCTTAAAGAGCAAATGAGAATTCACACTGGAGAAAGACCCTATAGCTGTGAGCAGTGTGAAAAGAGTTTTAAAACATCTCTAGCAATATCAAGGCATCGTCGGATCCACACAGGAGAAAAACTATACATCTGTGATCAGTGTGAGAAAATATTTACTCGATCATCAAGCCTTACAAAACACATGAGAGTCCACACTGGAGAGAAGCCTTATAAATGTGACCAATGTGAACATGCTTTTACTGAACTGAGTAGCCTTAAACAACACATAAGAATCCATAAAGGAGAGAAACCATATGGTTGTGATCAGTGTGGGAAGACATTTACTCAATCATCAAGCCTCAAAAGACACATGAGAACCCACACTGGAGAATGACATAGAGAAAGTCTGAAATGAAAAACTCTACAAACTCTGACAGTTGTAAGTGTCGGCAGGCGAGTTTTCTGCTGCAATACCTCTAGTATCCACTGGGGGAACTGGCGGCATAGGAGAGTGGATAGGAGCCCATCCATATCTTATTGTCCATTCATGGTTGAAATAACCCACAGAAATCTGGCATGTAAATGAGTGGTTAGCACTCCTGCCTCACAACAAGAAGGTCGTGAGTTAAAAACCCACCACGTGTTATCCTGGGTTCTCTCTGGGTACTCCGGCTTCCTCCCACCGTCCAAACACATGCATGTATAGGTTAATTAGCAACTCTGAAGTGTCCCTTGTGAATGAAAGTGAGAGTGAATGGTTGTCACTGTTTCTAAATGTTAGCCCTGCAACTAAGTGGCTATTGTCCAGGGTGTACCCCGCCTCAGGCCCAAACCTGCTGGGATAGGCTCTAGTCACTCGCGACCCCTAATGGGACTAAGCTGTAGAAAATGAATGAATGAAAATGTGTTCAGTTAAAAACGCACATCTGAAAACTGAATGTGGAGACATTAGCTGTGGTTGGACTAAACCAATAATATGACATTCTAAACTGTATTGACTGTATTAAAGTTGTAGTAAACCATCTATTATTTATGATTAGTTTTAATAAATCATGCTCTGTAAATATTTAGGTCCATTTTGAAGGGGCTGCAGAATGAGATGTTTGTGTGAATGTGCTTTGAACTCTTAAGCCTTAAGGCCTGTTCACACCGGGACGAATTTTGTGCGTGATATTCACCGACGTTAAACGCCTCGTGACTAAACAAAGGGCGCCAATGTGAGTGTTCACACCGACGCGAAAAACGCCACGCGTAAAAGCGTCAGTTTTTAAAAAATGTTTTTTTGGTTTGACGCGCCGCGTCAAAAACTATACGACCAATGAGATTAGCGCTTTTGCTCACGTGTCTGGAGCTTCTGAAGTTACAGTAAAAGACAACTTGTGGGCGCTCAAACACAAAACAGTCTTGCCGAGCACACATACTTAACGGCGAAGAAGATATACGCCAAAAATTATTTGCTCTCTTCTTCTGAGTGAGAAGCGAGTGTCAGAAGCGTAAAGTTGTGCAGCGCCACCTTGTGTACCGGGGTATTTCTGTTTTACATTAAGCGCCATCTAATGTCAGGGAATGAATTTGCATGTTCACTCGTCGTCAGCGAAAATCGCTTGGGTGTGAACTCAGAAAACGCGTTGAAAAAAGCTGGCGAATAATGCGCGCCGATATTCGTCCCGGTGTGTACGGGTCTTAAGTCTGTTTATCTTTAGGCTTTTATTCAGACATTTAATCTAGTCTTTTATGGTATTTTTTGTCTGGGTTCAGCTCAAGCCTTAATTCTGTTTTGTCTTTTATTTAGTTGTAATTTATTCTTGGCTCAGCCCTGGATTAGCCCTGATTTTGTTATATTTTAGTTCTATGTTACTCTGTGTCTAGCCCTGGTTTAGTCCCAGTTTCCATCTGTTTTTAGATCTGCTTTAGTCTCATTTAATTCTTTGGTTCGAATTTACTTTAGTTCCGAGTTCAGTCCTGGTTTAATTTTAGTTTAGACTTGTTTTTTTTCAGCTCTGGTTTAATTTTGTTACTGTTTAGTGGTCGTAAAACGCAGGGAACACACTCCTCCACCGTAGAAGAAGAAGATACACCCACTTCCGGTATGTTTGTTTAGCAGTTAGATCTTTTCTTTTACCGAGGGACATTTCTCCTAAACAAAGTCCTTTTTTAAGTCCAACACCAGGAGAAGAAGAGGGTTGGACTGTGCGGTGGAAAAGCGGACTTTGAGGTAAAGCTGTATTTTAATGTTTGTGTTTTTAAAACGGTGTAGTGTGAAGATGCTAACAGGTTAGCATCAAGAGCTAACTTTGGCAGCGTCAGTTCCTTTATGTTTCCTTTAGATTCAACGCTGTTAAAGTCACATGTTTGACTGAAGCGGGCTGTGTACAATTGTGGAATATAATAAATCCAACCCCGAACAGCCTATGTCTCAAGCGAGCTCTCGTTAGATCACACGGAGACACATGCAGTGTAGTCAAACTGGTCTGGAGCATTTACTGATGGGCTCAACCATCACCACAGGAGGATTGATGAAGCCAGGAGTTAGTGGAGCTGAGGCTCTGGAGGTTAAAGTCTCAAACTAAAGGACTTGTTTGTTTTTTGTTTTTTTTGATGGCGAGTTAGCATTTTAGATAATGATCTGTTTTGTTGTGGGTCTGTGTACTGTGTTTTTATTGCTGCTGTGGCACTGCGCCTAAGAGAAATTTCCCTTCGGGAACAATAAAGTATATTTGATTTGATTGATTGATTATTGGGCTCTGGTCGGATGTGATTTTTACTGAAACCAAATCCCAGACTTAAGAAGGCTGTGCAACAGAGAAAGAGTCAAAGCCAAACATTGTTTTTTTTTTATCCTTTAGTCTTTTTAACTTGAGAAAAAAACGCCTGAAAACACATCTCTTCCGTCAACACCTGACTGACAAACACTGAATTCTACTCCTTTCTATCGATTCCTTTATTTTTATTAATATAGCACAATTCTTACACTGGGTAACTCAAAGTGCTTTTTAAGAAAAAATAAAATTTCTTATCCATAGCTTTGTATGGGTTCTAACAGACTAGTTTTTGGTGCACTTGCTACATTGCATTGTTATAATTGCTTCCATTGATTTTCTCACTTGTAAGTCGCTTTGGATAAAATCGTCTGCTAAATGTAAAGTAACGCTTGTCACACTTACAACCAGTGTGTGTGCTTTGCGTCTAACCTCGTATTGTTCTTATTTCAACACGTCTCTAATATATATGCCTAACTTAAGTTAATGATAAGAGACTGTACACGTATGAAACGCAGAACTGGAATTGGCCCTCACTTTTGCACATATTTAGCCAACTGTCTTTACTGTCACGGCTCTGGTGGAGACCAATACCTGCATGTTTAGTGCACAGGAAAAACTGCGTCACAATGAGCCTGACTTAGTTGAGATATTTACTGGGTTTTCAGCAGACATTATTACTTTGGAACAGTGGGGATTGAGTGCCGAGTGCTTTCAGTCACACATGACAGTCAAGCGCTTCGGTACTTTCATTCACAACTGTTGAATCTTCATTAAAGTCTGGAACACCAACTGAGACCTTTTGTCCTCAGACATGATATTGTTACATCTGAACTGGACTCTGGTTTCCTTCTGCTTCTTATTTGTCTTTAACTCAGTATTTTTTTGTTTCTTTTCTGTTGTTTCTTTGCAGAGATAACCCAATTATAATGGACCTAAACTGTGACCAGTGTGACAAGACCTTTACAGCAGCGCACACTTTCAAATCTCACATGAGAGCCCACTCTGTGGAGAAACCCTTCAGCTGTGACCAGTGTGAGAAGAGGTTCACTACATCAAATGTCCTCAAAGTACATCGTCGAGTCCACACTGGAGAAAGACCGTACAGCTGTGATCTGTGCGGACATGCTTTTCCTTATCAGAGCAGCCTTAAAGAACACATTAGAATTCACACTGGAGAAAGACCCTATAGCTGTGAGCAGTGTGAGAAGAGTTTTATATCATCACGTCACCTCTTACTGCATCGTCGGATCCACACAGGAGAAAAACCGTACAGCTGTGACAAGTGTGGAAAGAGATTTACTCGATTAAGCCTCCTTCACGATCACTTGAGGATCCACACTGGAGAGCGGCCTTATGAGTGTGACCAGTGTGAGAAGAGATTTAAAACGTCTCTAGCAATGTTGGCACATCGTTGGATCCACACAGGAGAAAAACTTTACTGTTGCGATCAGTGTGTAAAAACATTTACTCGATCATCAAGCCTTTCAAGACACATGAGAATCCACTCTGGAGAGAAGCCTTATAAATGTGACCAGTGTGAACATGCTTTTACTCACCTGAGTAGCTTTAAACAACACATGAGAATCCACACAGGAGAGAAACCATATAGTTGTGATCAGTGTGGGCAGACATTTAGTCAATCATCAAGCCTCATAAGACACATGAGAACCCACACTGAAGAAGAGCAGAGAGAAAGTCTGAAATGAAAAAAGACAATAAACTCTACAAACTCGGACAGTTGTAAGTGTCGGCCGAATACCAGGCCTTTGTTTTTACAATGCTGTCTCTGGGAAAATCTTTTCTGGGCAGATGAGTTTTCTGCTGCAATACCTCAAGTGACCACTGGTGGAACTGGAGATAGAGGAGAGGGGCCAGGAGCCCATCCAGGTCTTATTGTACATCCATAGTTTGGGATGTTCTATCCACCCTTCTTGCTTCCAATAACGATTCCAATACCTGAGATTTGGTATTAGCCAATACGGAGTACCGATCCGACAATACTTAAACTGTGTGTATCCCTGTGCACGGCATCAGAATCTAACGGTGTAAATCAACCTGGTGAATTATTTTGTGTTTAATTTGTTTTAGTAACTTTAGCTGAGACCTAAAACCTAATAATAAACACTGTTTCCCTAAAACATTTATTTAACTGTTACCTTATATTTATTCATTTTAGCCTATTATTAATAAGCGGTCTGTGCAGCAGGAGAGACACAGACGGTGATCGAGTGAGCGTCTTTGACTAAAGGGCATAAATAAAAAAATCTAGTATCCATTTTAAAAACTTTTGGTCATTGGCAAGAATAGTTCAACCTCGTTATTGGTAAATTCACTAACGGTCGACCTCTAGCTAAATTTCACATTTATCTGCGATGCTCCACATCTGTGTCTTTACTGTGCCTCCGCTCTGTTAATATGCACCATTTTAAAATAGGGTTTATTCAAGTGAGCAGCGGTTTCTCAAAAAATACTTTGTGCCATAACAATATATTTCACCAAAACACAGCGAGTTTTATCTCTCTCCATTAGATCTGAACAGAAACAGAAACAGTCAATTTAATTAACATATACTTAAATTCTGAACGTTGTCACTCATCTTTCAAACACTTAAATAAAACGCCTTTGATTCATATTTTATATAGATTTTCAAATAGGTTTTGCTTTTATTTTTCTTTATTGATTAAGTTTTTAGTTTAGTTTAGAGAGCGATAAAAGAAAGGGAATCCCCCAGAAGAGCTGGAGGAAGTGTCTGGGGAGGGGATTACACTTTTAATTCTAGTCTGGTCGATGCCATTCCAATCAGTGGATTTCTTATTATGTTGATTATCAATCTTTATTAAATTTTCATTTGTTGCTGTCAGAAATAAAGAACTTCTGTGTCTTTTGTATTAATCTAACCCAGTTCAGGGCCGATGTCCCTAATATTTACGAGTGAACACTTTTCATGGTCGGATTTAATACATTGAAAATATTACGGATGAAGGTGGAGCAGTGTGAGGTGATTCTGGTGGGCTGTCATTATGGGATGTAGAGAGACTATACATAATATCGACATATTTCTCTCTGAGTTTGTGTTTTTACATTTAAAAGATCTATGTTAAAATCCATATGAAGATATCTTTGTTTTTTTAGGTTTTATTTTGGTTTGTTAGGTTTGTTCCATATTGTCTAAGAACAACTACATTTCCATCAGGCGCTAAATACAAGAAACAGGTTTTTGTGTTTTTCCATATTAATCCGTGACACATTCAAACAGATTATCAGTTACTAAAGTCATGACCACGTGTGGCAATAATGAACGTAATGCATTAATAAAAGCATCTGTTGTAAGGTCATCTAACATTTCAATATGTATTGCTCTGGAGCACATACAAGTAAAAAGAAGACCATACCTTTTCAACTCTTTTCTGCCCTCCTTTATATAAAACGGTCTGCAGCAGGAGAATGGGGGTGACATTTCCAGTCTGACATCTGTTGATCTTGTGTGTTTCTCCTGTGCTTTCTGCAGGTTATGCACTTGTAGAAGTGTCAGGCGACTGCGCTGCTGCATCCTGTGATCCGTATTCCACTGGAGCGCAGCTCGTTTGCAGTGATTCCTCTCCCTTGATGATGCACCTTCTCGTGGTGGTGTTTAATAAGCGAAGAAGACACATGACTTGACTTGGGCATAATGGCGGGGTGTTTAGTATGTGGATGGAGGTTAGATCTCGTTAGACGTCCTCCCTGCTCATCAACAAATGGACTCAGTTTATTCAACTTATGTGTCTTGTCCTTGAGTGCAATATCTTTTCCTTGACTTAAGTCTTTGATTTCCTTTTGAAATGCGTTGTCCTGTGCCAACTTGATTATGAACATCTCTGCTTCTTGTCTGTCTTGAATTCTTGTAGTTTTATTTTTTGTTTGTTTGTCACCTTTAAAGTCTCGTACAAACTTTCTGAAACGAGCTCTTTCCCAGTCAGAGACTTCTGTGAGGCGGTTTAGTATCGTCTTGTTTTCTGTTGTGCATTTGTGCTGAGCACATGAACTGTTTTTAACTCTGGATCATTAGGTAGAAGTTGAGTCCATCAGAACTGTTACTTAGGCAGAGAAGTTGATGTATGATTCCTCATCCTGCCAGCAGAGGGTGCAAGACAGCTCAAAAATACCCGCTCACTGGGAATACTGGAATCACCAACCATCGAAGCAAAGGTCGACAGAAGACACTCTGTATGACTTGAAGCACGAGCCGCTTTATTCACCGTCGGACGCAGACCTGGAGACAGAAGACTCGAAACAGAATATGTTTGCTGTCATTTAGCCGTCTTTATTATGAGAGCGCACTCACAATATTAACAAGTACAGGGCACAAAAACAACCTGAGCTGTAATCTGAGAGTGTAAATGTAAACTGAGCACACGCTTTGAAGTTACATGACTGTTTACCTCTGCCAGCTCTCGATGGAAACTCTGTCAACTGGGTATACAGCAGCTCATGGATGTTAGGCTTGACTAGACGAGTGCCCAGGATACTGAGCGACCGGCCACACTGCGGGGTTCTTTGAGGACATGATGAACTTATTTGTGTAACTCAACAGTCATGAGCTTCCTGTGGGAGTTACAGTCTTGAGTAGAAGTAGAATTCATGTTATGTCGATACACTTCTGATATTTGTCACGACGGGTTTAAACGATTCTTAATCATTTGCGTTGCTGTGTAAATGAATTATGTCTAAATATGTTAGCTACAAACTAAACATCAAAACTGTATTTCTATAACAGAGTTTGTAAATAAAAAAATAAGAAACTTCAGTAAAACCAAAAGCATGAGAGTTGTATAAATATCTTTATTTGTATTAAATATTAACTCTAAGTACAGAGTTCTACAGGGACAATAAAGCACAGGCACGTTTTAAATGGAAGAGATAAAGGCTGATCAGATCTGACGCGGCTCTGAGGCTCGTGATGGAGCCCCTTCCTCCAACATCTGTAGCACTGACAATTATCTTTTACATATGCACTCTTCTTATCTAACACTGTCTGACACTGTTTGTGTGAGCAGCTTCTGGTCTTTTGTTGAGTGTATGTGAGGGTCTGAGGCTCTAGACGACCCTCCTCCGTGATGATAAAGTCCATCTTATTCCAGTGTCGAGTCCAGGTCACTTTCAGGTCCTCAGTTCTTGTGTCTGAGAATAAACCGGTCTGAGTCGAGTCATTAAAAAACACTGGACCAGAGCCCTCAAGTGTCCCAAAACCAAACTCCACCAGACTCCTGCTGAGTCCGATGCTTCTGCTGCAGACAGAGTGTGTGTCTTTGAGCTCCGAGGCCAGCCTGGGCTGCAGTCTGAGTCTGAGACACACGCCTGGAACACTAACTGTGTCTGTTACATTGCACTAAATACCTCCTCTGTTGAAACCAGTTCATCAAATCAAACATACTTTATTGTCCCAAAGGGATTTGTCGTAGGCTCAGTGCCACAGCAGCAGCAGAACAGACAGTACACAGACACACAACAGAAGTACATCCGTAAATGTACAACAGTCCTGTAACCCTCACAATCTGTGCAGATACAGCACGTTTCAAATAAATAACTGCACTGGCTCCAAGCAAAGGACATTCTTCAAATAAAACCTGGAACCAGCTAAAACTAATCTACAGTAAAAACATGATAAAAACATAAATAAATAAGTAATAATTAAAGTCAGACACTAGACACACGAAGAAAAGGTTTGAGTAAAAGCATCTGGACCAAACCTGATGGACCAGACTGTTGTGTTCTCACCGTCGTTAGTCATGAAAGAGGTGTGACTCCTGATTAACGACTCCCACATCAGGAGTCACACCTCCCTTTCATGAAAAAAAGGTTTTAAAAAGATGTCCTGGATGACTGAGAACCTTCATGTCTAACGACCATGAGACCAGAACAGCCTGGTCCAATCAGAGTTAGTTTCAGGTTAAGCCCCTCCCTCTAGAGATAAAGCTCAGCTCTTACAGTTGAACTCAGAATTGATAAAGACTCTTTGAATTAGAGACAAAACGTCTTCACCTTGAAAAGTCCAGATGCTTTTAATAATAAAATCATGAAGGTGGAGACGTTAGCTGTATTAGTATTCGACACTTGATGAAATGTGTGCTCTTTTTTCTTTATTCTCATATGTTACTGAGTGCATAGAACTGTATTGTTTGGATTAAGTTGTAATAAACCATGTTCTGTAAATATTTTAGAGTCCATTTGTTTTCTTATAATTAGACCAAAGTTTAAAAGTCTTTACCTTGACATGTTTCGACTTCTGAACTTCCTGCAGTTTTCCTCAGAAGAGCCACGTGATGTTACTGTGATGTGTCTTGTCTTCTGATTTATACAGGTTTTCTCGTCGGACCCGCTGTAGTCCGACTTCATAAGGACAGTGTCCCAGGTGTGAGACAGCAGGTACGCCCCCCTCGTCCCGCTTCATTGTCCTCGGGGCTCGTCTCCTTGATCCACCTGCAGTGTTTGTTCTCCTCTTTTTTCCCGGCTTTTTCCCAGTCCATTAGATGGCTTTGAAAAGGCCTGAAATAGCAGACTTTTGGCTTTCTTGTTGTGCCTTACGTTTTGTTGCTCATGTGCTCGCTCCTGCTGTTTCTGTTCCCTTCCGTTTGATTTTTTTGTTGGAAGATCTTCTTGTTTCACTGATGTACCTGTTATTACACGAAAGACATAATTTTATCTGTTACATTGCATTTACATTACATTTACATTTAGTCTTTTATCAGACGCTTTTATCCAAAGTGACTCACGAGTGAGGAAAAAACAATGGAAGCAATTTCAACAACACAAGGAACAAAAAGCATAAGTGCACAAAAACTAGTTAAAAACCCAGCACAGTAATCAAAGATAAGGATAAGAATTATTTATTTATTTTTATTTTTTTGAAAAGGAGTCGATAGAAAGGAAGTAGAATTCAGTGTTTGTCAGTCAGGTGTTGACGGAAAAGATGTGTTTCCAAGCGTTTTTTAAAGAATCTGCTGGTTGCATCTCCTTTTACGTGAAACAGATGAAAATGTCCGTGTAGAAATGACAGTAGGAAATTGAAAACACATTGAGGAAGAGCAGAAAAAAACAATATTTAAGTAGAGGGTGAAAGTCAAAATAATAAAATATAAGTGCAAAGAGTTGGTACAAAAAAAGTGCAATACTCAGGTGCTCTGTGGGTGTGTCCCTGCTCGAGCCGAGTGCAGGTAGAGTCGATGGTCTTTACTCTCTTAGGTCTTCACGTGCTGACAGCTGCCGCGGTGGTTCACACTTAAACACCCGTCTGTTCAGCAGGTCAGGCTCCAAAGGCCGTAAAAAACTCAAACAAAACCAGGCCGTGAGCAGGTGAGAGAAAAGTGAGTCGTAGTAACACACAACACGGTTTCTCAGCAATAACTAAGCTCAAAAAGACAAAAATCACACACACTTACACAGTTCTGTAGGCTTCTGCTGCTGATGCTTCTCCTTTACATTGCATTTGTTTCCAGATTTATTTTATCTTTTGGGTGAACTAAAAGTTTTGTGTGTTGTCTGACTGGAGTGTGTTTGTTCATGGCCCGTTGTATTTTTTCTGTTCTTCTGATGAAGAAAAGGTTAAAACAAAATCATTTGGTTTCTGTTACAATAGTTTTGTCCTGGTTTAGGACCATATTTAATCCTAGATAAATCCTGAGTTGGTCCTGAATTAATTCTGTTTAGTCTTTTATTTAGTTGTAATTTAGTCCTGGCTCAGCCCTGGATTAGTCCATGTTTCCATCTGTTTTTAGATTCGCTTTAGTCTCATTTTAATTCTTTGGTTTAAATTTCCTTTAATTACGGGTTTAGTCCTGTTTTAAATTTGTTTTTGTTTTCTGTTCCGGTCTCATAGTCGTTACCGCGAAAGGGAAATGTGACTCCGGATTGGCTCATGGGAAGAAGGAACGCCCACTTCCGGTATGTTCGTGTAGCAGTTAGCTCAGTTAGCTCAGTTAGCTCAGTCAGCGCTCGTCTTTTACCGCGGATCAAAGTCCCTTTTTAAGTCCAACACCAGTCGAAGAAAAGGGCTGGACTGTGCGGTGGAAAAACAGACTCTGAGGTAAAGCTGTAGTTTAATGTTTGTGTTTTTAAAACGGTTTAGTGTTTAGATGCTAACAGGCTAGCATCTGTAGCAGGACATTTCCAGCTCGAACATGGCCGTATACATTACACATAGAACAGTTTAGAATACAATACCGAGCTTACAACCGGGTACAAAAGTAACAAGAACATGACACAGTTCCATCCTGTTGTTGTTTTAAACGCTGATGCTGTTTTTCTTTTGGGTATGACACTTTGTCCTCTGGCTTTTGCTCAGCCGTTTTTATTAATGTTAATGTTTTTATTAATGTTAATGTTACAAAGTGTTTGAGCGGTGAAGGTGGCATATTATTAATTATCTTAAAGACTAAATGTAAATTTCCACATTTAATGTTAAACTGAACTTATTCTGATGATGTTGTGTTCATTGATCCAGGATCTTAACCTGAGTTCCGGGTCTTCTGCTGAGATCACATTTGGCCTTATGTGTCCAGATGAGTTTTAATGATACTGAGCACAGCAAATATCACTGTTACTTACCTATAAGACACTTTTATAAATAAATACCATAAAGTGGAAAAATACACCTTTTAATTAGTCTCGACCCAAGTCTGGCACAGCCCGAGGTGAGCTCTCTGTATTTTCTATAAACAGGAACTCAGACTGGCAAAGCTCCAGAACCCAGTCATGTCCTCAAACCTGTTCTGAATGGAGTGTTGCCTTGCATCACACTTAGGCCCTTGTTCAAAACAGTCAGGATGGGACTGCAGAGTGTTTTCTCTTCAATCGGTTTTAAATAATCCTCAGGTTTTTACAGCATCAACAACAAGTCGTTTACAACTGCTCCGCCGGATGCCATGTTAACTTCTTTGTAGATTGTCGATTGGCTAATGTCATGTCTGTTGCAATTCCAATTGGTCGGTACCACGTCGCTTTGCCCCGCCCTGAGGAAAACAAGCTGGCATTGAGCTTTTCCAGAGTCTTTGTCTCTGCCAGTCTGTCTCGATCCAGCTTCATTCAAATCACAAAACAATCGCACAACAAGCTCAGAAACAATTATGCTACAGCGAGACTCTGTTGCCACCACTAACACTTTTCACTGTTGCAGCACATTGAGTCTTTTTTTTTTTGCTGCCTATGAAGGTGTATGGTGAGATTTTTTTAAAGGACGCCCGTGTTACTGGTGACAGTCACAACTGGACGAGCGCAAACGCTGCAGAACGAGCGCAAACGCTGCAGAACGAGCGCAAACGCTGCAGAACGAGCGCAAACGCTGCAGAACGAGCGCAAACGCTGCAGAACGAGCGCAAACGCTGCAGAACGAGCGCAAACGCTGCAGAACGAGCGCTAACGCTGCCGAAGAAGCGCAAAAGCCGCAGAACGAGCGCTAACGCTGCCGAAGGAGCGCAAACGCTGCCGAAGGAGCGCAAACGCTGCCGAAGGAGCGCAAACGCTGCCGAAGGAGCGCAAACGCTGCCGAAGGAGCGCAAACGCTGCCGAAGGAGCGTAAACGCTGCAAAAGGAGCGCAAACGCTGCAAAAGGAGCGCAAACGCTGCCGAACGAGCGCTAACGCTGCCGAACGAGCGCTAACGCTGCAGAACGAGCGCTAACGCTGCAGAACGAGCGCTAACGCTGCTGTAAGTGCACTGCAGGAGCCTTTATGGATTTGAAACTAAAAGGCTACACGTAACACAACAAGACGAAGGGCAAGTGACACAAGTGTAGTTAAACATTATTTAATTGAATATGCTATTGTCAGATTGTCAGATTAAATATATATAATATAATATATATATAACTGCTTTACACTGGATGGGTTTTGTACTCTTGTCAATTCACTAAACCCAGTTCATCTGTAAAATTCTTCAAAAATAGTTCAAAAGTAAAAAAAATATTTTAATCCATAATGTGGATATTTTGTGTTTTGTGGGAGCCTTTTCAATTTTCAAGTAACAACTTGTCTTTTATTTGAGGGCTTGTCACAACACGGCCTGCTCCTAATATACTTTAATGAGCTTTAGTTACTGGGTGTTAACCTGTGCCTGGTGTTGAACCAGGGCCACGAAGCCAGTCCTCTGACCCAAAATGAGCCTAATCAGAAGAACACGTGGAGAATATTTCTTAAAGAAAACCTCAGTGGCTTTATAAAGGTATGTTTATGTAATGTGGATAAGGTTTATGTCCAGAGACAGTAGTCTGTCTTTGACTTGTCTGTCGTCTGTAAAACGTTTAGAACAGATATGTTCTCTTTATTTCTCTCATTACAAACATGTTCAGCAGTTCTACACCACACACTAAACTTATGTTTATCCTTTTCTTCTCTGATAATGCTCCACTAAACATAAGCTGTGTTTAAGATATGTTGCCTTTGGAGTGTTTGTGTAAAGCTGGTGTAGATAGTGTTAAGTAGCAGGTGTGTGTTTAAAGTAGAGGTGCACTACGTCTACTGCACATTCTTCTGGTCACGTCCATGCTCTGCTGCACAGTCTTCGTGGTTTCTAGTCCACTATGAAACAGGCTTTGTGTTCGATTTGTGCTGAAGTAATGTCACTGAGGTTAAACTGCCCCAGTGGGTTTTATTCTTTTGAACAGTATGAAATATTTTATGTTACTTGTGTTCGTAGCGTTTAAGCTATGTACAGGTGTGCTCATAAGTTTACATAGAGTAGACAGAATTTGAATTATTTTGGGCAAGACAATATAAATAACTCAAAAAGCTTCTTTCACTCATAGTTAGTGGGTAACTTGAGTAAAGCCATTTATTTTAAAATAATTATGATTTAAAAAGTAACCGCATTGACAACAAATGACCCTGATCAAATGTTTACATACCCCAGATTTGGACCATTTGGGCCAAAAGCAGGCCACTGGCAGCTAACAGAAACTGTGACAGAGTCTGAGGTATTTAAAAAATAATATAAATTTATACAAACAAAAAAGAATAGCAAAATGGTAGGCTATTAATACTCACTGCTTTTGCAATTATGATTATCACAATTATACACTACAAAACTTTGTCTTAGTGTCACTGTAAGCAACAGCGATTGTCGCAGCCTTGTGGTCAATACTATTAAAGTAAAAAAAAACTGGTGTTCTAGTCATGGTAATGTCTTAAAACAATCATAATGTTTTAATTACATGTGTTTTCATTCACCACCATAAAGCTGTTAAATTTAACGTCTGTGTTGTTTACAGTATTTCTCTAAATTGCTTGTTGTAGTGCATTTATGGTGGAAACACCATTATCCTTTTATTAATAAGGAACCTCTGTCTTACTTGTTACCTCATAACGTAGCACACTAAGGCAAAGGAATAGTGGTTAGGAACAGGACTCTGGAGTTATTATATAACCAAATTTAACCTTTTTTTTTTTTTTTTTCTTTTTCTCGAAAGGCTGGCCGCACCGGTGTGACCTGACATTTCTCCTTGGCTCTGCTTAAAAACTATTGGGCCTGAAGTATCTACTGTGACATGATAACAGCTTGCAGCCCTCTGCTGGACATATAGCCCAATTACACTATTAACAAAAAAGCACGGGGCTTGTTTTCAACACTTTATATGTCAAAAGTAGAATATCGGTGCAAATTTGGGTGTATAGCCAATATCAATCTAAGGACATTAGATTGAAAGTGGTAAAAAACAAAATTCATTTAGCGGGTTTTCTCCCCCTTAAGGTGAAGGAACCACCCATCTGGGCGAAGCACCCATTTATGTGGCGTGGTCGGGTATCATTGAAAGCATTTCCACGTTACGGCTGCAGGAGTTTTGCAGCAGTTCCATTTCTCTGCAACAATGCTGTCAATCTGCGCAGATCAAACTGTAACAGACCAGAAGCAAACGAGTACAACATTCGGATTTTCAAAGTAATACGGAAATGTACAGACTAATTTTCTTTATTTTGATATTTAGGTTTATTTACACGATTAAGCATTAAAAAAAGCAAGAAACTAAACTAGTTTTCTGGTCCTTCTTCTGAATTAACAGTTGTTTCGATCCCGCAAGTCTTTATCACTGGCTTTTATCACTCCACCTCATACTGTCCACATAGGGTCTTCCCAGCTTCTAAGGGCCCCGTTCCACTGCATCTATCTGAAACACATACAGTGGCCGTTACAGCGTTGACACTCTGTGTCAAGTTCCTTCTTTCTTGTTTTAGAGAGCTGTGAAACTAAATTAAAACATACAATGAGTTTATAAAACAATTGCTTTAACAAATTTGCCTTTTACTAATAGTCTTTCCTTTTGTGTCTTTGCAGAGAAACACCTCAACAAACCAATCAAAATGGAGCTCAACGGTGACCAGTGTGACAAGACTTTTACAACAGAGCACACCTTCAAATCTCACATGAGAACGCACTCTGAGGAGAAACGCTTCAACTGTGACCAGTGTGAGAAGAGTTTTAACGATTCAAGCAACTTGTCAAGGCACCGTCGACTCCACACAGGAGAACGACCCTATAGCTGTGACCAGTGTAAGAAGAGTTTTAGTGATTCAAGCAACTTGTCAAGGCACCGTCAAGTTCACACAGCTATCAAAACATCAAGCGACTTGTCAAGGCCCCGTCGAGTTCACGCAAGTTTAAAAACATCAAGCAACTTGTCAAGGCACACTCAAGACCACATTGTAAAGAGACCCTATAGCTGTGATCAGTGTGGAAATGCTTTTACGACTGTGAGACACCTTAAACGACACATGAGCATTCACACTGGCGAAAGACCCTATAGCTGTGAGCAGTGTGAAAAGAGTTTTAGGTCATCAGGTGAGCTGT
Source organism: Neodontobutis hainanensis (assembly GCA_024349245.1). NCBI lineage: Eukaryota > Metazoa > Chordata > Actinopteri > Gobiiformes > Odontobutidae > Neodontobutis > Neodontobutis hainanensis. The sequence goes on from JALDNG010000131.1 coordinate 1,131,877, forward strand.
TAGAGCATCGTCGGATCCACACAGGAGAAAAACCTTACAGTTGTAAAGAGTGTGGAAAGAGATTTACTCAATTACACACCCTTTACACTCATATAAGAGTCCACACTGGAGAGAGGCCTTACAAGTGTGACCAGTGTGAGAAGAGTTTTAAAACATCTCAAACACTGTCACGGCATCGTCAGATCCATACAGGAGAAAAAATATACTGTTGTGATCAGTGTGAGAAAACATTTACTCGATCAGCAGCCCTTACAATACACATGAGAATCCACACTGGGGAGAAACCTTATAAATGTGACCAGTGTGGACATGCTTTTACTCAACTGAGTACCTATAAACAACACATAAGAATCCACACTGGAGAGAAACCTTATAAATGTGACCAGTGTGGACATGCTGTTAATCAACTGAGCAACTTTAAACAACACATGAGAATTCACACTGGAGAAAGACCCCATAATTGTGAACAGTGTGGCAAGGCATTCTCTTCATTAGGTGCCTTTAAATACCACGTGAGAATCCACACTGGAGAAAGACCCTATAACTGTGAGTTCTGTGGCAAGAGTTTTAGAACAGCAATAGCAATATCAAGACATCGTCGGATCCACACAGGAGAAAAACCTTACTGTTGTGACCAGTGTGGAAAGACATTTACTCAATCAGCTCACCGTACAAGACACATGAAAATCCACAATGGAGAAAAACTCTGAAATGAAAAAATAAAAAACAATCGAAGAAGCCCAGAAAAGGTAGTTATTGTTTACGGGCAGAATTCTTACTGCTGATTTGACGAGCCAAGATATTGACAATGTAGTTATTTAACTTTTATTTCTTATACATGTGTTCTGCTTTAATTTTCAATCTAAGAAAATAATGACAATTCTCATTAGCAAGCAAGAATGAAATGGAATTGAATGCTACTTTTTGGCAAGATATTCACATGTTGGGATTTTGGATCAGCTGATAACATCTTAGCATAAAGATCAGTCTGCAATCTCTAAACATTATCCACAATAAGGACAGTACATTCATATACACACGGCCCTACGACAGCATGTTATACTTCCAGTTTATCTTGAGTGACAGATGTCTCGTCCAATCAGCAGTAACTATTCCGATCGCAATTTATACCTACCTTTTGCGGTTTGTCACGCTTCACATGATGCAAGAAATATCGTTGATGACTAACTTCTGGCTTTTGACCTTGTACGTTGTGTGCTCTGAGAGAGAGAGAGAGAGAGAGAGAGAGAGAGAGAGAGAGAGAGAGAGAGAGAGAGAGAGAGAGAGAGAGAGAGAGAGAGAGAGAGAGAGAGAGAGAGAGAGAGAGAGAGAGAGAGAGAGAGAGAGAGAGAGAGAGAGAGAGAGAGAGAGAGAGAGAGAGAGAGAGAGAGAGAGAGACTTAAGGCAGAAGAATAGACTATTGAACAATAGACTATTGCTGGATAAAAAGAAAGTTGGCGAAGCAGCTGAATTTGTTTTGAGTTTGTGTTGACTTCTGAGTAAAGAAGCTGTTCTTTCTGAAAATAAGCATTTGGGAGGCTTGGATCTTTGAAGGTGGGCTACAACCATATTTAGGGATCCATTTTAGGGAGGTCTGGGGGAAGCTTAATCTCATGTGTACAAGAAGGGCCAGAGTTGCCTCCACTTTCAGAGGAGACTATGGTCTTTTGGAGTGTGCAGGCCTCTGTTAAAGACTTTGTATAACTCTGTGGTAGTCTCTGTTATCAACTACGCTGTGGTCTGGCGGGGGGCACAGACCGGTAGAGTTCGCTGGACCCCATCGAGGAGGTGGGTGAAAGGAGTATGTTGGCCAAGCTTACGTCCATCAGAGACCACAGCTCTCAGCCCCTGCATCAGACTGTGCAGCTCCTTCAGCGGCAGACTGAGACACCCTCAGAGCAGGAAGAAGCACTACCACAGGTCCTTCCTGCTGCTGCAGTTAGACTTTATAATTCACACGTGTAACAATAACCTAGTCCATTTTTTCTCCCTCCTTTAGTTTGTATAAATATATAAAAATATCATTTTTTTTGTTTGTTTAATTTAACCTCTACATTTTATTGAGGATTCTAGACTGGGATTGTATATACATTTTTATTCTATTGCATACGCACCTTCCTTTTACTTTTTTGCACTTTACTTGTCTAAATTTCTCTGGGTCAGTAAACTCCTATCTTATCTTTAGTTTTTCTCTGGACTAAAAAGGAAATGCAGCTTTCTCTCCATGACTGGAGCTAAAGCAGAACAAAAAGACAACAAATGTTTGAAGCATATGACCTTTGACCTCAGGGACATAAGAACTATGGAACTTCTTTCTGTTGACACTCATCAGAGAGATGAATGTTTTTAAGTGACATACACTAGTAAGGATGCTGTAAGTTATATTTAGGGGATAAATGTTCAAATATTTTAACAAAGCTTGTTACATGACAAATGTTTGTCATTTTCTGACTTCATTTAAAGGTTCTAAACAGGGTTTAAAGGATCTAAACAAGTGTAGCACGGACTGTTAGGATGAACTTAGATGAATGTACTCAATGCTTAGTTCATGCTTAGGCTGTGGTAAATGGTATAAGTCCTTCCCTGGAGGTATGTTCTTTCTTAATGAGTAGGAATTTGTATTTGTAATGGTGACTGTTAGATGCTGTGCTGTTATTTACTATTTTACCATTTCTTGTTTGTTGAAGGGTGTATTGGTGAAGGCAAGTGAGGAAAACTTTTGGGTATTTACAGCAACCCACCTCACCCGGTTATTGCAGCTTCTGTGTGCACCTGCTTCAGTCGATATATGTAAACACAATGTTGCACAAATCTGAGATTGATTTTACTTTAATAAATATTTATTAACACTTGTGTTCTCTTATTTTAAAAATATGTGGCTCCACATAACCTTGCATTAAAAATGTGGCACTAAAGGATTTTCTGGAAAGGAAAGTTTTGCTCTATTCCTACTGACTGGCATATCCTACACGCTCTTCATGGGCCTATGCCCTTGTTTCATTTACCAATTTAGTGTTAACGTTACTTTGCAAAAATTGTTACAACGGTTTGTTGTTTCTTCACATCAGCCGAGCAACATTTCAAGTAAAATCTCTGACATACAAGAGTTATCATTCATGCAGGCACTAACAACATTTGTAAAAAACAGTCTGTGCTGCTAAAATGTGATTTTTAACTACCTTTTAACCTGCTCATACATTCACAGGTAACTCTTTTTACCTCTGGCCCCGCCCCCACACGTGGTCTACCTTTTTAACCTGCTCATACATTCACAGGTAACTGTTTTTACCTCTGGCCCCGCCCCCACACGTGGTGCAGATGGGCTTCACATTAATAGGCAGGTGTCCTGAATGCCCAACTGCCATGAAACAGCTCCCCAGAGGAGCACATAGACAACCATTTAGACCCAGTTTCCAGTGAATTTTGAAATATAAATATTTAAACTGTCACACTCAGGGGGACATACCCTGGACCCTGTGTCCTCTGGTGGACCCTTGGCTGTGAGAGAAAACACATTCCATTGAAGAAAGCAATGTCCGATTTTTGACCAAAAAGGCCAGATGATTTGAGAGAGTGGTGAAGGTAGTTAGTTTTTTTTTTTCAAACGGAAACCGTAGAAGAAGAAACACCCACTTCCGGTATGTTCATTTAGCAGTTAGCTCAGTTAGCTCAGTTAGCTCTTTTCTTTTACCGCGGAACAAAGTATTTTTAAGTCCAACACCAGGCGAAGGAGAGGTTGGACTGTGCGGTGGAAAAGTGGACTCTGAGGTTAAGCTGTAGTTTAATGTTTGTGTTTTTAAAACGGTGTAGTGTGAAGATGCTAACAGGCTAGCATCAGCAGCTAACAGTGGGTTGATGCTACAAAGTTTGTCTTTTTCTGTTCATTCATTCATTTTTTTTTTTTTTTATTGAAAAAGTTAAATATTCACTTTAACATTTTTGCCAAAGCACACAAGCTATCGTAAATATTAAACCTTGTCTTCAAAAAGTCTTTACATGAGTAAATATCAGTAAATATTTAAAAATTAACTTGAAAAAACTATCTGGATGTAATTTTAACATTGTCCTTTTTAGGCAAGTTTGGAGACAGCGCTTTCCTTCGAACAGACTTTCGTCAAGATGATCTTAAAATGACATTATTACACATAATATCTAAAAAGCTATAATTCTCTACAAACAAAGCGGATGAGGCGTTGCTTTAGTTTATTAGAGACAACTTTAACTTCTGTAGTAATTTTTATCCAAATTAAACTTGTTTTTTAATTGCATAAATTCCAAAGTTGTCCCAAGTTCATCTATTAAATTAACAATAGCCCACACTCTTTTATCCAACCAACCTTTTTAAAACAGATTTTTGTTGGTGTGAAATATACCTGTTATTTCAAATTAAAGAAAAGTTTAAAGCAAAACTGGACTCAGTTTTTTAGGTGATTTAGTTTTTTTTTATTCTGACTACAAAAGAAAATGGCAAAATTGAAACTTAACTTAATTCAGTCGCTGTTCTGTAGCTCTGTCTGCCCTGTTCAATGTTCTTCATTTGTCCTCCTTCATCCTCCACTGCATCATTTCCTCTTTTTTCACCTTTATTTACAAAATCAGAACTATTTGGCGGTTTGAAGAAACTACTCACTCTCAGCTGCTTTGACATTTTTACATCTGAAGCAGCGTGACAAAGACGACACAATTTAAGATTGTTGCTAATTAATATGTACTTTGGGCACCACTTGGACAGAAGTATGAGTTACAATAAATCACCCTCAGAGTAATCTTTCATTTCATGTCATTTTTACCTATTAGGTGTTGCTTATTATTTCAAATAAATTCATACAAAATTTGGTTTACTTTCTAAAAGTAACATGGCGTAGCTTTTAGCTAGTAGCATTGCCTAATTTGAGTGCAATTATTGTAATACACTGATATGTTGCACACAATGAGTCATGAGCAGCATGGCACAACATTAGTGGTGTAATGAGTCACTCAACTCACTTTGTGATTTTTATTTTTCTTCTCACAATTTTCTTTTTTGAAATGAGACAAATTAGAAGTGTAGAGCTGCAATGACGCATTAAAGTAATCAATTATGTCAATGTGTTGACACGTTTAATTTTCACCTGGCCATGCCCATTTACGCATAAATACACAGGAGGCTACTTACTCCTTTTTACTTAAAAGATGGGGAATAATCTAATATCGACTGACAGGCTTATTTTGTGATGAGGTTTAGTTTACTACAATTAAATTGATTCTGGTATTTATCTATTTATTGACAATGCGTCATATGTTGCTGCTGAGATGGGCCGCTGGGAGCGTGTAAAACCATGTCAAATAAATGGAGCCACGCGTTTGGAGCTGCCCAATGCAAAGGGCTTCCTCAATAAATATTAGTTAAAAGCCAAATTAAGAAGATGGATCTTGAGCTTGCTCTTTATAAACGTGAACGGCTTGAGTGTGCCCAAGGATGTTCAAGTCTTAATTTTTTTGTTTAAATTTATTCACAGATATTTACCTTTTAACAATACATTTTGAGCGAGCTAAGGTTTCTTTGTAAATAAACAAAATGGCAGATGCGTTCTTTACTCTGCCAGTTGTCTTTTTTGTTTTTGTGGATATTTTATTCTATTTCTACTTAATAGTCTTAATGTGTTGTTCTTTACTTTTACAATTTTTATTTTAATGGATTTAACTAAAAGTATATTTATTGATTTTATTCTGTGCAGTATTTTAGAAACTTTGTAAACTGTGCTATAGAAATAAAGTGAATTAGAATTGATTGGACAAGACATGCCTTTTGAGGCCACGAGGAGGTGCCAGTTGTGGACATGGCCTCATGATTTCCTACACTTTCCAGTCATCACATGGTGCCAGGTGCCATCTTTCATGTTTGGGAGAGGCATCCCAGAAACTAAAGTAAAAAATACAATGTGTCTATAAACTGACTCCTGGAACAGATTTGTTAGTGTTTTTTACTTAATGTGTGTGTGTGTGTGTGTGTGTTTTTTTTCTGTTGTGTTTGCAGAGAAACACCCTATCATAATGGAGCTCACCTGTGAACAGTGTGACAAGATGTTTACATCAGAGCACACCTTTCAATCTCACATGAGAATGCATTCTGGGGTAAAACCGTTCAGCTGTGACCAGTGTGAGAAGAACTCAAGCAATCTGTCAAGGCACTGTCGAACCCACACAGGAGCACAACCTTATAGCTGTGACCACTGTGAAAACAGTTTTAGTACCTCAGGCAACGTGTCACGGCACCATCGAGTTCACATAGGAGAACGACCCTATAGATGTGAGCAGTGTTCAAAAGCTTTTACGCAACAGAGCCACCTCAAACGACATATGAGCATTCACACAGACAAAAGACCTCATAGCTGTGAGCAGTGTGAGAAGCGTTTTACTTCACCAGCAAACCTCAAATTGCACAACCGAGTTCACACTGGTTTAAAAACTTTAAGCTTTTTGCCAAGGCACCGAGTCCACACAGGAAAAAGACTCTAATTGTGACCAGTGTGAGAAGAGTTTTAACAATTCAAGCAACCTATCAAGGCACCATCGAGTCCACACAGGAGAAAAACATTTCAGCTGTGACCAGTGTGGACATGCTTTTATGCAACGGAGCCACCTCAAACGACACATGAGCATTCACAATGGTGAAAGACACCATATCTGTGAGCAGTGTGAGAAGAGTTTCAGTTCATCAGCAAAACTCATATTGCACAGTCAAGTTCATACTGGTTTTATTACATCAAGCATCTTGCCAAAGCACCTAGTCCACACAGTAAAAAGATACTATAGCTGTGACCAATGTGAGAAGAGATATAATAATTCAAGCAACCTGTTAAGGCACCATCGAGTCCACACCGGAGAAAAACCTTTCAGCTGTGACCAGTGTGGGCATGCTTTTATGCAACAGAGCCATCTCAAACGGCACATGAGCATTCACAATGGTGAAAGACACCATATCTGTGAGCAGTGTGAAAAGACTTTTAGGTCATCAAGTGAGCTCTTAGAGCATCATCGGATCCACATAGGAGAAAAACCTTACAGCTGTAAAGAGTGCGGAAAGAGATTTACTCTATTACACACCCTTTACAATCACATGAGAATCCACACTGGAGAGAGGCCTTACAAGTGTGACCAGTGTGAGAAGAGCTTCAAAGCTTTTCAAACAATGTCAAGGCATCGTCAGATCCATACAGGAGAAAAAATATACATCTGTGATCAGTGTGAGAAGATATTTTCTCGATCAGCAAGCTTTACAGCACACATGAGGATTCACACTGGTGAAAGACTCTATAGCTGTGAGCAGTGTGAAAAGAAATTTACTCAATCATCAGGGCTTACAAAACACATGAGAAACCATTTAAATGTGACCAGTGTGGACATGATTTTACTCAATTAAGTAACTTTAAACAACACATGAGAATCCACACCTGAGAAAGGCCTTATAGCTGTGAGCAGTGTGGGACGGATTTTAGATCATTAGGCAATCTCAAATCTCACATGAGAATCCACTCTGGAGAAAGACATAGAGTCTGAAATAAAAAGAGACAATAAACTCTACAAACTCTGACAGTTGTAAGTGTCCTGTCGACTGAACACCATTCATATCTGTCTTGTTTCTGATGAAAACAGGCTGAATTGAATCATAAAAACATCACGCGTGTTATGCATGTGTGAGTTCAGGTGTTTCCTTGTGGCTAATTTGCATATTTAACAAAATACAGTACCAAATACTTTTTAAAAGTGCTTTTTTTAGGAGGTGCTCATGGACCACTAGTGGTCTACTTATCACTTTATGAGGAAGTCTGATTTAAAAGGTCATATAATTTCAAACATGATCTAATGTGTTGATAACATATCGGCCACATGAAACATGAGTTTAAGTGGTGGTTATATTTGATTGTGTACATTTAAAAAAAGCAGAAAGAAAATAGAGATTTTTTTAACCAATTTTGCAAATAGATTATTTTCTAAAATAATTTTATTTGCTATAGCCCACATGAATCTAGAATGCTAACTTAGTAGCCGAGGTTGTTTATCATGGAATATATGTGGTTTGGTTAAAAACTCATCTGAAAACTGAAAAACAAGAAATCATGAAGGTGGAGTCATTAGCTATGATAATATGACATTATGCACTTGATGAAATGTGTGGCCTTTATTTCTTTATTTTCAAATGTTACTGAGTGCATAGAACTGTATTGTCTGTAGTTAGTTGTAGTAAACCATGTTTTAATTTTTTTAGCTGGAATAAACCATGCTCTGTAAATATTTTGGTGTCCATTTTCAAAAAGCTGCAGAATGACAACCTGACTCCGCCAGATAGAACTGCTCAAAATTCTGTTTCACAGAACCATCTGAGAGGCTCCTGTTGAAGGAGTTTGCAAAAGGGATGCACCTTCTGTCAGAAAGTTGTTAGGTGATTGGATGAAGCACTGATTAGTAGCTGCCTATTACGTGATTTGTTTCAGATAATCATAGCAATCATTCAAATTGTAACCAGAGTGTGTAACCACAGTTTTTCTGCGAATAAAAGGAACGTTAACAAACATTAAATTGGTAAATAAAACAAGAACATCAGCTGATAAATAGACTATGATATTTAGGATATGCCAGTAGATTAGAGCACAAACATCTTTTCCTTCCAGAAAATCTTTTAGTGGCACATTTTTAATGTTAGCTAAAGGCAAGGCAATTTTATTTCTATAGCACAATTCCTACACTGCTTAACTTAGTGCTTTACAGGAATAAAAGACATTTTACAAAATTAAGACAAGATAGCCCCAGATAAGCGTTAGAAGATGGATGGATGGATGAACACAGAAAAAGAAGAAAAAAAATAAACATTTTAAAACAAGAGTGCAGATAAAAAATAAACACTTTAAGTTGTAGTGGAGGCGGAGCTAAAGAGGAATGTTTTTAACTTCCTCTAGAACATTGTTAAAGTTGAGGTTGTTCCAGGTTTTTGCTGAAACTTAAACGCTGCTTCACCCTGTTTAGTTCTAACTCTGGTCTCGAGCAGAAGCCTGTCCTAGATGTTTTTAGATTTTAGAGAAAGAGACTCGAGGTGAAGCTGACACTTTCTCTTTGTCTCTGTTCCAAAGATGATTAGTTCAGTCTTGTTTCTGTTCCAAAGATGATTAGTTCAGTCTTGTTTCTGTTCCAAAGATGATTAGTTCAGTCTTGTTTCTGTTCCAAAGATGATTAGTTCAGTCTTGTTTCTGTTCCAAAGATGATTAGTTCAGTCTTGTTTCTGTTCCAAAGATGATTAGTTCAGTCTTGTTGTTATTCCAAAGATGATTAGTTCAGTCTTGTTTCTGTTCCAAAGATGATTAGTTCAGTCTTGTTTCTGTTCCAAAGATGATTAGTTCAGTCTTGTTTCTGTTCCAAAGATGATTAGTTCAGTCTTGTTTCTGTTCCAAAGATGATTAGTTCAGTCTTGTTTCTGTTCCAAAGATGATTAGTTCAGTCTTGTTTCTGTTCAGTTGGAGACAGTGACAGTGAATGGATTGGTCCATTTTCAGCTGCTGTGAGTGAAATGTAAATCTGAGGGTCATAATTATGGTAGGATACTCCACAGCTGTGTATTAACTGGCCTAAAGGAAGCATGTAGAGATTGAATAATAGAGGTCCCAAGATAGACCCCTGTGGAACCCCACATGTCAGGGACATTTGGTCTGATACAGTTTCCAACCGAAACAAAGTACTTCCTGTCTTCAAGATTGAAACTGCCTTGAATGGTTTCAGTCCTGAGATGCTTATCCATTCTTCTAATCTTTGTGACAGGATTTCATGTCCACTGTATCAAACACTCAAGTCCAGCAGAACTAAGACAGAGGCCTGCCTCAGTGTCAGACGGAGGTCATTTGTGACTTTGATAAGTCTCAGTCTGTGATGAAAAACATTTAGTAGAAACTAATTCTGAAGGAAAGGGAACTGGAGGGTTTGTTAATCTGTTCACTGGAGCAAATGGGACACAAGAGCTGTTATTGTTGTTGTTGATCTCTGAGAAATATATTTTTCTTGCTTGTTGCAAAGTTTGATTGAAATTATGCAAACTTTCTTTGTATACCTATTAATGAGGTATACAAACTCCAACAAACTTTATCTTAACTTTAATTTACGCCATTTTCTCTTGGCTTTTCGGCATTCCCTTTTCTGTGCCCTGACAGAGTGAGCATTGCTCCACGAAGCCTTCTGCCTCTTCCTCATCACTTTACCCTTAACAGGAGCAATGGCGTCTGTTAAGAGAATAGTGACATCTGAACTGTGACATCCTTATGTGACATTGTGTTGATCAGGCTGGGTCAGACACCAGATAAATACAGATATATTCTTTGCTAACGTCAGGCTAATCAGTGCCACGACACCTAAACCAATCTTCTAGAATGCTCTGTTTTCCAACAGGGGCTTCCACAATCATAAAAACTGTAGGTAATGCTCGTGGAACTATTTCATGCTGTACTATCCAAACTCCAAAAGAGCCACGCTTCTTTACGATAACAGTCACAAGCCTTCCATTCACGGAGTCAGTCAGTTTCTTGATCTGATCAGAATCAACTTTTTGTGCAGCTGCAACCACAGCCTCCCAGACACTGTTCAGATGTGTTCTGTTCACCTTCACTGGAAATGTCCTGCTGAAGAAGGGCCCAAAGGTTCTCAACAGGGTTTAAGTCAGATAAAGGGGCTATGTCTTTAGTTTTTCATCCTCAAGGCCTTTTACTGGCCACACAGTGGAGAACGTTAATGCATGTGATGGAGCGTTGTCTTGCATAAAAATCAAAGTCTTCTTGAAAGATGCAGACTTTTTCACTGCTTGAAGAAAGTGTCTTCTAAAAATTGGCAGTAGGTCGGAGAGTTGATTTTGAGTCCATTTTCATTTGGACTAGCTCATATTTAATAATACCTGCCCACACCAGGACCACCTCCACCTCACTGGAGTCTGAGTCAAAGTGGAGCTCTGTGTCCGTCACTGATCCAACCTCGGTCCATCCATCTGGTCCGACATCAGTCACAAAACCTTTGAAAAGTCTGTCTTCAGATATTTCTTGGCCCATTGTAGAAGTTTCAACTTCTGTGTCTTGTTCAGAGGTGGTTTCAGCCGTTCTGACCTCGGCCTTGTCTCTGATCTGAACACTCGTACTTCGTGATACACTGGTCGGTTGCAGGTGTGGAATATGGCAGGGTTCCTGTTGCTTCACGTTTGATTCTTCGCAAATCTTTAGTGGTTAATTTGCGTCTTTTCTTCTGGACACGTTTCTTGTGACCCTGTTGAGTATTTGTTACAAATCATTTGATGGTTCTGTGATCACGCCCCAATATCTTAGATATTTCAAGAGTGCTGCATCCCTTTTAAAGACTTTTTACAATTTTTGACTTTTCAGAGTCAGTTAAATCTCTTTTTTCTGAGTTAATTATGCACACCTTGATATAGGCCACACCCTCCCTCGTTACACAAATACACCTGATATGCATTCAATCCAATAAGGATTCAAGTTTATAAAGCTTAGAGTTGGAAATTATGGATAAAATGATGATATGGTCAAAATAATCACTTGCCTAATAACTGTGCACACACTGTAAAAAGACAGACCCTTGTATATTTCATCCAGTGCTGCACTGATGTATCTTTATTCTGAGTCATGTGAAAAGCAAAAAAATTCCAACAAATCTGCGGAAAAAGGTTATTGAACTGTATAAAACAGGAAAGGGATATAAGAAGACATCCAAGAAATTAAGAATGCCATTAGGCATTGTTCAAACTCTAATTAAGAATGGAAAATGGGTGATTCTGTTGAAACCAAACCAAGGTCAAGTAGACCAGCAAATATTTCAGCCACAACTGCCAGGAAAATTATCCAGGATGCAAAGAAAAACCCACAAATAACTTTAGCTGAACTCGAGGATTTGCTAATTAAAGCTGCTGTGGCTGTTTCAAGAGGCACAATAACGAGGCACTTAAAGAAAAAAGGGTTTCATGGTTGAGTCTCCAGAAGAAAGCCATTACTACGCAAATGCCAAAAAGTATCCTACTTACAATACACCAAACAGCTCAGAGACAAGACGAAGACAATTATTTGGAGTGATGAGACCAAAATGTAACCCTGCCACGGTATGTAAACTGATGTAAAAAAAAAGAAAGCTCACAAACTCTGGCCTGTAGCATGATTAAAAGTATCTGTTTAATCCTGGTGTATTTTTCGAGCAATGCTGACGATAGTTCAGTGTGGGTTTAAATGCGTTCAACAAAGAAAACATGATCAGAACAGTTCTCCTGTTTCCAGTTTGTTCCTGGGACTGGGCTGTTGAGCGATCGTTTTCACTCAGAACGTTCACCTGCAGCTGGATTAAACCCTCTCATCTCTGTCCGAGTTCACGTTCAGCGAGAGAATGGAACTCCAGCCTCTGCTCAGACTAATAAGAAGCTTCCACTGAGACGGTTTGGTGCTGCTCGAGTCGTTTCTGGTGTGTTTACGTCACTGAAAGGTTCTGAAGGCGTCCCCAAAAGGTGCGTCCAGAAAAAGGTGGAGTGCAGCAGGTCAGTCAGATGATTGAGAGAGACTGAGACAGCAGAAAGAGTATCACCTGGGAACATCTAGTCCTCTGTAATAAACGCAGAGCCCTTCTGTGATTTAAGCCTGTGTCAATCTGCCAAAATTCTCTTAGATTCCCCTGGTATTTCTCTGAACGCAGGGCTCCTGTGTATTTGTGAGTTTCAGGTGTGCGTGGCTTTCTTCTCAGTGTGTCACAGAAATGCTAGGCTGGGATGTCATATATCGAAAAAGTCTGTAAAAACAAGAAAATCCCAGACGGAGCTGATCCTGTGGGTCATTGGTGAATTCCAGAGGTAAGACTAATCCTGAGCCAATAGGTCTTTAGTCTTTTGGATCAAAGCTTAAACATGGCCTTGTTTTTTTACAACATTATTTCTTTATGGAATATGATATTTTTTATTTGATATTAATATTTTTTGTTACTCTTCTGGGTCGTCCTCTCAAAGACTTGCTAAAGCATGTCTTTGATGTTTCAAAAGATTTAAGAGTATTTTAAATTCATTTATATCTTTTTTATGGTCCAAGCTATTGTTTGGTCCAAAAAGTTAGGCGTCCTCTTTCATTTATGCTTCTTAAGTTTTATTTATTTTTTTCAGCTTATTTTTTAAATATGTAAAAAAAGTTATTTCGTAAACTTTATTAAGATGTTATTGAGAAAAGTAAAAAGCACATATCTAAAATTGTATTTAACAGTATAGAACAGAAACTGGTAACTGTAAAAGAGTATTTAATATCTAATAATTGTACAAATAGGCCACAGTTTTAATTTAAATAGATTATCCACAGCAGCTGTGAACCGGGTTTATACGATTATCTGGCTCAATATGAACATAATCAGGGGGGGCCAGACCAAGGCCCAGGTGAGTAGTTAGTGTCAGTTGAATTCAGGTGTTGACAGTTCTGTTGGAGAAACTAAACAACAGCTTCACAAGAGGATGTCTCACAGAAGAGCCAGTCCTGGACCTGAGTCTGAGTCCAGCTCCAGCTCAAAGACAAAGGACACTCCTTCGAGGACAGCAATGTCCCAGTTTAGTCCAGAGAGGCCAGATGGATTGAGAGAGGGCTGAAGGAAGACAAATGGAAAAGCCCTCTTTGAACAGAGGAGGGGGCTTCAGATTCATGTTGCCGAGTGTTTATATCGTAGGTTATTTAGTGCTATGTCTATTATTATTTATTTAAGTGTTCTGAAACCTAAATTAGAACAGTTTCACTCTAGAACAGTGGCTCCAGTTCAAGTGTTAATCCCTAAGTTTCAGTTCAGTTTATATCCTTCATCAAATGACTCTGAACACAATTATAAATGAAACACCTTTTTCATGAACTTCACAATAAAGAGTGAGCTTTACAAAGAAAAGGACTTGTGTCTGAAGCTTGGATCAGAATCTGTGCAGACGTGCTCAGTGATTGTAAAAAGGTAAAGTCAGGTGTGAACAGGTTTAGTTGAGTCCAGTTAAACTGGTCCAGTCCCAGGAGTCTCCACTGGATTCTTCTGGTCCAGTTCTCTCAGGTTAAACCCTAATGAGACAGAACCAGAACCAGTCTTTACTTTTATTGAACAAATATATTTACTGAGAAAGACATAAAGCAGTAATTATAAAAACATTTGGCTCCATGAGTTAATTTTCTAAAGGAATAGTTTACTAGAACTTTAGTAATAGTTCATTATTACAGCACAAACCAGAGCAGAATGAGTCGAGCAGTAGGAGTGGCTTTAGTTTCTTTATTTGTTTAAAGTTTATTGAACTGTGTCAGAAACAGAAGCTGAGACTGGACCAAACACTTTCTGAGACACATTCACTAAAATCAACAACAGGCTGTGATTGGCTACAGTTCTACAGCCTCTACTCACCACAGATCCTCCAGTCGACACTGAGGACTCTGTTGGAGTTCACGCAGCTCCTGAAGATCTGACTCCTTCAGGTCGTTATTCCAAAGCACCAGTTCTCTCAGATGTGAGGGGTTGGACTTCAGAGCTGAGGCCAGAGAAGAACAGCTGGACTTTGACAAACTGCAGCAGATCAATCTGAAGAAAGAATAAATGATTCAAAAAGTCAATCTTAATTTCTTAATTTAAAAAAAAAAAACTCCCCCCAGTGTCTGCTGTGTGTTGTTTCTGATATTTAAGATACATTTATTTAAAGAAACTGCAGCAGACTGAGTTTGATGAGGCTGAACCAAACATTTTTATTCCAGCACTGTTTGGGTCAAAGGTTGAACAGGCTTCCTCCACTGGAGCGGCTCTGAAGATGTGAGAGACTCACAGGAGTTTCGACTTCAACTTTAATGTGTTTGATTGAATTCTTCAGTTGAGTTTGTGTTTGAGTGAGACAGAGGTCTCTGTGTGGCTCACTGCTGCTCAAACCAAACTAGAGCTGACCACAGCATCGACACAAGTCCATCATGAGACTGACACCCCCGACATCACTGTTTATTAATATTCAGACAATCATTAGGTTTTCAGCTCAAACTAATTCTTGAGTTTTGACATTTCTTTTGTAGAGCTACAAATTTCAAAGTTGGACACCGCAGAAAACCACAGAAGATGGAAAGAAACTTTAATAAATACACCTCAAGAACAAAACATGGACTGTTTCTTTGTCTTGGACCAAAGCAGCATTAGTCACATAAATAAAATCTTGGTTATTTCAGGAACAGAGTACTGTTGTACTAGGAGCTGAAGGACAACCTCTCCAAAAAAGGAACAAGAGAACCCCACTGTGACGGTCACTGAGACAGAAGATTATGAGGAAAAAAGAACATACATCCATCCATCCATCTTCCTCTTATCCAGGGCCGGGTCGCGGGGGCAGCAGTCTAAGCAGAGACGCCCAGACTTCCCTCTCCCCAGACACTTCCTCCAGCTCTTCCGGGGGGATACCGAGGCGTTCCCAGACCAGCCGAGAGACATAGTCCCTCCAGCGTGTCCTAGGACTTCCCAGGTCTCCTCCCGGTGGGACACGCCCGGAACACCTCCCTAGAGAGGCGTCCAGGAGGCATTCGAAACAGATGCCCGAGCCACCTCAGCTGCTCCTCTTGATGTGGAGGAGCAGCGGCTCTACTTTGAGCTCCTCATTTCGGGATCTTGTTCTTTCGGTCATGACCCAAAGCTCATGACCATAGGTGAGAGTAAGAACGTAGATCGACTGGTAAATCGAGAGCTTTGCCTTACAGCTCAGCTCCTTCTTCACCACGACAGACCGGTACATCGACCGCATTACTGCAGAAGCTGCACCGATCCGTCTGTCGATCTCACGCTCCTTCCTTCCCTCACTCGTGAACAAGACCCCGAGATACTTAAACTCCTCCACTTGAGGCAGGAGCTCTCCTCCAACCTGAAGGGGACAAGCCACCCTTTTCCGACTGAGAACCATGGTCTCAGACTTGGAGGTGCTGATCCTCATCCCAGCCGCTTCACACTCGGCTGCAAACCGTCCCAGTGCAGCTGAAGGTCCTGGCTTGATGGAGCCAACAGGAAAACATCATCTGCAAAAAGCAGAGACGAGACCCTGTGGTCCACAAACCAGACTCCCTCCGGCCCCTGGCTGCGCCTAGAAATCCTGTCCATAAAGATAATGAACAGGACCAGTGACAAAGGGCAGCCCTGAGTCCAACATTCACCGGGAACAGGTCTGACTTACAACCGGCAATGAACCAAGCTCCTGCTCCGGTCGTACAGGGACCGGACAGCCCTTAACAAAGTGCCCCGGACCCCATACTCCCAGAGCACCACCCACAGGGAACCACGAGGGACACAGTCGAATGCCTTCTCCAGATCCACAAAGCACATGTGGACTGGTTGGGCAAACTCCCATAAACCCTCCAGCACCCTGGAGAGGGTATAGAGCTGGTCCAGTGTTCCACGACCGGGACGAAAACCGCATTGTTCCTCCTGGATCTGAGGTTCGACTATCGGCCGCATTCTCCTCTCCAGTACCCTGGCATAGACTTTCCCGGGGAGGCTGAGGAGTGTGATCCTCGGTAGTTGGAACACACCCTCCGGTCCCCTTCTTAAAAAGAGGGACCACCACCCGGTCTGCCAGTCCAGAGGTACTGTCCCCAAACGCCACGCGATGTTGCAGAGGCGTGTCAGCCAAGACAGCCCCACAACATCCAGAGACTTGAGGTACTCAGGGCGTATCTCATCCACCCCCGGTGCCTTGCCACCGAGGAGCTTCCCAACTACCTCAGTGACTTCAGCCTGAGTGATGGACGAGTCCACCTCTGAGCCCTCGGCCTCTGCTTCCTCAGTGGAAGACGTGTCGGTGGAGTTGAGGAGATCCTCGAAGTATTCCTTCCACCGTCCAACAATATCCTCAGTTGAAGTCAGCAGATTCCCACCTCCACTGTAAACAGTGTTGGCAGGGCACTGCTTCCCCCTCGTACATTTACATTACATTTATTCACTTAGCAGACGCTTTTATCCAAAGCGACTTACATTGTTTTACAGTAATTACCAGTGTTACAGTCACTGGAGGCAAGGTGGGTTAAGTGTCTTGCCCAAGAACACAAGGACAAAATGACAATATGAACTGTGGGGAGAGTGGGAATCGAACCAACTACCTTCGGGTTGAAAGACGACTGCTCTACCCACTGAGCTACTGCCGCTCCTGAGGCGCCGAACGGTTTGCCAGAATTTCTTCGAGGCCGACCGACAGTCCTTTTTCATGGCCTCACCGAACTCCTCCCAGACCCGAGTTTTAGCCTCCACGACCACCTGGGCTGCAGTCTGCTTGGCCTGCCGATACCTATCCGCTGCCTCAGGAGTCCCACAAGCCAACCAGGCTCGGTAGGTCTCCTTCTTCCGGTATCCCTTACGGCATCCCTTACTTCCGGTGTCCACCACCGGGTTCGGAGGTTGCCGCCACGACAGGCACCGGAGACTTTGCGGCCACAGCTTCGAGTGGCTGCGTCGACAATGGAGGTGGAGAACATGGTCCACTCGGACTCAATGTCTCCAGTCTCCCTCGGAATCTGGTCGAAGCTCTGTCGGAGGTGGGAGTTGAAGATCTCTCTGACAGGGGGCTCTGCCAGACGTTCCCAACAGACCCTCACAGTACTTTTGGGTCTGCCAAGTCTGTCCCGCTTTCTCTCCCGCCATCGGATCCAACTCACCACCAGGTGGTGATCAGTTGACAGCTCCGCCCCTCTCTTCACCCGAGTGTCCAAGACATACGGAGGTCAGATGAAACAACTACAAAGTCGATCATCGACCTCCGGCCTAGGGTGTCCTGGTGCCACGTGCACTGATGGACACCCTTCTGCTTGAACATGGTGTTCGTTATGGACAAACTGTTGCTAGCACAGAAGTCCAATAACAGAACGCCACTCGGGTTCAGATCAGGGGGGCCAGGTACTCTGCATTGCCATTTGGCCCGTAAACACAAACAACAGTGAGAGACCTATCCCCGACCCGAAGGCGCAGGGAAGCGACCCTCTCGTTCACCGGGATGAACTCCAGCACATGGGCTGAGCCGGGGGGCAATTAGCAAACCTACACCGGCCCACCGCCTCTCACCGCAGGCAACTCCATAGAGTCCAGCCTCTCTCGAGGATTTGGGTTCCAGAGCCCAAGCTGTGCGTGGAGGTGAGCCCGACTATCTCTAGTCGGTATCTCTCAACCTCCCGCACAAGCTCAGGCTCCTTCCCCCCCAGCGAGGTGACATTCCATGATTCTACACAGGTACACAAGTCTGATTAACGGACTCTGACAGAGGCTCGCGTTACTCGTGAACCAGGGCCACTATGAGATTTCTGTTTCATAAACTTATTCAACGAGGGTAGAGCCAAACCATGAGTAACTTTGTAAATCATGTTATAGTTTCAATTGAGTCCTTCTTTTAGAACATGATGAAAAAAAAGTTTTAAACTCATATAAATGTTTATTGCATTTGGTCTGGATTGGGCCCAGACCTTCTTCTGTTCTTTAGTCATGTTTTCAGTGCTTATTAATAATTCATTGAACATCTGTGACTAAAGAGGAACTAGTAACTAATTCTCTGATACTCCTTTATTACACCAGTCCCTTGTACTTTTACTTGAGTACAATTTATCACCTGTACTTTTATTTGTAATGGAGTATTATTTTGTCCATGTAACAGTACTTTTACTTGAGTACAAAGTCTGAATGGTCTTAATCTAGTCTTACATTAATATTTGATCTGACAGTGAAGCTCTGAGCAGTTCCTTCATGAACAACAGTGAGTGGCAGAAATGGAAGAGTTTTTATGGATGTAGTTGTGTTAATGAAGGAGGTGGAGCTGTTAATGAACATGTGACCTGTGTAACAGAGTCAACTGACCTCAGAGTCTCCAGTCGACACTCTGGACTCTGCAGAAAACCACACAGACATTTTACTCCTGAGTCCCTCAGGTCTGTGTTATATTCCAGATCCAGTTCTCTCAGATGTGAGGGGTTGGACTTCAGAGCTGAGACCAGAGGAGAACAGCTGATCTCTGACAAACTGCAGCTGTTCAATCTGAAGAAAGAACAAATAATTAAGATAAATTGTAAATTGTTGATTGTAATTACACCCTCTCTTTATTGCTTATGAGTGCAGCTTTCTATTTCTTAGTTTTGGGTCCCAGGCCCTAATTCCTGGGTGTCTTTGTTGGTTTTCTGTTACAATTTAAAAATTTAATTAATATACACATTCTGTTGATTTAAATGGATCGTCTTTGACCAAAAAGTTAAGCCTGTTTATTTGAATGATTGAAAGGAGATGTGCTCTGAGAAGAATAAACCTGACCATTAGCTTTCAAACAGTGTTAGTAAGTTAAATAATAATGAATCCATGTTGAGCCTGTGTTCAAGCCGTTGTTGTCACTCTGATAGCACATAGATCAATTTCAAAAGAACCTCCCTGATATGAAAGCCGTGAGCGCGCTCATTTATTTACAGGGTTTGCTCAAACTCATGTGCTTCTCTCTACGTGGTTTTAGAAAATACTTTTCTAAAATCCATCATCTACAAAAGAGGAGTTAAAAAAGTTAAGGCAAAAATTGTGTATTTATGGCAGCTTCAGTATCTGTATCTGATCCAACCCATGACAAAGTGAAAACCAGCTTTAATTTGTTTTAGATGTTTATAGTTTTACAGTGTTTTCCTTTCTTCTCTGAGCTGTGATTGGCCGAGAGCCACAGACTCAATGAAATAAACACAAAGGAGGAAGATTGTGAGAAACACACAGCGGACAGTTGGTTTATAAAACATTCACCTCAGAGTTGCTTTAGAGACAAAAGTGTGAAATAAACAGGATTAAACTGTGTTTTTCATAAAGACCTTGCTCTGTAATGATCCAAAGAGAAATAAAACCACTTGTTTCTTTGGTTCAGATTCACTCGTTGGAATTTATATATATATATATTTTGTCACTAACCGTTACATTTCATTAAACCATTTGTGCAAAGCTCCTAACCTCTTCAGATGAAATAAAACAGAGGTAAAATGAGAGAACTGACCTCAGAGTCTCCAGTCGACAGTTTGGACTCTGTAGTCCATCACACAAGACTCTCATTTCTGAGTTCACCTTTGAGTTCCAGCTCAGGTCTAAGAGTCTCAGGTGAGAGGGACTGGACTTCAGAGCCGACGCCACGACTTCAAGGTGAACATTTGAGAGTCCACAATTATAAAATCTATATATAGAGAATAAATGAATGAATAATACACAATGTGTTATATGTTTTAATATGACAGATTTACAGAAGTAATATTTCCATCAGGACTTACACAGCCTTTCTGCAGTTCCTCACGGCCGGCATCAGTCTCAGTCGACCTTTGTCTGATGTTTTGTACCTGTTGAGGTTCAGCTCTTCCAGGACCTCCTCTGACATCTGCAGCATGTAGGCCAGAGCTGAACACTGGATCTCAGAGAGCTTCTGATATCTGTTCTCTGACTTCAGGAAGTCCAGGATCTGCTGATGGACCGAGCAGTCGTTTAACTCTGTCAGACAGTGGAAGATGTTGATGCTTCTGTCAGGAGAGATTCTGTCTGTGTTCATCTCCTTCAGATTGTCGATGACTCTTTGTCTTGTCTCTGAGCCGATCTGTGTTGGACCCAGCAGAGCTCCCAGAAGCCTCTGGTTGGACTCCAGAGAGAGGCCGTGAAGGAAGCGCACAAACAGGTCCAGGTGACCGTTTGGACTTTGGAGGGACTCCTTCATGGCGTCTCTGAGGAAGATGTCTAGTGTTGAGTTATGTTTCCAGTCTCTCAGAAACATCTTCAAAAGTATCACATGCAGTTGCAGTGCTATTGCTTCAGAATAAATTATCCTTTATGTCTCCAGCTCGGCACTTAAGTTGTATGACGACACTTATGACACAACCTCATTTGACCATTGAGCGGTGCAACACTTTGAATCCATCTACACTGTTACCAAACGAATCAGATGGAGACAAACATGACTGTTTAACTGAGACTGAGCAAACAGTATTACCAAGACCGGACTTAAAGGACATGCCTTTAGCTTCAGCAGACATTGTAATGTTTGTAGACGGCTCATGTAAAAAACGACTGGACGGGACAAATGCTTCAGGATATGCAGTAGTGACTAATGACCGAGTTCTTAAATCTGGTTCATTACCTGCACACTACTCAGCACAAGCAGCTGAATTAATTGCTTTAACTGAAGCATGTAAACTAGGAAAGAACAAGAAAATCACTGTATACACTGACAGCCAATATGCCTTTTCAACTTTACATGCGTTTGCTCAACAGTGGAAAAACAGAGGGATGATTACCTCCACGGGCAAGCCAATCACACACAAAGATTTGATTTTACAACTATTGGAAGCCATCCAACTTCCTTTAGAAGTAGCGGTTTGTAAATGCACTGCACATACATCCAAAACAGACATTGTCTCCCTTGGCAACCACAAAGCAGATGTGGAAGCTAAGCGAGCAGCAGGAAAGCCACTAGACCTGGACTCTGTGTACACAGCAGTAGACACTACAGACCACATTGACCAGGACTTGTTAAAAAACATGCAGGCCAATGCTCCAGACTCTGAAAAACAACTATGGTTGAACAAAAATGCTACTTTAGACAGCTCATCTGTTTGGGTGGATACTGATAACAGACCGATACTACCCAAGTCGCTTTTCAGATATGCTGCCATTTTAAGCCATGGGCTAACACATGTCTCAGCAGGCGGAATGATAGCAATGACACAGAAGTACTTTACAGCATATGGATTCCAAAATTATGCGAAAAACTTTTGTGCATCATGCTTTATTTGTTCAAAACATAATACACAAGGAAGGCTTAGACCACTACCAGGACGGATACCGGAGCCCAGTTACCCTTTTGAATACATATCCATGGACTTTATTGAACTGAACAAATGTTTAGGCAAAAGATACTGCTTAACCATTATTGATTTGTTTTCTGTGTTGTTCTTGTTGAAGCAGTGATGAAGGTAAAGTGCAGCCAGAAACTCCTGGACGCTCAGATGAACGAAGCAGTAGACTGATTTGTGGAAGATGACCTTCTCTTGTTTGAAGATCTCTGTACAAAGTCCTGAGTAGACCGAGGCCTGGGTCAGGTCCAGACCCACCTTCTGCAGGTCTTCTTGGTAAAACATGATGTTTCCTTTCTGCAGATGTTCAAAGGCCAGCCTCCCCAGCTTCAGAAGGACCTCACAGTCGGCCTGTGTCAGCTGTAGATGAGTGGAATGTTGGTACTTGAGCCTCTTCCTGTGAGTCTGCACCAGCAGGAAGTGTGCGTACATGTCGGTCAGGGTCTGGGGCAGTGGTCCTCTCTGCTCGGTTCCCAACATGTGCTCCAGGACTGTGGCTGTGATCCAGCAGAAGACTGGGATCTGGCACATGATGTGGAGGCTCCTGGACGTCCTGATGTGGGAGAGGACTCTGTCACACAGCTCTTCATCTGTGAACCTCTTCCTGAAGTACTCCTCCTTCTGGGCCTCAGTGAAGCCCCTGACCTCTGTGACCCTGTCCACACACCTCGCAGGGATCTGATTGGCTGCTGCCGGTCGGGAGGTGATCCATATAAGGGCAGAAGGAAGCAGTGTTCCTCTGATGAGGTTTACCAACAGCACGTTGACCTGTGACCTCTGTGTGACCTCAGAGATGACCTCACATTTGTGTAAATCCAGAGGCAGTCTGCTCTCATCGAGGCCGTCGAAGATGAACAGGAGTTTCCTGTCGACCAGCGTCTCTGCCGTCAGCTTCTGTAGTGTTGGATAGAACTGCTGTATCAGCGTCAGCAGACTGTAGTCCTTCTCTCGGACCAGGTTCAGCTCTCTGAACGACAGGGGCACCACCAAATCCACCTCCTGGTTCTCTAAGGCCTGGGCCCAGTCCAGAGTGAACTTCAGAACCGAGAAGGTCTTTCCCACTCCAGCCACGCCGTTGGTCAGCACCACTCTGATGGGCTTCTGATCGGACGCTAACGCTTTAAAGATGTCGTGGCACCTGATTGGAGCGTCGTGGACAGTCTTCTTGGACTGAGTCTCCAGCTGCCTGACCTCATGTTGGGTACTGACCTCTTCACTGACCTCTGTGATGTACAGCTCAGTGTAGATCCTGTTCAGAGGAGTTCTACTTCCTGTTACAGTTCCTTCAAACACACTTTCACATTTCTGCTGCAGACTCCTCTTATGGTCACCTGGAACAAGAGCAAACATGCTTTTCTCCACTGTTTTGTCAATTCAAGGTACAAGTTGAGGAAAAGAGGAAGCTCTTCAGATCACCAATTCTTTCTCTGCCTGAAAGGTGGATTCAGGGGGAAGGAATCTGTGAAAGTGGGAAAACCCAGCACTAAGAGGTAAACATTCACAGAGGAGCAAGAGGAATTAATATCTGAGCTTTCCCCGGATGTGGCAGAAAGATTCAGGAGAGCCTTCACCAATATAGCTACAAAATCCCACTGCACTGGAAGAAGCCTTTCTGGAGTGATGGACTCAAGCACACATGAGTTACCAGTTATTCTTATGCTTCTCGAAGTAACCACCAACGCAGGACAGAAAATTGGAACTCTCATTGACTTAGCATCAGATACCAACTACATCACTCACATAGCTGCCAGGAGACTAAAGCTTCAGAGTGAAAAGATCACACTTGTCGTCCATGGAGTTGGAGGCATGCCATGAAGGTAAAGACCAAAAGATACTTACTCAAGGTAAGAGTCAAGACACCTAGAGGCACGGAGAGAGCTCATGAGATGATCTGTTATGGGTTGGATGAAATTGCAAAAATTCATAGAGTAATCAAAGCACAGCAACTCAAGAAGTTTTTCCCCGACTCCAACCTGGAAGATCTTCACAGACCAGAACATGTGGAGCTTCTCATAAGCCACCGTGAAGGAAGACTTGCTCCACAGAGAATAAAGGTAGTAGGAGATCTTGTTCTGTGGGAAAGCCCTTTAGGAAAGACTGTTGATGGAGCACATCCAGACCTCTGTGAAGTGGTGGACATGGCCTTGCACAATTCTGAGACTCACTTTGCACGATCAACGAGAACTACAGCGGTGAAGTATCAAGAAATTGCTGAGATGCAAGAATCTAGAGCTGAAACCAAAACCACTGTTATTGGCAGAGAGTTCTTGGACTGGTGGAAGTGGGAAAGCATTGGTGCAGGCTGCGAACCCATGTGTGGAGGATGCCAGTGTGGTAACTGTCAACCAGGAGGCAAAGACATGACTCTGAGTGAAGAAAGAGAGCTTGAGATGATCAGGCAAGGTCTCAGTTATATAAAGTCAGATGTGCATAGTCAGGAGCCTCACTGGGACACAAAATACCTTTGGATTGAAGATCCAAGTTCCCTGCCCAACAACAGAAGCGCAGTGGAAGCCACGTTTCTGAGGACGGAGAAACAGTTTAAGAAAGAAGCAGAGTGGCGTGCAGCATACACAACTCAAGTCATTGAAATGGTGGAAAGGACGGCAGCAAAGAAGCTCACTAGAGAGACCGTTGCTGACTGGAAAGGACCAGTATGGTACATCAGTCACTTGGTGGTGCCAAACCCACACTCTGTAACAACACCTGTCCGACTGGTATGGAACAGCAGTCAGAAGTTTAGAGGAATCAGCATGAATGACCTACTCCTGAAAGGGCCCATCCGAGCAGTGCTACTAAGGTTCAGGAGAGGAATCCATGCTGCCCTCGGCGACATCAAGAAGATGTACAATTGTGTGTGGCTTGAAGGCCTGGAGGTGCACCTCCATAGATTGCTCTGGAGAGACAGTGAAGATGAAGAAATTGAGGAATATGCCATCACCAGGGTCAACATTGGCGATCGACCAGCAGGATGCATCGCACAACTGGCCATGAGAGAAACAGCAAAGCTGCAAATGTTCACTCATCTGAAGGAGGAACGGAGAGTCCTTGAAGAGGATTCCTATGTAGATGACATCCTAACATCCCACAATGACCTGGAAAAGCTAGACAGAACCCCCAAAAGTGTAGAACAGATTCTCAAGGCAGGTGGATTCTTCCTTAAGCCGTGGGTCCGATCAGGTCAAAGTGGGAGGAGACTTCTACATCAGAACATCCAGTATTGTCAGATGAAGTCTTTATTCTCCCCAACCAAACGAGAGAAGGAGACAACAAAGCTCTTGGAGTTGGTTACCTGGTCGAACCAGACAAACTATACCTCATGACCTCGATAAACTTCTCAAAGAGAAAAAAGAAGATGAGAATCAGCCAAAATCTTGTAGAAGAAGAGGTAAGAAGAAAAACTCCAAACCCACTGACTAGAAGACAACTGCTTAGCCAAGTAGCTAGTTTGTATGACCCAATAGGCCTTGCAACGCCTGTCAAACAGAAAGGAGCCATTCTAGTCAGAAAAGCATTTCAAGAAGCTGGAGGCAAAACTCTAACACGAGACACATGGGACACACCTCTGTCTGAAAGACTTAGAGAAGAAGCCATCCGCCTGTTTGAGGAATACACACGCCTAAATCAAATTACCTTCCATAGAAGTCTCACACCAGTCAAAAGGATTGGAGAACCCTGGGGAATAACATTCTCAGATGGGGGTGACCAGAGCTATGAAGCTGTTGCATACTTTAGGTGGGAGACCGAGGAAGGCATCCTGGTCCGGCTTGTTGAGTCCAAAGCCAAGCTCACACCACTTGACCAAAAGGGAGAACCAGTGAAGGCTGAGATCTGTGGTGCTGTGTTCGCTGCAAGACTCAGGAAATACATTTTGGCAATATTGCTTCCGATGCAAAAGAAGGTATAAACAAACTCCAAAGAAAATGTTTTACAGCAGCACTAACCCGAGCACAGGTGGGAGGAAACCAAAATGCTCCATCTGCCACTACAATGCCAATGTCTATGACCTCTGATCAAGACAAGGACCTGCAAAGCATCCCTGGCGGAAAAGGGCACCAAATCCAAGTCCGGAGGCCACCTTCTGGTACTTCAGTGGAGAAAATCCTTCACATCAGTAAGTTCAGCAGTTTAACCAGGTTAATAAGAGTCGTTGCCTGGGTGTGGAAAGCTGCCACAAAGTTGAGAGAGATGCTGGCCAAAACCTCAACCAAAAGCAAGTCAAAGAGGAAGGGGATTCCTTTAGCTATTGAGGTCAAGTCCAGAGTCAAGGAAGCTACACTTACCATCATGGAGTGTGAGGATGCGCTCAGGGATATCTTCCTTGCGGCTCAAAAGGATGTAACCTTCCCAGACATCACACTCAGCAGGCTTGCTGTTGTCAGAGAGGAAAGCACTGGACTTTTGCTCTGTGGAGGAAGATTCCAAATCTTTAATGAAGAAAAAACTACAGTACCAATCTTGCCCTACACATCATGGGTATCCACTCTTCTAGCTCAAGAAGCCCACAAGGCTAATCACGAAGAAATCGCAGGGACACTCTTATGGATGAGAAGGAAAGCATGGGTGGTAAGAGGCCGGAAATTAGCTCAGAGGATTAATAAGGTTAAGTGTGTGACATGCAGGAGACTTAAGGCCCGAAGATGACAACAGATCATGAGTGACCTTCCATCAGAGCGAATAACACCAGCCAATCCATTTGAGTACACGACAGTGGACTTATTTGGAAATTACGAAGAGAAGTATGAGGTGAGAAAGAAGGTGAAACTCAAAGTGTGGGGAATAGTCTTCTGTTGCATGGCGTGCAGAGAGCTATGCACACAGACCTTGTCAGTGACCAGTCAGCTGAAGGCTTCCTTTTAGCCTACCAAAGATTTACGGCACTGAGAGGACATCCAGGGAAATTGTGGTCGGATCCTGGAAAGAACTTTGTCGGAGCCAGACTTGCCCTCAAAGAGCTCTACATGTTTTTGGACCGACTGGAGTAATCAAAACTTAAAAATGAGGTTTCCAAGCATGGCACAGAATGGAACTGGAGGATCCATCCAGCAGACTCACCTCACAGAAACGGAGCTGCTGAAGCTGCTGTCCGGACTGTGAAGCGGGCTCTGCACAATTTGGGGGGGAATGGAGTCTTCACATGGGGTGAGTTTCAAACTTTCCTTTATATGGCTTCCAACCTCACAAATGAATGACCTATTGATGCCAGGACTCAGAGCCGGGAGGACTGTGTAGAATACATTAGCCCAAATTCACTTCTGCTCGGAAGAACTGGACCCAGAGGAGATACAGGGACCTTTGACTTTGAAGGCTACTCTTACAAGAGATTAAGAACCATCCAAACAGAAGTTGACCGGTTCTGGAGAAAATGGAGCCAGTTAGCCGGACCTAACTTGTTTGTCCGGACTAAGTGGCACACCGCTCACAGGAATGTGGCAATTGGAGATGTCATCTGGCTGGCTGACCAGAATGCCTTGAGAGGTCAGTTCAGGCTTGCCAGAGTCATTGACGTCAACACTGACAGGAAAGGAATTGTGAGGGATGTATATCTCTGCACTTTCCCCAGCTACCCAGTCGCAACTGTGCAGCCCACTAAAAAGATGGAAAAACACTCAACCAAGATACCTGCAACAGTTCTTCACAGAGATGTCAGACGAATAGTTGTCCTGCTTCCAGTTGAAGAGCAGCAGCAATAGGATCAAAAAATGGAGTAACTAAACCCAACATATTACAATACTGGCGTGACCTCCTTGGGTTAAAGAACCAGGAGGTCAAGTGGGAGGTGTTATGTCAATTCAAGGTACAAGTTGTCCTGAGCACTCACCAAGAGCACTCCCAAACTGCAGGGGGCAAAAAGGTTATGGAACCAAATTCCAGGAAGTGCTCTTGGGACCATATTTACCAGCGCGCACACAGAGTGCATGGCAGTTGAAATGTTTGGTAAAAGCTCAGTTGGCCATCTCACTTGTTCTTAAGGAAAAAAGAAACTTTGACCACAGCTCCTGATTAGCCAAGGACACAACTGGTAGGACAAAAGTGGACTGTGTGTTTGTTTGTGTTGAGGATTATATAAATTTAATTATGGTATTTTAATTATTGACTATTAAAGGAAGTGGTATTGAAATGTATTTGTGATTTATCTGCAACTAATTTATGGTTTGGTTTATGTATCTTAAAGATTATCAACCTATTCCACCCTAATCATCTTTAAGAAACTAAAAGAGAAAAGAAAGAACAGTTTTGAGTTGTCCTTTTGCGTTCAGAGATAAAGCAGTTTTCAAGTTTGGGCAGAGCTGTAGTCAGTTAAAAACACACAGAACTTGACATCCACAGTTTGTCTTTTATTAGAGCTGTTTCAGGTCCGTCACATGTCTGTGGCAGTCAGCCCTGAACACATGAGTTTAGTCGTTGAATAAAACTAAAAGTCTCAAAGAGGATGAACAGTCTTACTCTGTAAACTGCTGTGGATGTCCAGTCTTTGTCCACACTGGGGACAGGGCTGGTCCCAGTTTGAAGAGAGACACTGTCTGCAGAAGCAGTGTCCACAGCTGGTAGAGACTGGATCAGTCAGGACGCTCTGACACAGACCACAGGACGATGGGCCGTCACCAGGACTCTCTCTGTGGACATCAACACATTCATTAAAACAGCTGGTCCCTGCTTTTGGACAAAATACTGAGCCCTCCTTTTGACCTGTTTCTGGAAATGGAGCCATTAATGAAACTGAGTCATTTGACTGGAGTCATGTTCTGTCTCATCCTCTCACTCTGCAGCGCCGAGTTACCAAACTGGTGATAAAACCACCAGGTTGCGTCTGAAACTGTCTACTTGGACTTTGGCCAAGTATTCTAATGCATTTGCTTAAGAGGTCAGAGCTGTAAGACATGTTTATGAATATTTGATTGAAGCCTTGAGTTGTTAATTATGTGCTCATTTATACAAACTATGTGTTTGGTATGCTACTGTTAGCCTAGCCACACCTGACTAATAAATCGAGCACCAAGTGATTTTTGGAGTTTGCAGTTTTATGATATAAATCCTTCTATGCAATAGTATTTACACAACATTGGGCTCTACTTCGTTCAAACACTACTTTATATATTTACCAGAAGAGACATTATTAATGACATTATTTACAACTCTATTTATCAATGTTGTTCTGGGCTGTAGTCCTGCCAACAGTCGAAATGTGTCCCTATACTGTTTATTCTCAGTAACTAAGGCACACAGAGTCCATTTTATTTGAAAAGAAACCATAAATAACAAAGAAGGTTACATCTATTCCAGGTTGTATTGGTAAAGGAAAGTGGGGCAGACTCCAGGGCATCTATAGCTCCTCACCACATCCTGGGTTTTGTGTGTCCCACCTGGAGATGGAAGTGAAGGTGAACGCAACCCAAGCGTTTTGACAAGGCCAGTGCCTCAGGTATAGATTTTAACAAATTTCACTGAAACTGCTGCTTGATGGTGAATAGATGATCAATGAACTAATCTAAAGTAATACACCATAAGATATTTCCACAAATTTGCAGATAAACAAGTAAAAAGGGTTCTAAAATCTGGTTGGACATTGACATTGGTAGAAGTCTGCACTGGTTCATTTACTGGTACAGGCTCCAGACTGTCCCAGTATTCCACCCTCTGGTGGTTGTGGCCTCTGCACAGGCCAATCTCCAGTTTGGGGTCTCAGCGTCTCAAATGAAGACATTAGAAGTTATTACTGACAGATAAAAACAGTTTTACACAGGTTTCATTTTAAACAGTGATGGTTCAGTGAATATATCTGCACTGATCAGCTGCTGATGAAGTCAATGTAAATGATATTAGTGCATCACTTACAGTCGACTCTGAGGAGCTCCAGGTTCTTTACTGAAGTCTAAATAGCGGGGCATGGACCTGTCGCTCTTCAGAGACACGCAGCTGGACACTGGAGACACTCTCTGTTTGTGACACTCAGCTCTAAAACAACAGGAGTTATTACAGTGAGTGTTAATAACTCTGTTCTGTTCAGAAAACACACACTTTACAGTTTCCTTCAGACACAGTCTTCTTCTTCTTGGGCCTGAGCCTCAGTTAAAGCAGCTCCATGAATGTGTCCTGAGCTGTTTCAGGTCGACCACAGTGTTCTTAAATCAAACACAAACAGCTGATGATGTACTCACTGTGTTGGAGCGGGCCCTGGCTCACTGCTGCCTCCTGGAGGTTCCTTCATGAACACACCTCTCTCTTCATCATGGCTCTGTGAAGACTGGGCCTCCTCTTCGTCCACACTGACATTATTCATGTTCTGTCTCAGTCTGAAAGGTGAACGAGTCAAACACAGTGAGCTCTGATCACAAACAGAGGCCTTTCTCTCGTCCACAGTGTAACAGCCTCTCTAAGAGCAAACAAATACAATCCTGCCCACCAGGGGCAACAGAGGTCACATATATGCCCCACACTCAAAGATATGTCTTTTTAATATTACACTATTACTCTCAAAACTGCAGAAATATGTCTGAATATTCCAGGATCAGAAGTCCTCCTGCCAGAGCCTCATGATCCAGAATGTAGGCCACATACGTCATAAACACAGGTAAATAATTGAGTTTAGACTCTTTTTGAATAATAATCACTAAACTCAAAACTGTTAATTTTCTTGAGTTCTATGGCTCCATCCAGAACCCAACAGAGACACATGAGTGATGGGTTACACTTGCACTAGGCCTGTTTAAAATTACAGGCTGTTCTTCTGTCATCGCAGCTTATGTCACTGTTGTTAGTTTTCTCGTACTGTATTTTTGTCCCTCAGTGAAAACATGTTGCTGCTCTCGCTCTACGTTCTTTTATATCTTCACAGTTTTGCAGAGTTTTACCGACAGAGGACAGTTGGTTTATAGACACCTCAGAGTTGTTTTTGAGACATAAGTGTGAAGTACTTATGTGACCAAACGCCAGGACCGCTCTGGTATTTAAACCGTGGTTTAGTCGAGGTCAGTAGGAGAAGCATCAGCAGCAGAAGCCTACAGAACTGTGTAAGTGTGTGTGATTCTTGTCCTTTTGAGCTCAGTGCCGTGTTATTGCTGAGAAACCGCGCTGTGCGTTACTACGACCCGGTCACTTTTCTCTCACCTGCTCACCTGGTTTTGTTTGAGTTGTTTACGGTCTTTGGAGGCGTGACCTGCTGAATTCATTTCTTGAATCAGACGAGTGTTTAAGTGTGAACCACTGCAGCAGGTGTCATCGCGTGAAGACCTAAGAGAGTAAAGACCATCGACTGTACCTGCACTCGGCTCGAGCAGGGACACACCCACAGAGCACTTATAACTTATTAATTCTACTTTTACTCTATACTTGAATATTGTCTTTTCTGCTCTTCTTCAATGTGTTTTCAAATTCCTACGGACATTTTCATCTGTTTCACGTAAAAGACAATGCAACCATAATAATCTGTTATATCACTGTCCATAACTGCCTCTTCTACTTTCTCAATAGGCTTGTGGAACTGCCAGTCTGCTGTGAACAAAGCTGATTCCATTACCGCTTTTGTTCAACATCCTGGTCTTTCAGTTGTAGCACTTACAGAAACATGGATCAAACCAGAGGACTCTCCCATAATCACACTTTGTCCCACAGTCCTGGCCTCACAGGAAGAGGAGGAGGGACAGGAATACTTATCCCTACTGACTGAAGTTCAAACAGCCCTTGTGTGAGAACAGCTCCTTCGAGTCACCCGCCCTGTTAAAAGTCACTTTGTAGTTATCTATCGGCCAGATCTGATCATGTCAGGTCCTTCATGTTAATCCAAGCAGGAACTAGACATGACTAGATGTAGACATAACTTGCCACTGAATAACTTCTGCACCTGGAGTGTGAAAGACACAGCTTTTACTGTAATGATATAAAACCTCATGTATAGTTTACTTTTGCAAACAAACCTCATCCTGTTCCACTTGTGACATGTTGTCTTTGCTTCATTCTAAACTGTACTCTGTGCACGTGTCTCTCTGGATAGGCCAAAATAAAAGCACAAGTGTTTTTACCAACGACAAAATATAACTGAGGAGATTTTCAGTGGTTTTCTGTGTTCAAAATTCTGTCCCATAATAATAACTTTGTAGAAACAGCCTGGTTGAGCCACATTTGGTTGGATCTGGTCTCTCGACATTTGAGTTAAATCAATAATATGACATTCTACACTTGATGAAATGTGTGCTCTTTCCTTTATTTATTCTCAAATGTTGCTGGGTGCATAGAACGCTATTGTCTGTATTCATTTATTTTTTGGCTTTAATAAACCATGTTCTGTAAATATTTAAGAGATGTTTGTGTGAAGGTGCTCTGAACGGTTTGCTCTTTGAACTTTTGATGCAGGATGACTGAGAACCTTCACAGACATGTTTCCACAATAGTTTTGACCTGGTTTAAAAGAGGCTGATCAATTTAAAAAATAATTATTTTAAATTTAACTCCTAGAATGTTTAAAGATTAGCCCTGCACTTTTCTGGATATTTAAATAGTGCTTTTTCCACCTAGTAGGCACCCAAAGCGCCTTCCCGGTGTTTCAGCCGACAACTGGAGGTAAGGTGGGTTGCCCAAGGACACAACGGCAGTATGCGGGGGAGAGCGGGATGTTATGATGTTTTGGGATGTTTTGAGCGGGGATTGAACCGCCCACTCGCCCGTTGAAGGTCGAGAGCAGAATCTGGAGCTAAAGTTTTCTTGCCCCAGGATAACAGGGTCTTTTGAGTCTTATCATTGCATTAGTGGAACTTGTCAGAAACTGGCAAAGGACTCACGCTGCAGACCCAACAAAAGGCAGATGTGGCACAATGGTTTATTACCAGGGCAAAAGTACAACGTGAGAATCCTAAAGACCTGGTCAAAAAGGTCAAAAAGGTCAAAAACACGAGCTTGCTGAGACAAGCCCCACACAGACTCACTGGATGGCTCACAATCTGCACCAGACAGGGGAACACACAGACTATAAAGGGAACACAGTGAGGCACAGGTGCAACACATTAGGGGCGGAGCCGGTAATCACAGTGGAGGAAGCCACAAGGACAGGAAGACAATCTGGGACACAGACAGGGCTTAGTGATTTCACAATAAGACACAGGAAATAAAATGCAATACATAAGACGGACAAACAGAGAACTCGAGGGTGGTCGTACTTTTACTGACTCCTCCGAGGCAGAGGCAATAAGAATGGCTCTATTTTCCTCTTTTTCAACTTTCACTCTTAATCAAAAGTTACAATGTTGTAAATAATACAGTTTAGACTCTCTCTGAATAATAATCCCGAAACTCAAAACTGTCAGGAGTTTTCTTGAGCTGATAAAGCCTCTATAAAGTCTCTAATGTATCGCCGAGTCTTTGTTTTAAACATTGAGGGTTTAAGACTGGGTGAAAAATGTAGTTCTTTACTTTCACTTTCTACCTGTGTCAGGTGAAAGCAGCCGTTTTATGACAGGGTCTTATAAAGGGACACGATCAGAATAATTATTTTTATTTGATTAATATATGTTGTGTTTGTGTCTGTGAAGGTTCTCGGTCATTCAGGACATCTTGAAAAAAGGAAATAAAAGGATCTGGACTCAGTTTTCAAAGTGAAGACGTTTCGAGAGAGAACGTCTTCACGAGCTGGCCAATGACCATGAGACCAGAACAGTCTGGTCCTTCAGGTTTGGTTTCAGGGGAAACTCCTCCCTCTAGAGATAAAGATCAGCTCTTACAGTTGAACTCAGAATAGATAAAGTCTCTTGGAATTAGAGACAAAACGTCTTTTTTTTAATTAATGTTCTAGATTAAATATGAGGAAGAGGTCAGTCTCTGTAGCTGTTATAAGAATATTTTATATCCTTATATTTATCCAGAGAGACACGGAGACCGATTATAATTTAACAAGCAATGGCCAAGTTTTAATTCTTGAAGGAGAAGCAAAGCAGACACAGTAACAAAAGTACAGCGAGAGGTTTTCTTAAAGATGTAAACATAACATGAGATTATATACAACACAGTGAGGCCTGGTGAGAGGCGTTCACAATGGTCCAGGTGCAGACGTCCCGGGACAAGCCATGTCTCAGTCCTGTTATGTCTACTTCCTGCTTAGATTAGCACGAAGGACATGACATGAATGTGACATGACCTGAAGAGAACTATAAGTCCCAGTAACAATAAACAAAAAAAGAATAAAAATTATTCTAACAGAAGCAGAGTGGCTTTTCTTTGTGCCTCCTCCCAGTGTCCAAACACACAATCAGAGTTATAAAGACATAAATGTGAGTCAATGTCTGTCAGAGTTGATTCTGTGGATCATTATTCTAAGTACAAGTTTTTTCTTTGTTTGTTTCTGTTTGTAGAACATTGTCTCACAAAACCAAACCAGTGAAAGCAGTGTTGAGAAAGTAACTCTATAAATCTGACTCTGTTATTTGTTTGAAAGGTTTTACTTTTCACTTTTCACAAGTCTTTTAGAAATAATGTCGGCTCCACCTCATTATTAACACAATAGCAACTAAAACAAGACATTTTAGATTGTTCATGTGATCCTTCTGTAAAATAACTTTAGAGTTTCTAGAGTTTCTTGAGTTTGTGGAGTTTCTTGAGTTTGTGGAGTTTCTTGAGTTTGTGGAGTTTCTTGAGTTTGTGGAGTTTCTTGAGTTTGTGGAGTTTCTTGACTCTGTGGAGTTTCTTGAGTTTGTGGAGTTTCTTGAGTTTGTGGAGTTTCTTGAGTTTGTGGAGTTTCTTGAGTTTGAGGAGTTTCTTGAGTTTGTGGAGTTTGAAGTCTGGTCTTTTGTCTCGTTACTCCTCTCTTTGCTCAGGAATGCTTGGCTCTAAAGTAGAACCCAAAGTGGAGCAGGGACTGTTAACACTCTTTAGTGCAGACTGCTGATGGGACGTCTTGTGACACACAACACGTTGTTGCTCGACAGGTCGGTTTAGTTTTGGAACGAGGAACATTCAAACCTGTCATGGTTTGGAGCCACTCCTGTTTTAATCTTAGATCTCTTTCTGTTTCTAGTAAGTCACATGTTTCTTGCTTGAGCGTGAGGAAGGTACATCTGGGACAATGAGCAGTTAACTGCAGGACTAAGACTTTTACACTGTTCTCCAGACTTTATCCAGACTTAAGCTGGAACACAGCACCTCCTGTAGGGCCCAGGACAGTCTCTGGAGGGGTTTGTGTGAACAGAGAGGGCATAGGCTGGGGCTGGTGTGTGTTTGTCCTTCCTCTGGAGTTCTGTAGCAGAGGTGGTGCCTGTGAGACATAAATATTTTCAAAAGGATTTAAACCTAGTCCTAACTTTGGCACAAGCTACAGCTGTGATGGTGGGAGAGGAAGACAGAAGAGATCACTGCTGCCTTTTCTGTTTCTCTTTCAGGCCTTTTGATTTAAATCTGATTTAACAAACCAGTCCCAAGTCGTTAGAGTTAATGAGCAATCATCATCAGCACAGTGGCCCTGGAGTTCCTCAGGGCTCAGGTCCCATACTCATGCTCTCTTCAGTAATATAATCAGAGAGTTATCAATTTTCTTTGTTTTGCCGACAACACACAGTTGTATTTTTTAACGTTGGCTGTAAAAAAGAATCCCTATTTTTTTATTTTTTTGCAGTGTAGACAGACGTCCAGATTTTGTCCAGAGAGGCCAGATGGTTTGAAAGAGGAGTAAAAGAAGACATTTTTGTGAAAATGGAAAAGCACTCATTGAATTCCTTTTGCCTAGTATTTGTAACAGTGTTCTAAAACCTAAATCAAAAGAGTTGCACCTAGAACAACCAACACAGCACCTGAATGGAGCCTTATCAACTCTGACATCAGGAGTCACTCTGGCCTTTCATGGCCAACGACTATGAGACCAGAACAGTCTGGTCCAATCAGGTTTGGTTTCAGGTTAAGCCCCTCCCTCTAGAGATAAAGCTCAGAATTGTCTCAAAAGTCTCTTGGAATTAGAGACGTTTTCACCTTGAAAACTGTGCTTTTACTTAGATCTTTTTTTCAGGATGTCCTGGATGACTGAGAACCTTCACAGTTATAATCCTAAATAATGTGACTTTCTCTGGAGCAAGACAGTGAGTGATCAGTGGAAGCTTTGTTATTTGTTAAAAAAAGGCCTTTGTGCTGCAGCCTTCATCAAAATGACACCCGTTCTTTTGTCGATCTGTTGCTTTCTGAAAGAAGAGATCACAGTTGAATTTATAATTCAACAGCAGCAGTTCAGTGCATTTTGGAAATATTCCCAGTGTTCACACGGATCTGTCAGAAACAGGCCTTTTTACAGGAATATGTCAGACACACGTCAGTTTTCATTCAAACCACTTCCTCAGAGTCTCCCTCTCGATTTAGAGGCGACTTTGTCCAGAAAACAGAAGTCTCTCGTCCACAGTCGGGAACAAACAACAGAAAGCAGTGAAGTTTTCAGACTCACTTCTGTCTCTGACCAAAGACAGGTTCAGTTTCTGTTTGAGGTCAGAGTGAGTCAGAAGTGAGTCGTGTTGTACATTTGGTGAGACCTTCATATTGTCAGTGATCAGAGGTGAAGCTGAAGAATACAGCGTCATGTGACCTGCTCTTGAGTCTGTTGTACGGCTGCAGCAGCTTTAAACAGGTTTCTGATGGTTACCCTTTGAGCGGACTGCAGCACCTCCTTCAGAGACGTCCTGCTTCAGACACTGGACCTCGGACTCCTTCACTCTGAATCAGTGACGAGACGAAGCACAGACAGAGGTCGCTTTAAAGGAATAACACTGAAATCACGTTCTGTGTTTCAGGCTTTATAAGACCTTCATTTACAGCCAGTGTCTAGTCAAAAAGTCAAATGTATTTCTAAAGCACAGATGGCTGAGCCACACCAAAGAGCTTCACAATAAAGTGCAAAAATAATATATTAAGAGATTAAAATACGATACAATGGGCAACAATACAATAACTGCAGGAGTTAAAATAATGTAAAAGAACATTAGAAAAGTAGCCAGGGGTCACTGTATAGTGGGACATTAAAAGAGACTCTAATCAAAGAGACTGGGCTGCACGGATGTGGAGGGGGGCTGCTACTGCAAAGGCTCTGTCCCCTTTAGTTTTTAGCCTGGGCTTGGGCACTTCCAACAGCAGAAGGTCAGCTGACCTGTGCTCTGGGGGGATGTGGGGTGTGGTGGTGGAGAAGATCAGAGAGGTGTGTGGGGGCCACACCATGGAGGGATTTATAGACTGTCAGTAGAAGTTTGAAGTCAAGGCGGTAGCGGATGGGGAGCCAGTGAAGCGATGCGAGGACCAGGGTGATATGTTCTCTTTTTTGTACAAGTGAGGAGTCGAGCGGCTGAGTTCTGAACCAACTGCAGGCGGAGCTGGGAAAGGTCAGTGCCAGTGTAAAGAGAGTTGCAATAGTCCAGTTGAGAGGAAATGGAAGCATATAACTCTCTCTAGATCACTCTTTGGCAGGTAGGCTTTGGTCTTAGCTATATTTCTCAAGTGAAAAAAGCTTTTCCTGACTACTGCACTGACCTGCTGCTCAAACTTGAAGGCACTGTCAAAGATCACGCCCAGATTTCTGACAGAGGGCCTGACGTTAGAGGCGAGAGGGCCCAGGGCATCGGTGGAGAAGGCCGGGGAAGTTTTGCCAAAAATAATTATTTCGGTCTCACCCGCATTGAGGTAAAGGAAGTTTGAACCCATCCAGGCCTTAATGTCAGACAGACAGTCGAGCAAAGAATGGAGTCCAGCCTGTCCATCAGCCTTTAGGGGGAGCTACAGCTGGACATCGTCAGTACAACAGTGGAAGGAGATGTTGTGTTTAAGCAGAATATCCCCTAGAGGTAAAATATACAACAGAACTAGGATAGGGCCTAGTATGGAGCCTTGAGGGACCCCACAGGTGAGGGGGGCAACAGAAGATGTGAATTCTCCCAACTGGACACAGAATCTCCTGTCGGCCAGGTAAGACTGGAAGAACTTCAGGGCAGTGCCTTTGATGCCTACGCGATGTTCAAGCCGCGACAGCAGAATCCTGTGGTCCACCGTGTCAAAGGTCACTGTGAGATCTAAAAGCTGCCCGTGTCAGCGGCTAGGAGCAGGTCATTAAGCACTCTCAGGAGAGCAGTCTCAGAGCTGTGGGCTGTTCTAAAGCCGGACTGGACTTTCTCGTAGATGTTGTTATGAGATAAAAAGGAGTGGAGCTGGACATAAACTTCTCGCTCAAGGACTTTAGACAGAAAGGGCAGTTTTGAGATAGGCCTAAAGTTTGAGAGGATAGAAGGGTCAAGGTTTGGCTTCTTTAGTAGAGGCTGCACCACGGCATGCTTGAAGGCATCCGGGACGCACCCAGAGGAGAGAATGGTATTGATCAGAAGTAGAAGAGTGTGAGCAACCGTATCAAGAACTATAGCATCCTTGAGTAGACGGGAGGGCAGACAGTCGGAAGAACAGTTCGAGTGCTGCAGATGTCTGACTGCATCAGAAAGGGAGGATAGATAATGGGCTCAAACTGCAGCAGGACGGCTGGCTGAGGGAGGGGTGGGGGAGTGGGGGGTGGAGATATCAGAAGGCCTGAGCAGCAATCTTCTCAATGAAGAATTTTTGAAAGCTATAGCAGAGGGCTGTTGAGGGCAAAACAGGGGATCCATTTCTGGGATTTATGAGAGAATTTAATGTATTGACGAGAACCTGGGGTTTGTGATAATCGAGCAACTTCGGAGGATTAGGAGGGACACGTGGAAGCGGCCTACAGGCACGTCTGAGGTCACGTGTTGTATCGTTGAGCCGTGGTGTAGTATGAGCTTTATTACGTTTGGCCTTGAAAGGAGCAACAGAGTCCAGAATGCCAGTGCAAGCTGATGAGAACATAGAAAGTAGCTCATCAGCAGAATACTCAGAGCTGTAGCTCAGTGACGGCCTACACAAAGGGGAGACATTGAAAGCGGCAGAAAATTGCTCAGCAGTCGAGGAGTTGAGCGTACGCGAGACCCGCTTGGAGACGCTGGGGTACTGCCTGAGAATGGGACATAGTGAGCAGAATTAGGGAGTGATCGGAGAAAGACACAGCACAGATTTCATTCACAGACAGAAACACCATGGGATAACACGAGATCTAGTGTGTGACCCTTCTCGTGCGTTGGGCCAGAGACAGATTGCTTAAGATTGAATGAGTCAAAGAGGTTCAGAAAGTCCCGGGTCAGAGACTGTGACTCACATAAGCCCAGACAAAACATCAGCAAAGTCATGGATAAAGTCTTTGTTGAATTTAGGTGGGCGATACACCACTGCACACAAAACGAGGCAAGACTGAATAATTTCAAACAGTTGCAGCTCAAAGCTTGCCAAACCAGCGTGTGGAATCTGCCGACAGTGAAACAGCGACTTGTAAACAGAGGCCACGCCTCCGCCTTCTCCCAGACACTCAGGGGGAATCAAGCAACAGTAAAGAGTTTTCAGAGAGCCTCAGTTTAGAGAAGCACACACTCGCAGAGATACAGTCAGTAAAGTCATGGTTTAGACGAGGCCGACTGAACAAGAACTCAACCCAGAAACACACAGAGGATAATTCAACTTCTTTAGTCTCAGACAGGGTTTATTTTTGTCCATGACTGCACTGGCTGAACATGAACACTAGAGGGAACCAAACACACTCCCAATGCCTTTTCTTTTTTACATCCATCTTCATTAAAAGAACTGTTCCAGTTTGAGACAGAGATTACTTCATTCACTTTTGTTTCTTTAAAGGGACACAGACAGTCTGAGAATGAAACACTCAAAGTTCATGTGTTTGTGTCCCTTGAGGAGTTTAAAGAGTGTTTTTGTGGATAAATGCAGATTAGTTTGAGCTGCTGCAGATTGTGAAGTTCACAGACCTCAGGTGATCGACTGAAGCCGGAGGAAACCTGCAGGACGCACCAGGACCAGGAGAAAACAGAAGAAGTTGAATGTTTTATTCTCTTGTGTTTATTTACCCTTTACCTTTAATACTGTCACCGATGTGTTTGCAGTAACAGTATTTATAAAAGTCTATTTAATAATCGATCAAACAAAGAAGGTGGACACAAATTAAAATAAGAATAATATTAAAAATAACACGGGCCTGTTGTATAATCTGTGCCTTTAATAAAAACGTCATTACAAAACAAATCCAGTGGAACTTCTACATGAAACACTGTTAATGTTCACAGTAAAAGTACAAAGGACAGATACTTTCTGTGGAAAAAGCTGATTTATTCAAAATGATTATATCTGTGTGACTAGCCTCTAAATTATTCACGAAGATTGCAGTTGAAAATGTCCATTACCTCATTTACAAATAAACTCTCGTACATTCATTTGTGGACAATACTGTAGCTGGTGTGTTAATGCACCTGTCCTCACACATCCAGGCAAACACAACTCTGAAACAGAAAGGTTCATCTTCTTTCATTTGTGCAGAGTAAAAGAAAGTCAATGGTGGAATTAAACTAAAGACATTTGAAACATAAGAACAAAGTAAGCATTATAAAAGACAAAAAGTGCAGATAAAACACTTTCAATTGTCGGCTGATAATATAACAGACTTAATGTGACTCTGGAAATCCAAGTCTGAGTCCATGATGACTCCTAGATTTAACCTGGTTTTTAGATTTTACAGAAAGAGACTCGAGGAGACTGCTGACACGTTCTCTGTGTTTCTGTTCCAAAGATGATTAGTTCAGATGGAGTCATTCTTTTGTATCCACACATTAATCTGTGAATGGATTGTCCTCAGTGGGTGACATGGTGTTGCTCTCTGGATTAAAGCCTGAACACAAACTGTACTTGTCCATAGTGTGGAGCGAAAATGTTGATAATAACTGTGTTGTGTTCTCGAAGACAAGCTGCAATAATAAACCTGCCATCTTTGTCAGATCTCAGTTCTGTAAGCTGAATTAAAATGCTTGTTCCTTTAGATCAGGGGTCTTCAACAGGACGACAGATCCTGACCTCCAGAGGCGATGAGCTGGACCACAAGACAATATTCATTTTTACAAGTGCATTGTGTCAAATATATATTAAAACTGACATTTTTAGGACAGCCATGTTTACACGAGCGGGTCCTCAAGTTACTATGGTTACGAACAGAGCAGCGGCAAATGACCTACATTCATCTTAATATTGTTTCAAAAACTGATTTTATCTGAAGACCCCTCTTTAGAGGCTCCACTTCCTGCTGAGGACAACACCTGTGCAACCCATCTTTATTTTTATATAATCTTTACCTGTCCTGCTTTGTTTAGCATTTTGTTTGTTTTTTTGTTGATTGTTGAATAGATTCTAAATAACAAAACAAAAGGTAAAGTCAGGTGTGAACAGGTTTAGTTGAGTCTCCACTGGAGCGGCTTAACGTCTGTCGAGGCTCAGGACTCAGACTCTTCTGGTCCAGTTCTCTCAGGTTAAACCCTAATGAGACAGAACCAGAACCAGTCTTTACTTTTACTGAACAGATGAGAGCATCAGGACAGACACTTGTGAAATGTTTTCATCATGTGGTACATCTTCAGAGACACATTCACTGGAATCAACAACAGGCTCTGATTGGCTACAGTTCTACAGCCTCTACTGACCTCAGAGTCTCCAGTCGACACTGACGACTCTGTTGGAGTTCACGCAGCTCCTGAAGATCTGACTCCATCAGGCCGTTACCCCAAAGCTCCAGTTTTCTCAGATGTGAGGGGTTGGACTTCAGAGCTGAGGCCAGAGAAGAACAGCTGGACTTTGACAAACGGCACCAGTTCAATCTGAAGAAAGAATAAATAATGAGAAAATATACATTATATTTCTTTATTGTAAAAAAAAATAATACACTCCCCCCAGTGTCTGCTGTTGTTGTTTCTGATATTTTAGATAAATTTATTCAAAGAAACTGCAGCAGACTGAGTTTGATGAGGCTGAACCAAAAGTGACATAAAAAACTGAAACATTTCCAACACTGTGTTGGGGTCAAAGGTTGAACTGGCTGCCTCCACTGGAGCTGTGACACTAACAGACTTTACACTAACTCTAGTTAGCTCAGTGGGTAGAGCGGCCATGCTGAGGAAGACGACTCTGGTGGTGAGGAAGATGACTCTGGTGCTGAGGAAGATGACTCTGGTGCTGAGGAAGATGACTCTGGTGGTGAGGAAGACGACTCTGGTGGTGAGGAAGACGACTCTGGTGGTGAGGAAGATTACTCTGGTGGTGAGGAAGACGACTCTGTTGGTAAGGAAGACGACTCTGGTGCTGAGGAAGATGACTCTGGTGGTGAGGAAGACGACTCTGTTGGTAAGGAAGACGACTCTGGTGGTGAGGAAGATGACTCTGGTGGTGAGGAAGGTGACTCTGGTGGTGAGGAAGGTGACTCTGGTGCAGAGGAAGGTGACTCTGGTGGTGAGGAAGGTGACTCTTGTGCTGAGGAAGGTGACTCTGGTGCTGAGGAAGGTGACTCTGTGCAGAGGAAGGTGACTCTTGTGGTGAGGAAGATGAGGAAGATGAAGAGAACAAAGACAGAGACAAAGTGGTGGAAAGTGGAAAAAGCTGAGTGCTGTGTGGTTTTCAGGGGTTGAGACAGGCTTCAGGAGGTCAGGAGGTGCTTCCAGATGACTGGACTACTACAGCCAAGGAGTTTAAGGAGACAGGTAGGAAGGTGCAATGTGTGTCAAATGAAAGGAGGAAAGAAGACAAGGAGACTTGGTGGAATGAGGAAGTTCAGAAGAGTATCCAGAGGAAGAGGTTAGCTAGTTGTTAACACCTTGTTGTGTTTTACTTGGGTTGAGAAAAACCCAAGTACTGTGTCCACTCGGGCTGATGCTGCATTCATGTTTCCTTAGTATTTCACAACATTTAGTCGATACAAGGATAAAATAATCTACCGATAAACCTGACTCGTTTGTAGTGTTGAATCCTAATATACCAGGCTGACTTTTTCAGGACTCATCAAGTTATTAATAAATATCAACAGTAACACACCGTCTTAGCGAGTCGTCAACACCACAAACTAAGAACAACTCTGTAACTGCAGTGTCCAAAGACATGTGAACATTAAAAGCTACAGTAAACTGAGCTTGTTCTCCTAAACCTTTTACAACATGACAGAGCACAATAACCGACAAACAGGAACCCAAAGCGTGACCATCTGTGTCTCTGTCGGTCTATAAATGAGTCAGAATGTCTCTAAAACACTGTTCTTGGTGTTTTCTGTGTCTCTGTTGGTCTATAAATGAGTCAGAATGTCTCTAAAACACAGTTCTTGGTGTTTTCTGTGTCTCTGTCGGTCTATAAATGAGTCAGAATGTCTCTAAAACACTGTTCTTGGTGTTTTCTGTGTCTCTGTCGGTCTATAAATGAGTCAGAATGTCTCTAAAACACTGTTCTTGGTGTTTTCTGTGTCTCTGTTGGTCTATAAATGAGTCAGAATGTCTCTAAAACACAGTTCTTGGTGTTTTCTGTGTCTCTGTCGGTCTATAAATGAGTCAGAATGTCTCTAAAACACAGTTCTTGGTGTTTTCTGTGTCTCTGTTGGTCTATAAATGAGTCAGAATGTCTCTAAAACACTGTTCTTGGTGTTTTCTGTGTCTCTATAAATGAGTCAGAATGTCTCTAAAACACAGTTCTTGGTGTTTTCTGTGTCTCTGTTGGTCTATAAATGAGTCAGAATGTCTCTAAAACACTGTTCTTGGTGTTTTCTGTGTCTCTGTCGGTCTATAAATGAGTCAGAATGTCTCTAAAACACAGTTCTTGGTGTTTTCTGTGTCTCTGTCGGTCTATAAATGAGTCAGAATGTCTCTAAAACACTGTTCTTGGTGTTTTCTGTGTCTCTGTTGGTCTATAAATGAGTCAGAATGTCTCTAAAACACTGTTCTTGGTGTTTTCTGTGTCTCTGTTGGTCTATAAATGAGTCAGAGTGTCTCTAAAACACTGTTCTTGGTGTTTTCTGTGTCTCTGTTGGTCTATAAATGAGTCAGAGTGTCTCTAAAACACAGTTCTTGGTGTTTTCTGTGTCTCTGTTGGTCTATAAATGAGTCAGAGTGTCTCTAAAACACTGTTCTTGGTGTTTTCTGTGTCTCTGTTGGTCTATAAATGAGTCAGAATGTCTCTAAAACACAGTTCTTGGTGTTTTCTGTGTCTCTGTTGGTCTATAAATGAGTCAGAATGTCTCTAAAACACTGTTCTTGGTGTTTTCTGTGTCTCTGTTGGTCTATAAATGAGTCAGAATGTCTCTAAAACACTGTTCTTGGTGTTTTCTGTGTCTCTGTTGGTATATAAATGAGTCAGAATGTCTCTAAAACACTGTTCTTGGTGTTTTCTGTGTGTCTCTGTTGGTCTATAAATGAGTCAGAATGTCTCTAAAACACTGTTCTTGGTGTTTTCTGTGTCTCTGTTGGTCTATAAATGAGTCAGAATGTCTCTAAAACACTGTTCTTGGTGTTTTCTGTGTGTCTCTGTTGGTCTATAAATGAGT
This sequence comes from Neodontobutis hainanensis, assembly GCA_024349245.1. Classification (NCBI taxonomy): domain Eukaryota; kingdom Metazoa; phylum Chordata; class Actinopteri; order Gobiiformes; family Odontobutidae; genus Neodontobutis; species Neodontobutis hainanensis. The sequence goes on from JALDNG010000131.1 coordinate 1,176,139, forward strand.
CAGAATGTCTCTAAAACACTGTTCTTGGTGTTTTCTGTGTCTCTGTCGGTCTATAAATGAGTCAGAATGTCTCTAAAACACTGTTCTTGGTGTTTTCTGTGTCTCTGTCGGTCTATAAATGAGTCAGAATGTCTCTAAAACACTGTTCTTGGTGTTTTCTGTGTCTCTGTTGGTCTATAAATGAGTCAGAATGTCTCTAAAACACAGTTCTTGGTGTTTTCTGTGTCTCTGTTGGTATATAAATGAGTCAGAATGTCTCTAAAACACTGTTCTTGGTGTTTTCTGTGTCTCTGTTGGTCTATAAATGAGTCAGAATGTCTCTAAAACACTGTTCTTGGTGTTTTCTGTGTGTCTCTGTTGGTCTATAAATGAGTCAGAATGTCTCTAAAACACTGTTCTTGGTGTTTTCTGTGTCTCTGTTGGTCTATAAATGAGTCAGAATGTCTCTAAAATACTGTTCTTGGTGTTTTCTGTGTCTCTGTTGGTCTATAAATGAGTCAGAATGTCTCTAAAACACTGTTCTTGGTGTTTTCTGTGTCTCTGTTGGTCTATAAATGAGTCAGAATGTCTCTAAAACACAGTTCTTGGTGTTTTCTGTGTCTCTGTTGGTATATAAATGAGTCAGAATGTCTCTAAAACACTGTTCTTGGTGTTTTCTGTGTGTCTCTGTCGGTCTATAAATGAGTCAGAATGTCTCTAAAACACTGTTCTTGGTGTTTTCTGTGTCTCTGTCGGTCTATAAATGAGTCAGAATGTCTCTAAAACACAGTTCTTGGTGTTTTCTGTGTCTCTGTTGGTCTATAAATGAGTCAGAGTGTCTCTAAAACACAGTTCTTGGTGTTTTCTGTGTCTCTGTTGGTCTATAAATGAGTCAGAATGTCTCTAAAACACAGTTCTTGGTGTTTTCTGTGTGTCTCTGTTGGTCTATAAATGAGTCAGAATGTCTCTAAAACACAGTTCTTGGTGTTTTCTGTGTCTCTGTTGGTCTATAAATGAGTCAGAATGTCTCTAAAACACAGTTCTTGGTGTTTTCTGTGTCTCTGTTGGTCTATAAATGAGTCAGAATGTCTCTAAAACACTGTTCTTGGTGTTTTCTGTGTCTCTGTTGGTCTATAAATGAGTCAGAATGTCTCTAAAACACTGTTCTTGGTGTTTTCTGTGTCTCTGTTGGTATATAAATGAGTCAGAATGTCTCTAAAACACTGTTCTTGGTGTTTTCTGTGTGTCTCTGTTGGTATATAAATGAGTCAGAATGTCTCTAAAACACTGTTCTTGGTGTTTTCTGTGTCTCTGTCGGTCTATAAATGAGTCAGAATGTCTCTAAAACACTGTTCTTGGTGTTTTCTGTGTGTCTCTGTTGGTCTATAAATGAGTCAGAATGTCTCTAAAACACTGTTCTTGGTGTTTTCTGTGTCTCTGTTGGTCTATAAATGAGTCAGAATGTCTCTAAAACACTGTTCTTGGTGTTTTCTGTGTCTCTGTCGGTCTATAAATGAGTCAGAATGTCTCTAAAACACTGTTCTTGGTGTTTTCTGTGTCTCTGTTGGTCTATAAATGAGTCAGAATGTCTCTAAAACACTGTTCTTGGTGTTTTCTGTGTCTCTGTTGGTATATAAATGAGTCAGAATGTCTCTAAAACACTGTTCTTGGTGTTTTCTGTGTCTCTGTCGGTCTATAAATGAGTCAGAATGTCTCTAAAACACAGTTCTTGGTGTTTTCTGTGTGTCTTTGTGCTGCTGTCCGACTCAGGAGCTGCTCACTGCTGTGTTGACCCTAATTGGAGTAAGACTTAAACATGCAGCAGTAAGTTGAGTTAAATAAGTTTAAACTTCATCCTTCAGCCGTTCAGCCTGTGCTTTTTAGTTTATAGGGTTATAATTTGCCTCATAATTAAACTGAAGTTAAAAACAAAGTGAAATAAACTGATAAACTCTAAATCTTGGGGGCAGTGTCTCAGTGGTTGAGGGGTTGTCTCTCAAACGGAAGGTTGGTGGTTCGATTCCTGTTCTCCCCACAGTTCATACTGTTGTTGTGTCCTTGGGCAAGACACTTTACCCCCTTGCCTCCAGAGCAGTTTCAGCTGTGACTCTGGTGAATGGAAGCTTAATGTGAGTCGCTTTTGATAAAAGCTTCTGCTGAATGAGTAAATGTAAAAAATGCATAGATGCATTAATCCAAGGAATAAAAGGAAGAGTCCGTGTTGTTCTGTTTGAGATTAAAGCACTGGTTCTGTCAGGGTCTGAAGTCCTGTTTTAGTCCTGGTTTAGAGCTGGTTTAGTCCTGGTTTAGTCCTGGTTTAGTCCTGTTTTAGTCCTGGTTTAGAGCTGGTTTAGTCCTGGTTTAGTCCTGGTTTAGAGCTGGTTTAGTCCTGGTTTAGTCCTGGTTTAGTCCTGTTTTAGTCCTGGTTTAGAGCTGGTTTAGTCCTGGTTTAGTCCTGGTTTAGAGCTGGTTTAGTCCTGGTTTAGCCCTGGTTTAGTCCTGTTTTAGTCCTGGTTTAGAGCTGGTTTAGTCCTGGTTTAGTCCTGGTTTAGAGCTGGTTTAGTCCTGGTTTAGAGCTGGTTTAGTCCTGGTTTAGTCCTGGTTTAGTCCTGGTTTAGTCCTGGTTAAGTCCTGGTTTAGAGCTGGTTTAGTCCTGGTTTAGTCCTGGTTTAGTCCTGGTTTAGTCCTGTTTTAGTCCTGGTTTAGAGCTGGTTTAGTCCTGGTTTAGTCCTGGTTTAGACCTGGTTTAGTCCTGGTTTAGAGCTGGTTTAGTCCTGGTTTAGTCCTGGTTTAGTCCTGGTTTAGTCCTGGTTAAGTCCTGGTTTAGAGCTGGTTTAGTCCTGGTTTAGTCCTGGTTTAGTCCTGGTTTAGTCCTGGTTTAGTCCTGGTTTAGAGCTGGTTTTAAAGCTTGTTGAGTCTTAGTTTCATCATGTTATAGTTTTAGTCGAGTCTTTCTTTTAGAACCTGATAAAAAAGCTCTTGTAAACTCAGATAAAACCTGTTCATGCATTTGTTCTGGATTTGGCCCAGAGCCTCTGATCTTTAGTCAGGTCACATTTTTTCACTGATTATTGATAATTCATTAAACATCAGTGACTAAAGAGTAACTAACAACTAATACTCAGTCCTTTTTTACGGCAGTACTTTAATTTGTAATGGAGTATTATTTTGACCATGTAACAGTACTTTTACTTGAGTACAAAGTTTGAGTTCTTTTTCCAGGTGTGGCTGTGACCTGTGTAACAGAGTGAACTGACCTCAGAGTCTCCAGTCGACACTCTGGACTCTGCAGAAAACCACACAGACATTTTACTCCTGAGTCCTCCAGGTCCTTGTTGTCCTCCATAATCAGTTCTTTCAGATGTGAGGGGTTGGAGTTCAGAGCTGAGGCCAGAGAAGAACAGCTGGACTCTGACAAACTGCACCAGTTCAATCTGAAGATAGAATAAATGAAGACAGATTGTAAAACTTTTTAAATGTATTTAGTTTAAAAGAACAAACGTGTCTGATGTGTGTCTGACTTTGATAATGTGCTGTGTTTGATTCTGTTTCCTGTTCATTGCTTTGAAAGGATTTGTCACATTTGTCTTTTTGATCATGAAAGTTTGTTGTAGTCTTTTTAAATGGATTTGGTTTTGTTAAGTTATTATTTAATTATTATTATTTAGTTATTAAGTTGTTTAGTTAATATTTCCCTAAACTGACAGATCTGTGCAATATTTCCGTTAATGTTTATTGTTCCTCATTAAATAAATAAATAAAATATTGATAAATGAGTTGTGTCCTGAGCTAAAGTCCTCAGTGACTGTCCTGGTTTTTCTTGAGGATCTTCTTCAGACCTCATCTAAAGTTATCAGAACATTTCTCTGAGTCATGTGACTCTGATCAGAACGATCCTTCTCTGTTTGTTTGGTGTCAGTCTCAGAGCTCGTCTTCTCTTATTGGGCCTCACTGCTTTGTAAAAACTTAAAAAAAAGGTTCCTCATTGAACCGTCACCTTATCTTGGTGGAGGGGTTTGAGTGCCTGGATGATCCTAGGAGCTATAATGTCAGGGGCTTTATGCCCCTGGTAGGGTTTCCCAAGGCAAACAGGTCCTAGGTGACGGGCCAGACAAAGTGTGGTTCAGAACCCTTTAGGATATTTTAAAATCAAGGACCGTTACGTCGCCTGGTATGGCGCAACTGGGGCCCCACCCTGGAGCCAGCCTGGTGGCCGGGTCTTTCCCCACGGGGCCCGGCCGGGCTCAGCCCGAAGGAGCGACGTGGGACCGACCTCCCGTGGGCCCACCACCTGCAAGAGGAACCGTAAGGAGCTGGTGCAAAGTGGATTGGGTGGCAGTCGAAGGCGGGAGCCTCGACGACCCAATCCCCGGACACAGCACGGGTGGTTGTGGAGGCAAAAACTCGGGTCTGGGAGGAGTTCGGTGAGGCCATGGAAAAAGACTCGGTCGGCCTCGAAGAAATTCTTGTAAACCGTCCGGCGCCTCAGGAGGGGGAAGCAGTGCCCTGCCAACACTGTTTACAGTGGAGGTGGAAATCTGCTGACATCAACTGGGGATATTGTTGGACGGTGGAAGGAATACTTCGAGGATCTCCTCAACCCCACCGACACGTCTTCCACTGAGGAAGCAGAGGCTGAGGGCTCAGAGGTGGACTCGTCCGTCACTCAGGCTGAAGTCACTGAGGAAGCTCCTCGGTGACTTCAGCCTTCAGGATTTCAAGGCGCAGCCAGGGGCCGAGGGAGTCTTGTTTGGGGACCACAGTATTTCGTCTCTGCTTTTTGCAGATGATGTTGTCCTGTTGGCTCCATCAAGCCAGGACCTTCAGCTGCACTGGGACGGTTTGCAGCCGAGTGTGAAGCGGCTGGGATGAGGATCAGCACCTCCAAGTCTGAGACCATGGTTCTCAGTCGGAAAAGGGTGCCTTGCCCCCTTCAGGTTGGTGGAGAGCTCCTGCCTCAAGTGGAGGAGTTTAAGTATCTCGGGGTCTTGTTCACGAGAGAGGGAAGGAGGGAGCGTGAGATCGACAGACGGATCGGTGCAGCTTCTGCAGTGATGCGGTCGATGTACCGGTCTGTCGTGGTGAAGAAGGAGCTGAGCTGTAAGGCAAAGCTCTCGATTTACCAGTCGATCTACGTTCCTACTCTCACCTATGGTCATGAGCTTTGGGTCATGACCGAAAGAACAAGATCCCGGATACAGGCGACCGAAGAGACCTTTCTCCGCAGAGTGGCGGGGCGCTCCCTTAGAGATAGGGTGAGGAGCTCGGTCAGTCGGGAGGAGCTCAAAGTAGAGCCGCCGCTCCTCCACATCGAGAGGAGCAGCTGAGGTGGCTCGGGCATCTGTTTTTGCTTAGACTGCTGCCCCCGCGACCCGGCCCCAGATAAGCGGTAGAAGATGGATGGATGGATGCTTTGTAAAAGGCCACATCTTCTTCTTCCCCAACATCCAACAGATCCTACTGTTTTAATCGACAGAGGCCTGACAAAGGAGTCTTCACTGAATCAGAGTAAAATCATTTAACACCAGCCTAGTGCCATTATAAAAGTACATCTGTGGGTCATGGTTCAACTGTGAGTTTAGTCACAGTTAATGCTTGAGGTCAAAGGCCAAAGTGTCACAGTGTGACTGGGGCTTAGGTCTCTGAACTAACATGAAGAGGAAGACAAAGTGAACCTGTTATAGAAGCAGAAGGAACAAAAGGGTTAATCCTAAACCTAGAGCAGCCTTCCCCAATGAGAGGACCACGGGCCACATCCGGCCACAAGAGCCAACCTTTGGGACAAACCAACAGGGGTCGCATCATGAGCAACATTAAGTCCATAAAAGTTTATTTTTAGATTATTTATAGTCTATACAACACAAACAAACCTGCTTTAGTGTCTTCCTAATTTCCCAGTGTATTTTATTATTGTCGTTTTATAATACACCCCCCTCAGAAAATGGATTAAGCAGAGATTAAAACTGTCATTTATCGACTCAGTCAGTAAAATATAGGGACTAAAACAAAAAGAAGGTGAAAACAAAAGAGGTGAGAGATGACACTGAGGTTTTGGGAAAAGACGAAGAGAAAAGCAATGGCCACAGCTACAAGTGTTTAAACAGCCAACTGACTCTAATGACTCATATACCCTTTAGACTTTAATGTGTTCAGAGGCAAACACAATACAGTTATTAAACAGAACAAGAATAAAGTCATTCAGTCAAAAAGATGTAAAAACATAAGATTTTTATTTTGTATTTTATACATTATTGTTCTAAGCTCCTAACCCTGCAGAGAAAATAAAGCAGAAATAAAGTGAGAGAACTGACCTCAGAGTCTCCAGTCGACAGTTTGGACTCTGTAGTCCATCACACAAGACTCTCATTCCAGAGTTCACCTCTGAGTTATGGCTCAGGTGTAAGAGTCTCAGGTGAGAGGGACTGGACTTCAGAGCCAATGCCACGACTTCAAGGTGAACTTTTGAGAGTCCACAACCATAAAGTCTGTAAAAATAGAATACATGTGGTGAATATTACACAATGTGTTTATTAAATGACAAAAATATAAAATATAAGTAATGTGACACAGATTTACAGCAGTAATATTCCCATCAGGACCTACACAGCCTTTCTGCAGTTCCTCACGGCCGGGATCAGTCTCAGTCGACCTTCAGCTGATGTTTTGTACCTGTTGAGGTTCAGCTCTTCCAGGACCTCCTCTGACCTCTGCAGCATGTAGGCCAGAGCTGAACACTGGATCTCAGAGAGCTCCTCTGATCTGTTCTCTGACTTCAGGAAGTCCAGGATCTGCTGATGGACCGAGCAGTCGTTTAACTCTGTCAGACAGTGGAAGATGTTGATGCTTCTGTCAGGAGAGATTCTGTCTGTGTTCATCTTCTTCAGGTTGTAGATGACTCTTTCTCTCGTCTCTGAGCCGATCTGTGTTGGACCCAGCAGAGCTCCCAGAAGCCTCTGGTTGGACTCCAGAGAGAGGCCGTGAAGGAAGCGCACAAACAGGTCCAGGTGACCGTTTGGACTTTGGAGGGACTCCTTCATGGCGTCTCTGAGGAAGATGTCTAGTGTTGAGTTATGTCTCCACTCTCTCAGAAACATCTTCAGTTCCTCTGTGTTGTTCTTGTTGAAGCAGTGATGAAGGTAAAGTGCAGCCAGAAACTCCTGGACGCTCAGATGAACGAAGCAGTAGACTGATTTGTGGAAGATGTACCGGTCTGTCGTGGTGAAGAAGGAGCTGAGCTCTCACCTATGGTCATGAGCTTTGGGTCATGACCGAAAGAACAAGATCCCGGATACAGGTGGCCGAAACAAGCTTTCTTCACAGAGTGGCAGGGCGCTCCCTTATAAGATAAGGTGAGATAAGGTGAGGAGCTCGGTCACTCGGGAGGAGCTCAAAGTAGAGCCGCTGCTCCTCCACATCGAGAGGAGCCAGCTGAGGTGGATCGGGCATCTGTTTCGGATGCCTCCTGGACGCCTCCCTAGGGAGGTGTTTTGGGCATGTCCCACCGGGAGGAGACCTCGGGGAAGACCTAGGACACGCTGGAGGGACTATGTCTCTCGGCTGGTCTGGGAACGCCTCGGTATCCCCCCGGAAGAGCTGGAGGAAGTGTCTGGGGAGAGGGAAGTCTGGGCGTCTCTGCTTAGACTGCTGCCCCCGCGACCTGGCCCCGGATAAGATGTAGGAGATGGATGGATGGATGCTTTGTAAAAGGCCACACCTTCTTCTTCCCCAACATCCAACAGATCCTACTGTTTTAATCGACAGAGGCCTGACAAAGGAGTCTTCACTGAATCAGAGTAAAATCATTTAACACCAGCCTAGTGCCATTATAAAAGTACATCTGTGGGTCATGGTTCAACTGTGAGTTTAGTCACAGTTAATGCTTAAGGACAAAGGTCAAAGTGTCACAGTGTGACTGGGGCATAGGTCTCTGAACTAACATTAACCTGTTATAGAAGCAGAAGGAACAGTTACATAGATGTTACTAAAGGGTTAATCCTAAACCTAGAGCAGCCTTCCCCAATGAGAGGACCACGGGCCACATCCGGCCACAAGAGCCAATGATCTGGGACAAACCAACAGGGGTCGCATCATGAGCAACATTAAGTCCATAAAAGTTTATTTTTAGATTTGTTTATAGTCTATACAACACAAACAAACCTGCTTTAGTGTCTTCCTGATTTCCCAGTGTATTTTATTATTGTCGTTTTATAATACACCCCCCTCAGAAAATGGATTAAGCAGAGATTAAAACTGTCATTTATCGACTCTAAACTCAACGGAACGAGCAGTCAGTAAAATATAGGGACTAAAACAAAAAGAAGGTGAAAACAAAAGAGGTGAGAGATGACACTGAGGTTTTGGGAAAAGACGAAGAGAAAAGCAATGGCCACAGCTACAAGTGTTTAAACAGCCAACGGGACGAGACCGTTAAGACAATTAACCTAAGACATTATGGCTGCAGACAGGAGCGAGAGGGTCTACAGGAGGGAGACTTTAGAGTGTGTTGTGAGCAGCATTTATCGGAAAGAAGAGGTTGGGAGAATGAATACAAGTGGCCTTATGCTGCTCCTGGACACAGAGTTACTGGAGGCTGCTCTGAGCTGCTCTCTGAGTCTGTGTCGGAGCTGAGCCCTGACCCTCACTGAGTGGAACTGTCCTGTTCATTTGTTCCTTTTACCCTGAACAAAACACTGTAGTAACCACAAGATGTTCACTCAGGCCATGGTCAGAGTTTGTTCAGAGGCAGTGGGTTTTAAAGAGTTATTAATGTTTTTAACTTCAGAGCATTTAACATTAGTTCCAAAACAATAAAACATGGCTTGGATCATTAACACACATTGACTTAACTTTTTTGTGGTGAACCTAAATAAAAATAAATAAATGAATCAATGACAAAACATTATTAAAGAAGCAGAAAAGTCTCTAGCCACCATCAAAAACCTGCTGTCACTTCTCACATTAATGACTCATATACCCTTTAGACTTTAATGTGTTCAGAGGCAAACACAACACAGTTATTAAACAGAACAAGAATAAAGTCATAAAGTCAAAAAGATGTAAAAACATAAGATTTTTATTTTGTATTTTATACATTATTGTTCTAAATTGTTCTAATTATTGTAACTAACCCATTTGTGAAAAGCTCCTAACCTCTGCAGAAGAAATAAAGTCAGAGAACTGACCTCAGAGTCTCCAGTCGACAGTTTGGACTCTTTAGTCCATCACACAAGACTCTCATTCCAGAGTTCACCTCTGAGTTATGGCTCAGGTCTAAGTGCCTCAGGTGAGAAGGACTGGACTTCAGAGCCGACGCCACGACTTCAAGGTGAACTTTTGAGAGTCCACAACCATAAAGTCTGTAAAAATAGAATACATGTGGTGAATATTACACAATGTGTTTATTAAATGACAAAAAAAATTTAGAGACCTTTAAAATATAAATAATATGATACAGATTTACAGCAGTAATATTCCCATCAGGACTTACACAGCCTTTCTGCAGTTCCTCACGGCCGGGATCAGTCTCAGTCGACCTTCAGCTGATGTTTTGTACCTGTTGAGGTTCAGCTCTTCCAGGACCTCCTCTGACCTCTGCAGCATGTAGGCCAGAGCTGAACACTGGATCTCAGAGAGCTTCTGATATCTGTTCTCTGACTTCAGGAAGTCCAGGATCTGCTGATGGACCGAGCAGTCGTTTAACTCTGTCAGACAGTGGAAGATGTTGATGCTTCTGTCAGGAGAGATTCTGTCTGTGTTCATCTTCTTCAGGTTGTAGATGACTCTTTCTCTCGTCTCTGAGCCGATCTGTGTTGGACCCAGCAGAGCTCCCAGAAGCCTCTGGTTGGACTCCAGAGAGAGGCCGTGAAGGAAGCGCACAAACAGGTCCAGGTGACCGTTTGGACTTTGGAGGGACTCCTTCATAGCGTCTCTGAGGAAGATGTCTAGTGTTGAGTTATGTCTCCAGTCTCTCAGAAACATCTTCAGTTCCTCTGTGTGTTCGTTGTTAAAACAGTGATGAAGGTAAAGTGCAGCCAGAAACTCCTGGACGCTCAGATGAACGAAGCAGTAGACTGATTTGTTGAAGATGACGGTCTCTCGTTTGAAGATCTCTGTACAAAGTCCTGAGTAGACCGAGGCCTGGGTCAGGTCCAGACCCACCTTCTGCAGGTCTTCTTGGTAAAACATGATGTTTCCTTTCTGCAGATGTTCAAAGGCCAGCCTCCCCAGCTTCAGAAGGACCTCACAGTCGGCCTGTGTCAGCTGTAGATCAGTTGAATGTTGGTACTTGAGCCTCTTCCTGTGAGTCTGCACCAGCAGGAAGTGTGCGTACATGTCGGTCAGGGTCTGGGGCAGTGGTCCTCTCTGCTCGGTTCCCAACATGTGCTCCAGGACTGTGGCTGTGATCCAGCAGAAGACTGGGATCTGGCACATGGTGTGGAGGCTCCTGGACGTCTTGATGTGGGAGAGGACTCTGTCACACAGCTCTTCATCTGTGAACCTCTTCCTGAAGTACTCCTCCTTCTGGGCCTCAGTGAAGCCCCTGACCTCTGTGACCCTGTGCACACACCTCGCAGGGATCTGATTGGCTGCTGCCGGTCGGGAGGTGATCCATATAAGGGCAGAAGGAAGCAGTGTGCCTCTGATGAGGTTTACCAACAGCACGTTGACCTGTGACCTCTGTGTGACCTCAGAGATGACCTCACATTTGTGTAAATCCAGAGGCAGTCTGCTCTCATCGAGGCCGTCGAAGATGAACAGGAGTTTCCTGTCGGCCAGCGTCTCTGCCGTCAGCTTCTGTAGCGTTGGATAGAACTCCTGTATCAGCGTCAGCAGACTGTAGTCCTTCTCTCGGACCAGGTTCAGCTCTCTGAACGACAGGGGCACCACCAGATCCACCTCCTGGTTCTCTAAGGCCTGGGCCCAGTCCAGAGTGAACTTCAGAACCGAGAAGGTCTTTCCCACTCCAGCCACGCCGTTGGTCAGCACCACTCTGATGGGCTTCTGATCGGACGCTAACGCTTTAAAGATGTCGTGGCACCTGATTGTAACGTCGTGGACAGTCTTCTTGGACTGAGTCTCCAGCTGCCTGACCTCATGTTGGGTACTGACCTCTTCACTGACCTCTGTGATGTACAGCTCAGTGTAGATCCTGTTCAGAGGAGTTCTACTTCCTGTTACAGTTCCTTCAAACACACTTTCACATTTCTGCTGCAGAATCCTCTTATGCTCACCTGGAACAAGAGCAAACATGCTTTAAAGGGCCTTGAGTCAAATGTTGAAGTGTAGAGTTGAACTAAATGGAAAACATTAAATTCAGAATCACTTTATTAATCCAAAAGAGGAAATTCAATTGTTGTGTCTCTTCAAATTAGTTTATTCATACTTTATCTTCCATCGGTCAAAACAATGAATATCTCCCACTAATCAACTGTCGATGTCACAAACAAGTACATAACACACATTTAACACTGAACTCTTTATTTTGGCTGAATTCAGGGCTTCCCCAGACACTTCCTCCAGCTCTTCCGGGGGATACCGAGGTGTTCCCAGGCCAGCCGAGAGACATAGTCCCTCCAGCGTGTCCTAGGTCTTTCACAGGGTTTCCTCTGGAACCCGAAAGCGCAGGGGAGCAACCCTCTCGTTCACCAGGGTGAACTCCAACACTGAGCTGGGGAGCTATGACCAAACCCACACCAGCCCGCTGCCTCTAACCGCAAGCAACTCCAGAGTAATGGAGAGTCCAGCCTCTCCAGAGCCCAAGCTGTGTGTGGATGTGAGAAGTGACTATCTCTACCTCCCGCACAAGCTTGCGTCCCTTCCACAAGTAAGGTTACATTCCATGTCCCTAGCGCCAGATTCCGTGTTCATGGAATGGATTGACAAAGCCCCCATCGTCAACTGCCGCCCAATACACTTGTGAGGTTATACCTGATCACCAGTCGCTCGTATGCAAGCCCCAACCCCAGGTCTGGCTCCAGGGTGGGGCCCGGTTGCACCATACCAGTTGACATCACAGGCCTTGATTTTATGTTCTCCCTAAAAGATTTTAAACAAAACTAAAACTCAAAAAAAGATGTACAGTCTTACTAGGAAAGATGTGGATGTTTAGTCTTGGTCTTTGTCCACACTGGGGACAGGGCTGAGGGGAACCAGACTGGTCCCAGTTTGAAGAGAGACACTGTCTGCAGAAGCAGTGTCCACAGCTGGTAGAGACTGGATCAGTCAGGACGCTCTGACACAGACCACAGGACGATGGGCCGTCACCAGGACTCTCTCTGTGGACATCAACACATTCATTAAAACAGCTTTACAAAGGTCACAGCCTGGTCCCTGCTTTTGGACAAAAACACTGACCCCTCCTTTTGACCTGTTTCTGGAAATGGAGCCATTAATGAAACTGAGTCATTTGACTGGAGTCATGTTCTGTCTCATCCTCTCACTTTAAATCAGAGCTCAAATGAAGACATTAGAAGTTATTACTGACAGATAAAAACAGTTTTACACAGGTTTCATTTTAAACAGTGATGGTTCAGTGAATATATCTGCACTGATCAGCTGCTGATGAAGTCAATGTAAATGATATTAGTGCATCACTTACAGTCGACTCTGTGAAGCTCCAGGTTCTTTATTGAAGATTATAGGGTGGACCATTGACCTGTCGCTCTTCAGAGACTCACAGCTGGACACTGGAGACACTCTCTGTTTGTGACACTCAGCTCTAAAACAACAGGAGTTATTACAGTGAGTGTTAATAACTCTGTTCTGTTCAGAAAACACAGACTTTACAGTTTCTTCTTCTTGGGCCTGAGCCTCAGTTAAAGCAGCTCCATGAATGTGTCCTGAGCTGTTTCAGGTCGACCACAGTGTTCTTAAATCAAACACAAACAGCTGATGATGTACTCACTGTGTTGGAGCGGGCCCTGGCTCACTGCTGCCTCCTGGAGGTTCCTTCATGAACACACCTCTCTCTTCATCATGGCTCTGTGAAGACTGGGCCTCCTCTTCATCCACACTGACATTATTCATGTTCTGTCTCAGTCTGAAAGGTGAACGAGTCAAACACAGTGAGCTCTGATCACAAACAGAGGCCTTTCTCTCGTCCACAGTGTAACAGCCGGTGTGCAGCTCTAATGCTCTGTTCTTTCTTGGCTCTAAAATAATAATTTTTATTTATTGTAAATAATACAGTTTAGACTCTCTCTGAATAATAATCACTGAACTCAAAACTGTCAGGAGTTTTCTTGAGCTGATAAAGCCTCTATAAAGTCTCTAATGTATCTAACCTTTGCTCTAAAGGTTTAAGTCTGTGTCAGGTGAGAGCAGCGGTTTTATAACAGGGTCTTATAAAAGAACATGAACAGAATTATTCAGATAAATGTTGTTGTTTTTGTTTGATAGACGTAATGTTTGTGCTTCATCTTTATGACCCCTTTTTTCATTAATGAAGGTGGAAATGTATTTACAGGTGGTGGATACAACTTGATAATGTGGAGTACATTTTTCAATAAGTTATCTGTGTTTATTGATTTCCAGTTCATGAGTATATTTTTTTAGCAATATTTAGGGAAACAAAACGATGGTAAATATGTGGAAAGTTTACAGAGAAGATGTTTTAATAGTGTTTTCTCTTTTTGCTGCAGAAACTACGAGGAATGTGTAATCCAATAGGCCACACCCACAGCCACATGTTTAGGCAGGTTTCTTTGTGTGAGTCCTTCCTGTGTCAAAACTCCCTCTAGAGCCTCCTCCCAGTGTCCAAACACACATCTGAATTATGAAGACATAAATGTCAGTAAATGTTTGTTTCTATTTGTAGAACATTGTCTCACAAAACCAAGCCAGTGTAAGCAGTGTTGAGAAAGTTACTCTATAAATCTGACTCTGTTATTTGTTTGAAATATGTTTAAAATATTAGTTTTACTTGTCACTTTCCACAAGGCTTTCTGAAATAATGTCGGCTCCACCTCATTATTAACACAATACCAAATTATACAAGACGACATTTTAGATTGTTCATGTGATCCTTCTCTAAAATAACTTTAGAGTTAATCACAGAGAAATGTTCAATAAATGATCTTACCTCAGGACTAAGGTTTGTGCTCAGTCAGTGTCTGCTGCAGAAAACTCTTCCTCTTGACTCTGTGGAGTTTCTTTAGTCTGTGGAGTTTCTTGACTCTGTGGAGTTTCTTGAGTTTGTGGAGTTTCTTGACTCTGTGGAGTTTCTTGAGTTTGTGGAGTTTCTTGAGTTTCTTGAGTTTCTTGAGTCTGTGGAGTTTCTTGAGTCTGTGGAGTTTCTTGAGTCTGTGGAGTTTAAAGTCTGGTCTTTTGTCTCGTTACTCCTCTCTTTGCTCAGGAATGCTTGGCTCTAAAGTAGAACCCAAAGTGGAGCAGGGACCGTTGACGCTCTTTAGTGCAGGCTGCTGATGGGACGTGTTGTGGCACATCTTTGATCGACAGGTCGGTTCAGTTTTGTAATTAGCAACGTTCACAACTGTCAATGTTTGGTGCCACTCCTGTTTTTTAGATCTCGTACTGTTTCACATGTTTCCATTTAAAGCTGTTTATTGGTTCATTATCTGTTGCTTATCCTTCAAGGGTCCTGGGACAAGAGCCTAAAACAGGGGTCTTCAACTAAAATCGAGTCGAGGTCAGGAAAGTTTAAATAAAAGGATATGTGTTTATAGATACTTTTATTTATAATATTACTTGTTTGAATGTTTAGCTTTTACCTAACACAAAAGAAAAATGATAAAAAATCAGGCTCAAAATAAGTTGTTTATTGACAACAGCCTTAAATCCTGCAGATTATGCCTTATATTCTTTCATAAATGTGTGAGAACATTTTAAATACAAAACCATCAAATCAAGCCAAAACATATTTGTTAAACAAATATGACAAAGCTGCTGTCATAATTCATCTCTTCTTATTGTCTTTCCTCCGAAAACAACAGGCACAAGGACAAATACACTGGGGATTTATTTAGCAATTAAACAATTTAGTTTTTATTTAGATTTATTTCCTGTGTTTTCCACGTGTGAAATAACATTTGAATTAAAATCTTTATGATTAGTTCTGTAACAGCAATTAGGATTCCCAAAGAAACTGACTGAACTGAACATCTCCAAACACTCCTTTCACCCCTTTTCTGTTTTTAATCACTCAAATGAACATGTGTTGGGTTCAAATGAACCTGTGTTGGGTTCAAATGAACGTGTGTTGGGTTCAAATGAACATGTGTTGGGTTCAAATGAACCTGTGTTGGGTTCAAATGAACATGTGTTGGGTTCAAATGAACCTGTGTTGGGTTCAAATGAACGTGTGTTGGGTTCAAATGAACATGTGTTGGGTTCAAATGAACATGTGTTGGGTTCAAATGAACATGTGTTGGGTTCAAATGAACATGTGTTGGGTTCAAATGAACGTGTGTTAGGTTCAAATGAACATGTGTTGGGTTCAAATGAACGCAAATGACGTGAGCTTATTACTTGCATTGTTTCTAAGTTTAAAGGAGGTCAAATATGCAACAAACAAGTCAAGTACTTAACTTATGACTTATGAGAACTTGTCCGTTTAGGGCCTTGGCTTCCAAAGGCGTCTCCAAAGGTTGAGTCCTGATTCCCAGCTCTTTAACCCCCCCATGGTCCAAAAAGCTTTCGTCTGCTCCGGAGTCAATCAGCACTGGCAACATCAAGGTCTGGTCCACCAAAATAATAGTCCCTTCCATTTGAGGTTGGTTGGGTGACGTAGAGTTTGGCTCAGCAAGACATCTCCCATTACTGCCGAGCCCCCCCTTTACCGGACAAACTGGGCAAGAAGCGTGAAAATGCCCCAACTTCCCGCAGTAAAGACAGGATGGCCCGGCGGTTGTGCTCAGAAGCTGGGGTAACGGCCAAGCTTCCCAGCACAAACGCAGACACCAGGTTAACAATCTCAAGGCAGATTTGTTGAACAGGTTTAACTTAGAGAAAGGATGTTCTTCGTGGATGGAGAGGGATTAGCAGGAGAAGACAGACTCGACAGATCTGAAGCAGACAAGAAAAAGAGGGAAGTATCCACAAGGTTCAACAAGGCATCACTCTGAAAACGTAGAGGTCAGGGACAGGTGCAGTGCAGGGTAGACGTCTGGAGGTTTTGTGAAAGTAAGACCATTAAACCAGCATTGCCTGCTGACCGGAAACATGCGTCCTTAAAGGATCCTGGTTTATTTGTTCACATACAATGTGACGGAGGACATCGTGAGTCGAAACTCACACCTTAGGAACCAAACAGCAGTTCCTTCAGGTTTATTTGAGATTTACATCGACAAGAGGGGGGTCCTTAATGAATATAAGGATGGATTTGAATTTTTACCTTTTGAGACAATTTATGCAAATGTGGATTCAATTAATTAATTTACCACCAACAAATAAAAAGGTTTAAGTAAAAGCATCTGGACATTTTGTCTCTAATTCCAAGAGACTTTATCAGTTCTGAATTAATAAAGTCTCATGGAATTAGAGCAAAAACTTAAACCTTTTTTGTCAAGCTGTCCTGGATGACTGAGAACCTTCACAGACAACCAACAAATACTTATCAATTGCACGAGAGATGCTGTAACTCTTAATAAAAATTGAAAATTAGAGAAAACTGGTCGAATGACAATTTGTCCATAACGAACACCATGTTCAAGCATAAGGGTGTCCATCAGTGCACGTGGCACCAGGACACCCTAGGCCGGAGGTCGATGATCGACTTTGTAGTTGTTTCATCTGACCTCCGACCGTATGTCTTGGACACTCGGGTGAAGAGAGGGGCGGAGCTGTCAACTGATCACCACCTGGTGGTGAGTTGGATCCGATGGCGGGGGTGAAAGCGGGACAGACTTGGCAGGCCCAAACGTACTGTGAGGGTCTGTTGGGAACGTTTGGCCGAGTCCCCTGTCAGAGAGATCTTCAACTCCCACCTCCGGCAGAGCTTCGACCAGATTCCGAGGGAGACTGGAGACATTGAGTCCGAGTAGACCATGTTCTCCACCTCCATTGTCAACGCAGCCACTCGAAGCTGTGGCCGCAAAGTCTCCGGTGCCTGTCGTGGCGGCAATCCCCGAACCCGGTGGTGGATACCGGAAGTAAGGGATGCCGTCAAGCTGAAGAAGGAGACCTACGAAGCCTGGTTGGCTTGTGGGACTCCTGAGGCAGCTGATAGGTACCTGCAGACCAAGCGGACTGCAGCCCAGGTGGTCATGGAGGCAAAAACTCGGGTCTGGGAGGAGTTCGGTGAGGCCATGGAAAAAGACTATCGGTCGGCCTCGAAGAAATTCTGGCAAACCGTCCGACGCCTCAGGAGGGGAAAGCAGTGCCCTGCCAACACTGTTTACAGTGGAGGTGAGAATCTGCTGACTTCAACTGGGGATATTGTTGGACGGTGGAAGGAATACTTCGAGGATCTCCTCAACCCCACCGACACATCTTCCACTGAGGAAGCAGAGGCTGAGGGCTCGGAGGTGGACTCGTCCATCGTTCAGGCTGAAGTCACTGAGGTAGTTGGGAAGCTCCTCGGTGGCAAGGCACCGGGGGTGGATGAGATACGCCCTGAGTACCTCAAGTTTCTGGATGTTGTGGGGCTGTCTTGGCTGACACGCCTCTGCAACATCGCGTGGCGATCGGGGACAGTACCTCTGGACTGGCAGACCGGGGTGGTGGTCCCTCTTTTTAAGAAGGGGGACCGGAGGGTGTGTTCCAACTACAGAGGGATCACACTCCTCAGCCTCCCCGGGAAAGTCTATGCCAGGGTACTGGAGAGGAGAATGCGGCCAATAGTTGAACCTCAGATTCAGGAGGAATAATGTGGTTTTCGTCCCGGTCGTGGAACACTGGACCAGCTCTAAACCCTCTCCAGGGGCTGGAGGGTTTATGGGAGTTTGCCCAACCAGTCCACATGTGCTTTGTGGATCTGGAGAAGGCATTCGACTGTGTCCCTCGTGGTGCCCTGTGGGGGGTGCTCTGGGAGTATGGGGTCCGGGGCCCTTTGCTAAGGGCTGTCTGGTCCCTGTACGACCGGAGCAGGAGCTTGGTTCATTGCCGGCAGTAAGTCAGACCTGTTCCCGGTGAATGTTGGACTCCGGCAGGGCTGCCCTTTGTCACCGGTCCTGTTCATTATCTTTATGGACAGGATTTCTAGGCGCAGCCAGGCGCCGGAGGGAGTCTGGTTTGGGGACCACAGGATCTCGTCTCTGCTTTTTGCAGATGATGTTGTCCTGTTGGCTCCATCAGACCAGGACCTTCAGTGTTCACTGGGGCGGTTTGCAGCCGAGTGTGAAGCGGCTGGGATGAGGATCAGCATCTCCAAGTCTGAGACCATGGTTCTCAGTCGAAAAAGGGTGGCTTGTCCTCTTCAGGTTGGTGAGAGATCCTGCCTCAAGTGGAGGAGTTCAAGTATCTCGGCGTCTTGTTCTCGAGTGAGGGAAGGAAGGAGCGTGAGATCGACAGACGGATCGGTGCAGCTTCTGCAGTGATGTGGTCGATGTACCGGTCTGTCGTGGTGAAGAAGGAGCTGAGCTGTAAGACAAAGCTCTCGATTTACCAGTCGATCTACGTTCCTACTCTCACCTATGGTCATGAGCTTTGGGTCATGACCGAAAGAACAAGATCCCGGATACAGGCATTCTCCGCAGAGTGGCGGGGCGCTCCCTTAGAGATAAGGTGAGGAGCTCCTTCACATCGAGAGGAGCAGCTGAGGTGGCTCAAGCATCTGTTTCGAATGCCTCCTGGACGCCTCCCTAGGGAGGTGTTCCAGGCATGTCCCACCCGGAGGAGACCTCGGGGAAGACCTAGGACACGCTGGAGGGACTATGTCTCTCGACTTGCCTGGGAACGCCTCAGTATCCCCCCGGAAGAGCTGGAGGAAGTGTCTGGGCTTCTCTGTTTAGACTGCTCCCCTCCGTGACCCGGCCCCGGATAAGCGGTAGAAGATAGATGGATGGATGGATGGATGGATGGTCGAATGACTGAACAGAACAAAATAGCACTGCGCATGCTATCTGCTGAAAAGAGTGGGATCTACCAAATAGTTTTATCTTTTATTTATTTATTTTATAGTTAGACAGATAACACAAAGCCTTTAAGAAAGGACTTCACAGTCTAGCACATGAGTATTCTGGAATAGAGGACTTAATCTTGCCCTGGTTTTACAAAATATTTGTGAATTTGACTGGGATTTTAGAATCTGTATAAGATATATAGTGGCATGAAAAAGAATCTGGACCCTTGGGAATTTCTCACATTTTTTTGTAAAATCATCAAATGTGATCTGATCTTTTTAAAATGACACAAATGAAAAAACAGTGTCTGCTTTAACTAAAACCAAACATTTAGAGGTTTTCCATGAATAACATGTAAACAATGACAGAACAGGGGGAAAGGTTACAAAACCATCTCTAAAAGTCTGGATGTTCATCAATCCACAGTTAGAGAAAGTGTCTACAACTGGAGAGTCTGTGGCTCTTGTGGTGTAATATTTCTATGTGAAGGGTGTGTTTTTGTGTGCTTTGGTTATTATTCACTTTGAGGGGTTTATGTTACTTATCTTAGGATTTATACTTATGCATGGATGAGAACATGTTATGATAATACAGCTCAGATCATGGGAAGGTAAAAGAGAAAACATGATGTCAAAGATGTATGGTTTAAATCATGATAAGGTGGTTGTGCAAACACACACAGGGAACATTTACTGGACAGGACAGAGAGTCTTTGTCTGGAGAAACCAGGTTTCAAAGGACGAAGAGGCCGATGAGGAGGGGTCCTCAAAGCCCTAACGAAATAGACATAAATAAACTGTCATGTGAAAACTGTATAAAAGCTTGGGCCTCCTGTATAAGGGTTAGTAGAGCAGGTGTGTCTACTCGGGTCCTTTATTGTGTTGGTTGTGAACAATAAAGACTCTAAAGCATTGAAATGTTGGTGCGTTCATGACTTATTCCATCGGATTGTGCCAAAGACTGAGAGGTCAGTTTTGGACACTACACTCTGTTGCTTCTCTCACAAGGAGTGGCCATTTACCAAAAATGACAAGAGTTCAGCGCAGAATCCTCAAAGAGGTAAAAAAGAACCCTAGAGTGTCTGCTAAAGACAGAAATCACTGGCACAGTCCAGTATCTCTGTAAAACATCGACTCTCTGTAGAACACTGGCCAAGAATGGTGTTCATGAGGACTCTCGGAGGAAGCCACTGCTGTCTAAAAAAACACTGCTGCACGTTTAATTCAGACATTTAATCTGGTCTTTTATAGTATTTTTGTTTCCGTTACAAAAGTTTTGTCCTGGTTTAAAAAGAGGAGGCTGATCAACTTAAAACACAACGATATTTAAACTTTAACTCCATGGGTGTTTAAAGAATAACACTGCTTTATTTATCTCTAAAGTGTTAGGTTCAAGTTTCCATTTGAACTCCTTTAAGACGATTAAAACAGCCGACGACAGCAGAATCTGGAGCTAAAGGTTTATTGGGTCACAACAAACTGAACATCATGCCTTGTACTGGAGCACAATGCATGATGGGAACATGACTTCATCTGCCTCTCTTCTTACCTGATGATACCCATCGCTCTGGGACAGGCTCAGTCTGGACTCATCAGACCACAGGACCTTCTTCCATGGCTCCAGAGCCCAGTCTTATGCTCCTGAGCCTTTTTTCTGATTAGCCTCACGACAAATGCAGCAGACTCAGAACAGTCTTCGTCCAGTCTTTTTTGGAGCATCTCCTTTTTTTAGCCGCACCTTTGTGGGCGGAGTCAGGGACAGGTCGACCTGCCAATCAAACTGCACACTCCACTTGAATAAAGCCGTTTGATTGGCAGCTCAGCCCCAATTATCTACAGCCAATCAAAACAGCCTCATGTCCAAACCAGAGAAAAACGGCTTCAACAGTGCATTTTATTCAGGTTTAATCTCATTTTCCTCATGATGCAGACAAACATGTGTCGTTTGAACCATTAAGGCCTGGGTCTGTTTCACAAACGGAGCTCAGACTGATTTAAACCAAAAACTGTTCATCAAAATGTACTTTAGAGGATTTTATGATTTCAAATGAAAAAGAGAAAAGTCTCATTGTCCGTTTCTGTGAACAGTCTGAGGCCATGTCCACACTAAAACCTTTCAGACTGTGATTGTAGAGACAGTCTAGGACCTGTCTAGACCTGGACTAAACCAGGTCTAAACCAGGTCTAAACCAGGACTAAACCTGGTACTGCTTTAGACCTGCTTTAGACCTGGTTTAGACCTGGTTTAGACCTGGTTTAGACCTGGTCCAAACAGACCCACAGATGTATTTTTGAGGAACATTAATAAAAGTTTAAACTGATAAACTGAATTAGTGAAGACAGTGTTAAACACTTCTTCATTCTAAACTCCAGAGTCCAGACTTCAGTCAGACTTCCGTCTAAAGACACGGAGATGCAGCCGAACGGGGTGGACCATTAAATCCTCCCGTGGCCCCGGTCTTGGTCCTCGTGGCACAGGTCCGGGTTGAGTCCAGAGGAAAGTCCCGGTGCTACATGATGATCCGCGGCTCCGGGACGGACTCGTTGATGGATTTGTGAGGAAGAACGTTAGCACCGTTCAGATACAGCTCATCGTTTACAATAACGTCTTCTCCTAAAACCGTCACGTTCTCCATCCGGACCTGGAACCAAAGAGAGCGTAAGACAAGAGGAAGGACAACAGGTCTGAACCTGTACTAGATCAGGAACAGAGCCTGGCTTTAATGTACAAGAACGGGATAAAACCAGGTCTGATCCAAGGATTAAACCAGGTCTGAACCAAGGATTAAACCAGGTCTGATCCAAGGATTAAACCAGGTCTGATCCGAGGATTAAACCAGGTCTGATCCGAGGATTAAACCAGGTCTGATCCGAGGATTAAACCAGGTCTGATCCGAGGATTAAACCAGGTCTGATCCGAGGATTAAACCAGGTCTGATCCGAGGATTAAACCAGGTCTGATCCGAGGATTAAACCAGGTCTGATCCGAGGATTAAACCAGGTCTGATCCGAGGATTAAACCAGGTCTGATCCGAGGATTAAACCAGGTCTGAACCGAGGATTAAACCAGGTCTGAACCGAGGATTAAACCAGGTCTGAACCGAGGATTAAACCAGGTCTGATCCGAGGATTAAACCAGGTCTGATCCGAGGATTAAACCAGGTCTGATCCAAGGATTAAACCAGGTCTGAACCAAGGATTAAACCAGGTCTGAACCAAGGATTAAACCAGGTCTGATCCAAGGATTAAACCAGGTCTGATCCAAGGATTAAACCAGGTCTGAACCAAGGATTAAACCAGGTCTGATCTAAGGATTAAACTAGGTCTGATCCAAGGATTAAACCTGGTCTGATCCAAGGATTAAACCAGGTCTGATCCAAGGATTAAACCTGGTCTGATCCAAGGATTAAACCAGGTCTGAACCAAGGATTAAACCAGGTCTGAACCAAGGATTAAACCAGGTCTGAACCAAGGATTAAACCAGGTCTGATCCAAGGATTAAACCAGGTCTGATCCAAGGATTAAACCAGGTCTGATCCAAGGATTAAACCAGGTCTGAACCAAGGACTAAACCAGGTCTGATCCAAGGATTAAACCAGGTCTGATCCAAGGACTTCAAGGGTGCAGTAGATCAGTGCTGGAGCGGTTGTCCTTCAGCCAGGAGGTTGGTGGTTCTATTTCTGCTCTCCTCAGTTGATACTGTCTGTGGCACTGGTGTATGACTGTGTGAGAGTCCGCAGGCACCAGTGTGTGACTGTGGAGTGAATAAATAATGGACTATGTAAAGCATTATTATCACCAGAAGTAGATCAGGACGGGCTTGTGTGGGCTTGCTTATACCCCCAGCTCAACCAATGTTCTCCACCTCCATTGTTGATGCAACCGCTCAAACCTGAGGCCATAAAGTATCTGGTGCCTGTCGAAGCGGCCATCCCCGAACCTACCGGGCCTGGTTGGCTCGTGGGACTCCTGAGGCAGCTGACAGGTACCGGCAGGCCAAGAGGACTGTGAGGTGAGGCCATGGAGAAGGACAATCGGTCGGCCTCAAAGAGATTCAGGCAAACCGTCCGGAGCCTCAGAAGGGGAAGGACTGTTTACAGTGGAGGTGCTGACTTCAACTGGGGAGCTCGTTGGACGGTGGACGGAATACTTCGAGGATCTTCTCAATTCCTCTGAAACGTCTTCCACTGAAGAAGCAGAGGCCGAGGGCTCACAGGTGGACTTGAAGTCACTGAGGTAGTTAAGAAGGCACCGGGGGTGGATGAGATACGCCCTTAGTCCTGTTTTAGTCCTGGTTTAGTCCTGGTCAAGTCCTGGTCCAGTACTGACCCACTGTCCCACGGAGCAGCTCCAGCCCACGATGCAGCTCTCTAACCAGGAGTGGGACCGGACCCTGGCCCCCTTCAGAACCGTGCACCGTTTAATCCGGACCCCGTCCTCCACCACGACACCGGCTCCGATCGTCACGTTCGGCCCGATGCTGCAGTTCTGCCCGATCACCGCCGACGGGTCCTGGGCACAAACACAACCCGGGACTTCATTAAATCCAGCCTCCATGAGTCTCCTGCAGGACGAGGGGCCAGAGCTAATACTCATTATAACAACACAAAGCACAAAGCACACCATAACCACGTTCCACTGGGACGTTCGGGACGTTCGGGACGGTTCTGCTCCAACAGAAAGGGTTTAAAGAGTCCCACACGGTCTTCTGGACAATGTACCTAGAGGCTGTTCTTATTCAGACTCTCCTGATGTCAACTTTTCTTCCAGGAACTGAGGAACAAACATTTAACTAAGAGCGAGTTGTTCTGATGGACTCACCACCAGGACGTTGCCGTGGAAACCGGGCCCTGTGTGCAGTCGCTCAGGTGCGTGTTGCCGTAGCGACTGCAGGTACATACACATTCCTGTCAGGAAGTCTTTGGGCTGACCAATGTCCATCCAGAACCCTGCAGGGACCAGACAAGACCGGGTCAAAACCAGGCCTAAACCAGGCCTAAACCAGGTCTAAACCAGGTCTAAAACAGGCCTAAACCAGGTCTAAACCAGGCCTAAACCAGGTCTTAACCACAAGTAAACCAGGCCTAAACCAGGCTTAAACCAGGCCTAAACCAGGTCTAAACCAGGTCTAAACCACAAGTAAACATGGTCTAAACCAGGTCTAAATACACAAGTAAACATGGTCTAAACCAGGCCTAAACCAGGCCTTTTTGAGACGACTGATTTGAATAAGACTTTCTAAATATATACCTTTTTTATTTAGAAAGGAAGGCTGCCTTCAAAAATCTAATGTCACTCAGGAACACACTGTAAAAATAATGGACCATGGGACTAAAGGGAAAGTGAGGCTCGGCTCCCATTGACTTTCATTTCAAATGTCAAACTTCTCTTCCTCAATCATTTACTCATCTCAAAACTTCGAACTCTCACAAGTTTAGACCCCTAACGTCCTGATTTTTTACCCTTGTCCAAATATGGTCATCACTTCCGCCTGTGTATTAAATGTAAGTCAATGGGAATCTCTGCTTCTAACCAAACTACTGAGCTACAGCAGGTCTCAGAGTCACTTACGTCGGGTGGAGCTGTGAGCTGGAGACACACTTCCTGTCACAGATTTTAAAAGACAGACGTAACTCTCTTTCTGTCTTTCATGTGGGACGTGCCTCAGACTCTGATAAAGTGTCTCCTGAAGGTCTCTGTCAGGTGTTCTGTTACGTACCCTGCAGCTCCATGGCAAACAAGTGACCCTCCTCCGCCATCACCGGAAAGACCTCCTTCTCTATAGACGTGGGTCTGAGCTGCACAGATAAAGACAGACTTTAGCCATGTAGCAGATCGGTCCTCAAACCCCACACTTATCATTTCCAGATGCCACCAGCGAGCAGGAGTTTGGACCAACACCTACATCACAGGAGAAGAAACGTGTCCTTTTAACTATTCACAGATGTTTCTTGCTTGGATAAGACTCAACCAGTCTTCAGGACTTATAATTAACAATTCTGTTTGTTTTCATAAAAAGCCAGGACTTAGGTCCAACCAGCACCAAAGACCAACCAGGTCAAGGACTCATGGAGAGATCCAGACGCTATAGGCACCATGTCCAAAAGCCATAAATTCTGTGAGATAACGTTGTTGATTCAGCTTTACCCAAAACTTTCTTTAGCCATCCTGAAGGACGGAGGAATGCGTTTGATCCACCCAAAACTGAGGTTTGCATGGTCAAACACTACCCCCTTTTGGTCAAATGGACAAATGACTCTGCTCACCCAATAAGAAGGACATTTTTGTGGTATTCCATTAAAGGATATCTCGTTATTTTATTATTTAGAATTATTGTGAATGTACTAACAATTATAATGTTCGTTTCCAGGACGCAGAGTTTTACAAGGCAACTAATTCATTATCCCATTTCTACAGGTTTACGTTTTATGTTAATAAAATGTAATGAATATATGTTTTTATAATAAGTCTGACATGCATTTTTCTGTGCATAATCCTTCAAGTACGAATGTTTTTGTTTGTTTTACGAAAACCAAGGAAAATGGGGTGAAACAAAAGGAATGTTTAAGACTTAGTTTAAACATTTAAACTTTAGTTAAACTCCCCCCAAAGCAATGCCTTTCTCCGTAAGACACGCCCCGTCCAAAGTGTTAGAAGTGACCGCTGGTCAAGAACACTCTCTCTGGTCTTTACTTCGCTTCCTGTTTCCGCGTCCGCTCAGGGCCGTACGGCCTTGGCAACCCTTACAAGCTTCGGACCTCGTGTAACGAGTAAATTTTCCTGCAAGTTTAGCTTGCCGCGCTAAAGTTTTTCTTCTTCACACAGCTGCTCAAAGTAGCCTACTTCCTGCCAGCCTGCCAACAAAAGGAAGTTACCTCACCTTTATTTTAAAAGGATTTCTCGCCTGCTAAGAGTTAGCTTGACTAAATCGAGCTTTCTCAAGGAAGTTTTAAGTCAGCAACACAGCCGCTAAGACCTCCCTCAGTGGACTTCGCAATAACTTTGAAAGACTCAATTTTACTCGGTGTACGACGCTGATGCTAAAAGGCTTGGCTAGTTGTGACAGTAACAAGACGCTTTTTGAATCTCCCGGGCCCACGGCGGCCCCTCTGGAGAGTGGAAACGGCAGACCATCCTGGAGGCGACACACGTCATCGGCTGCGACAGGGTTCTGCAGAACCTCTAGACCTCTCGTCGCTAAGATCTGAGACCAATCACGACCCCAGGGTGAGTCTAAACGTTACACAAGTTTGGCGTCTAACTGTCTAAACATAACAGCCTTGGCCTCAGAAACCGTCATCGAACCCCTCTAAACGCTCCGTAACAGCCCTCATTTAATAATAGAGTCAATAATCCATACTTCCTTTTGTTTCACAAAATCCTCTGAAAGCAAGTTTTATCGTTCTTTGGTTTACCCATTCATGTGTCAATAATTATTCCTTTGTGTCCTTTCCCCTGTTATTATTCATATTTTAACCTATAATCTTTAATAAAACCCCATAAAGACATTTCTTGTTTCATTGTTTAATTTAGATTTGTATCGAAAACGAGTGAGAATTCACTTCCTTTAGATTAATGAGACTAAACAGTTTCTCTGGATCTGTTCAAAACTAGAGTGGTGCCCCTAACGAGAAAATATTCTGATATCAAAATATCAATTATTCATTTCCATAATTTATATTCATATTAATTATTAATTAATAAGACTATATTCACTATATACAGGACTAAACCAGGTCTGAATCAGGTCTGAACCAGGTCTGAACCAGGACTAAACCAGGTCTGAACCAGGTCTGAACCAGGTCTGAACCAGGACTAAACCAGGACTAAACCAGGTCTGAACCAGGACTAAACCAGGACTAAACCAGGACTAAACCAGGTCTGAACCAGGTCTGAACCAGGTCTGAACCAGGTCTGAACCAGGTCTGAACCAGGTCTGAACCAGGACTAAACCAGGACTAAACCAGGTCTGAACCAGGACTAAACCAGGTCTGAACCGGTCTAAATCTGACCTGGATGCGGCTGAGCATGCTGGGGTTGAAGATGTACATCCCGGCGTTGATCTTGTTGGAGACGAAGACTTGAGGTTTCTCGACGAAGCGGTGTATCCTGCCGCTGTCTCCGTCGAACACTACAACTCCATATTTGGACGGCTCCTCCACTCGAGTCACCTTCAGGGACACATCGTAATTCAGAAAATTCAACATAAGACCCCTTCAGGAACACGGTAAAAAAACACAACATGAACTTCCAGAAATAAAATGTATGAATTTCACCAAAAGAAACCCCAGCTTGGACTGTTTCTGACGAAGTTGTGGTGATGCCATTTCAGAGGGGGCCCTTACAGAAGGGGCCCTAACAGAGGGGGCCCTTACAGAGGGGCCTTTACAGAGGGGGCCCTTACAGAGGGGGCCCTTTCAGAGGGGGCCCTTACAGAGGGGGCCCTTACAGAGGGGGCCTTTACAGAGGGGGGCCCTAACAGAGGGGGGCCCTTACAGAGGGGGCCCTTACAGAGGGGGCCCTTACAGAGGGGGCCCTTTCAGAGGCCCTCCAAAGGGCGTTTGATTAAGGCCTTCAGACGAGTTAAAGTTTGAAGGACACAAATCGAGTGGTCACATGATGATTGTTTTAAGGGTGTGGCTACAAAATCATTTTGTCTTGTATCTTGTGCTGAATAGTTTTTGTTTTCAGAAAAGTTAAGTTTGAAATATTTGTGGCGTTGTCATAGTAACAGTGTTGGAGCTCCATCACAGACACTAAAATTTCTTGATCCGGGTTACATAGCCTTATAAGTTTCGTTTGTCTACTAATAAAGTAATTTTGGGACTGATCAGACGATTTAAAGCCTGAGCCTAAATTGAAATGCGAGTTATTATACTTTTGTATTTGTCGACGAGTCAAACAAAAGTCTAGTTCTACTAAACCTTACAGAACGTTTGACTCTGCAGTGCCTGGATTATGTCGAGTTGGTCCAAACATGCATGAGTGACCTCTCTGGGCCGTGTGACCTCACCACGATGGTGCCCTCGCGGCCGTGGTTCTGGTGGAACTGTAGCAGCTCCGGGAACGGAAAGTCACAGATCACGTCTGAGTTCAGCACAAAGAACGGCTCACTGTCAACGTTCAGCAGCTCACGGGCCAACGCCAGGGGACCGGCTGCAAGAGAGGGAAAACCAGGTGTGAACCGGGTCTGGACTACGTCTGGACCGGGTCTGGACCACATCTGAACCAGGTCTAAAGCAGGACTAAAGCAGGACTGACCTGTTCCCAGAGGCTCCTTCTCATGAGACAGAGAGATCTTGATGCCGAGCTGAAAAACAAACATTAGTTAGTTTCCCTGAGCTCTCTGTTGTTCGGGTTGTTCCAGGACGTCCCGGTCTGGACTCACCCTCTGCTCCTGGAGCCTCATCTCTCGCTCCAGCAGCTCCGACATGTAGCTGACGGCCAGCACCACGTGGTCCACTCCGGCCTGGACACACACACAGGTCTCAGTTAGACCCAGTCCAGGTTCTAGTCACGGGATTTAGTCCAGGTTTCAGTCCAGGTTTTAAACACATTCTAGTCCCAGTTCCAGTCCCAGTTCCAGTCCCAGTTCCAGTCCCAGTCCCAGTTCCAGTCCCAGTTCCAGTCCCAGTCCCAGTTCCAGTCCCAGTCCCAGTCCCAGTCCCAGTCCCAGTCCCTGACCTTGACCAGGGCCTCCACTTGGTGCAGCAGGATGGGTTTGTTGCAGAAATCCACCAGAGGTTTAGGGAAGCTCAGAGTCAGAGGTCGCAGCCGAGTCCCGTACCCTCCCACCAGGATCAGCGCCTTCATCCTGGACCTGGACCAGACCAAAGATTTAAGGTTGATGTGAAAAGGTTTAAGAAAAGTTTCAGAACACAGTTTTTGAACACATTTCGTTTCCTAACACCTACACTTATTCCTCGTCAGAACCCTTGAGCTGCTTTTGTACGAGTTATCTTTCCGTTTGAGGCTCAGTCAGAGTTGGTTTAACTCGATCAGTTGAGTTGAAATGACTTCTTTTCCGAGAATAATCCAAGCACTGATGTTAGAAAGTTACACTGACAAATAATATTTTCTCAAGAACCATTATTTTTGTGAAAGTGAAATAAATATCTTAAATGCCATTTTTACGTTTTAGTTTTTAGATTATTTGATTATGTGGTAAAAGATTTATTAAACTGACATCTGTAAAAAGTCATCACAGAAGCAGAGTAAACCTTAGATCAAGAGCTTTAACAGAAAAATCCTGACTATTACAGCAGTGACACGTAGATATCTGTTCTCCCTGGAGTTATGTTTCAATAAAAACTGTCATTACTTAAAACCAGAAAAACAGGTTTGAAATCACGACCATAGCCTGCTCTGGTCTGAATCTCGGTCATTCTACACAATATACATTTATAGAAGTTTTAATGAAGACATAAAAGTAAGAGAAGTACGTCTGTCTAGATTGACAGATTTTAGGTTTGGTTTATGCGTTTCTTTAAAAAAAAGCTGTGCTATGTGAGGTACTGTAGTAAAATAATGCCGTAAACAGGAGCAAATATTCTGGCTTTCACTCTTTTGTCATGACGCTATTCAAAGAAAAGTCATTGTAATGCTATAAAGTTGATTTTATGCGTCTTTTTAAGCAGAAAACTCTTTTAAACAGGTGTAAACATAAGTGACACCTGCAGAAACACACCACACCGGAACTATTAGAGTCGAACATTTTAAAAAAGAGTATTATTTAGTTTCTGTTGGGTTTTCAAGCAAAAAACACAGAGTGACGCCTATTTTAACTCAGTTTTCTCTTTAAATCCACCGAAAACTTTGCTGTTTTAACAGTTTTTAAGCTAGTTTCTCAATACTTTTTAGTTTTATTTAAAAGTTTATCTGCTGGTGTAAAATAAAATCGCATAAACATGTAAACTTACAAAATCAAAGTCTCGTAAAGCCTCCGCGAAGTGTCCTGTAAATTTTATGAATCACTGAATGACACGTAGGAGCGTTCAAATCCGGATTCGTTTTTGTTTGGCTTCCGGTTCAGAGTCGACGTAGTGACGCACCACTTCCGATTAACGTCAAATAAAAAAAATAAAAAGCATAAAAAAAAATTGATAAACTAAAACGTAACCATATAAAATAAGAAGTATTACAAAAAGACATATATACGTTGTTTATTTTATTCCTTATCGTTAGATAAAGTTGAACCTTAACTCCGCTGTTTTGGTTTTATGTTGCCCCGGTGTTTCCCCCTAGCAACTGTTGCCCCCAAACGTTCTGACGCCAGGGGCACGCCCACAGTGGCACTTCTGACCAATCAGAGCGCAACAGCGTGGCTACAATCACTGGAATCAACGTAAGACTTTAATTTATTAAACTCCTTTAACAAAACATAAAGAGATCTTGTTTTTTCTGAGATCATGAGTTCATCACAAGTAAAAGAAATAAAATGCTCACTGCACATTTTATAAAAAAAACAGTAAAGACTTAACCAATGATGGAAGGATGTAAAATAATTACTCCAGTTTTAAGCCCAGTCTTTATTTGGCGGATGACAGTGGTTGAATAAATAAGCAGCTCATGAAAAAAGCTTTTGGATTATTATGTTTCCTGTAAAAACAGTAATGTCACTGGGGCGTGGCTTTGCTCCAACGCAGGTCACACACCAGAGCGATGTGGTCCGAGGGGTGGGCCACGCTCGGCAGGGCCTCGTAGGTGGTGACCTCCTCGTGCGTTGGCAGAGGGATCACCTGCTCCACCTGCAGGTGACACATGGGGTTAAAGACACAACAGTCCAACTGCCTCCTCGTTAACGTGTCTCTTTTCTTTGTCCAAAAGAAGTGTGTCTCCCCAGTCTCTGTCGTTAGACTTCAGCTCTTCCTTTGACACACACTAAACCCACATTTATATTTTGACTCCTGCGGTTATCAAAGCAATATCACGTTGATGGCATGGCCACAAACAGCATGAGTTATTTTAAAACTGCAGCTGCTGTTAGAGACCGAAGTAGAACAGGCTCTAAATGTTCACAAGCAGCACCTACAACACACTGACGCCCCAGACACACCTACAGCTGTATTTTATAAAATCATTTTCTAGCCCTTTATTAAAATATCTCTGGCCAGGCAGCGCTCCTACAAACAAATACAACTGTTCTCTTCACCACTAGATGGCGCCAAACACAGACCACAGAGAAGCCTTCAGCGCATGTGCAGTGAGTCTGGAGAGTCTGAGGTAAACAGTGATGGATGTGTGTCACATGTTCAACAGGTGAGTCGAGCCGTGAAGTCATGTAATTACAAGTTCACCTGCAATAAATGTTTGTAATGATATGTAGTTAGTCCCCCCCCCACACACCTGCAACTGCCCCCACACACACACACACACACACACCTGTATGTGTTCCCCCACACACACACCTGCATGTGGTCCGGTTGGATGTAGATGTAGTCGAGGCAGCCGCGGAAGCCTCCCACAAAGTTGGTGTAAAGAGGCTGTCCACAGGCGCTGAGCAGTGGAGGGAACAGAGACTGCAGCTCCAGGGGACAGGCCTGGGCCGGACCAGAGCTCAGCCAGTCCTCATGAGACTCAGGGACACAGGTCTGGGTCAGGAGCTCACACACACCTGAGGGTTAGACCAGGGTTAGACCATGTTAGACCAGGGTTAGACCATGTTAGACCAGGTTTAAATGTGGTGTTTGCAGATTAAAGTGCTGTCTGTGTTTTTACCTGAGTTGGGAGTAGAGTTGAAGTCTCCACAGAAAACCAGAGGAGCTCCAGGTGAGACTGTGTTGATCACATGACTCAGGTGTCTCAGAGCCACGCCCATCTGCACCAGCCGCACGTTCCCACCTTCGGACAAGAAAACAGGAAGTCAGCTTTGGACATGAACAAGTTTTAGCTGGATCTGAACAGGTTTTAGCTGGATCTGAACAGCCCTGGGCCAGACCTGTGGGGTGCCAGTACAGGTGGGTGTTGGCCACACACAGAGTCCGGTCTGGTTCCAGCAGGTCTTGGAGCAGAGAAACCTGTAGAGACGTGGACCTCTGCAGGATCTTCTCTTTTAGGTCTGTGTTGGTCTGGAGTCTCTGGAACAAGTCCGACTGAACCGGATCTGAGACCAAAGCCTCGCTCAGAACTACGTCATGACGAGTCAGCAGCCGGAACCTGGACCTGAACAGAGAAAAACCGGGGTTAGACCTGGTTCAGACCTGCTTAGATGTTGTCTCATACCTGCGATAGAACGTGGCGAGTCCTTCGTGTTGCTTCTCTTTGATCCTGAAAACACCATCGAAACCAAACGCATCCAGAGCCGGAATCAGACTGTTCTCAAACACTCCTGAACACACACAGGTTTTAGATAGATTTGAACAGGTTTTAGATAGATTTGAACAGGTTTTAGATGGATTTGAACATCAGATGTGGAAAATGTGTCTCCACTGACTTCTGTGACTTGGGGCCAGTGTGTGTCTCTGTAAACAGCGGCCATCTTGGCTCCTCACCTTTGTCCACTTCCTGTAAACAGATGATGTCGGCGTGTATCCTGCCAGCTCCTTCTTGATGAGGTTGATCCTGTAGTCCAGCTGCAGGGCGTAGGGGGCGCAGTACGGGTACAGCACCGTCTTGGACAGCTCCGTCTGAGCGTAGACGTCCGCCAGAACGTTATAGGACACAGCTCTGAGCTCGGGCCACTGCGTCTGCCTCTGAGTGAACAGGTGCCTGGTGTCGAACGTGCACGCCCCCGGCCCGGCCTCCACGGCGCCCTCCGACTGCAGTTCTGTCGCAAGACCACACCGTACCCCGGCTCTGGGCAGACATCGCAGTCTTAGTCTGCTCCCGATGTTGTCGTTGGAGGGAACAAAGACCCGACCTGAGCCCACCTCAGTCCAGCTCTGCTCTGGACTAGCTCTGAGAAAGCAAGAACATCAGTCAGATTAAAACGACAAGTCGACACACTTCTTTTTAAGGTGCTGGAAATTGTAGCTGTAAACAGATTGCCCTTTTGTATTTGGTTTTTGTCCTGCACTGACCCATAGTAGAAACGAGGCTCTAGACATGGACACTCTCAGGGGCCCCTCCACCTCCTGGGCCCCAGAGCAGATGCACTGGCTGATGTTACAGCTCTGGGTGCACTCAGAACAAAATGGAAGAATAACAGATCTATAACTATATTATTTATTTTACCCGTTTTTTTCCTTGAACCAGGTGAACTCGCAGTCCTCCAGGTTTCCAAACTCCAGCTGCAGTTTGGGACACACGGGGAAGCCTGCCATCAGAGACCGGGGCAGCTCCGCGGAGGTGAAGCTGGGGGCGTTCCTGTGCACCGTGTACCGTGCCTCCCCCACACAAAGCACTGCCCCGTCCCTCCAGGCCTCCGCGTTCACCACCGACTCCTCTACGGCCTGCTCCCCGTACAGGAGCCTCACCTCCGTGGCGGGCCTCCTCCTCCTCCTGCTGCTGGCCCCGGTTCTTCTTCTTCTTCCCTTTGCCCTGGTTCTTGGTGAGGCTGTGGCAGATCCGCGCCAGGGCTTTCCCCAGAGGCTCGTCCTGGTCCCGCAGCATGTGTTTGTGGCTGCCGTCCAAGCAGAAGGAGATGGTGAGTTTGGGCTCCCCGGGGAGACACCGCACCACGGCCGCCTGCATCGCGCCCTGGAGCGGCCGCGCAGCGGTCTGAGCCCCCGCTGTAGAGAGGAGTAAGTGTCGGTGAGAGCGGGCGACAGCAGCAAAGACACGGCTGAACATCAAGAGAACAGCGGGGGGCGAATTAAACTGAGATACGCCTTAAAAATATAATAATATCCGGTCAGATTTGTGTTTTAGAGAAAACTTTGCTATGGACGATTCGTTGTGGAGTAAGAAGTGCACTGCGCATGCGTCAGCCGGTTTGTCATCTACTGTACGGAAACACCACTTGGACAAACAAAATGAAGAAACAATATCAAAATATCGTTTGCATGGAAGCATAAAAAAAAATTCTAGTGATACTGTAAATAATCATGTTGTCAATAAAATAGATGATTTAATAATGTTTGATTTTGTGTTCATTCGTTAGTTTAATTAGTTCATATTTACACAAATGAATTAAATTTAATGATTAATTTAAACGTCTTTTATTAATTGCTCTGGTGATAAGAACTGTTCACGACTTGGTTTTGAGAACTCATAACTTTAATCATATTTTATTTTATATATATATATATACATATATATATATATATATATATATATATATATATATATATATATATATTTGTTAATATTCTTATATTTGCTAGAGATAAATATTTCCACATGGTAATTAAGTTTAAGTACAGATTTAGCTTGGTGTCATGAACAAACCACCATCAGCAAAGACAGATTCAGGATCAGAATGGCTTTGCTATAAATATTACACAAAACGTTCAAACCTGGATTAGACCTGGTTTAGACTAGGTTTAGACCATAGGTTTAGACCTGGTTTTGTCCTGGTTTAGACCTGGTTTAGTCCTGGTTAAGACATGTTTTAGTCCTGATTTAGACCTGGTTTAGTCCTGGTTAAGACCTGTTTTAGTCCTGGTTTAAGCATAAGTTTATTATTTAAATCAGGCAGTACATACGCCACTCTCTCGGGGTCCTTGCAGTTCATTTTGCCGCGGTGCATCCTGGGCCCTTCCTTTCCATCCCAGTCTCGCTCCTGCAATCATGGGTACGTCTTACTTTTCTTATTAAAAACACATAAAAACCTGCCTTTACTTCAGACATCACATTCGGTTTTACTTTCTGACGTCTTCTAAACCGTTATCGCACTGTTTCCAGCCTTCAAGAGTCTAGATTGACTTAAATTTTATTTTATCTCGTTTTTTTTCGCCGCAACGTGGAGCGGCCATGACGGCGTGTTAGCATAATTAGCTTAGCACTTCAGAAACGTTTTCTTCTGAATTACTTAAGTGAGTTAACGGTAATTTAACTTACCAACCTCGTGTTTTAGAAACACATTTTGCCTTTGGACAGTCTGTCTTGTGCGTTTGAGTTGGATTATCAGTCAAATAAAGCTTAACTTAAAAGAACATTCAATTATAGGACTGCAGACCGACAGTCCTATATTGTACATGCAGACAAGATTTACATAAACTTCTAACATTTGCCATTGATGTTCAGAAGAAATTGTTTTCAGTGCGGAATGTTAGCCCTGTAGTTTCCAGTGGGGATCAGTTAATCAGTTTCTTGTCATTGATGCAGTGTTGCTTTTAAGTCTAATATAAAAAAAGTTTAATAAAGAATTTTTTTCCCCCAATAGTTATGCTTTCATTTAGACGAAACGATACGTAAATGTCTTAACTTTTCTTAACATTCTGTTAACGTTCCTATTGACCCAGGAAATGATAAATCATTGAATGTTCTGTTAAATTTTTATATAAACACTCATGCAACTAATAACCATAAACTGATCTGGGTTTCTAATTTTGCAGGAAAGTGTCGTGGTCTGCGTACGGCCAGGAAGCTCCGTAACCACCGTCGTGAGCAGAAATGGCACGACAAACAATACAAGAAGGCTCATCTGGGCACCGCACTGAAGGCTAACCCTTTCGGAGGAGCGTCCCACGCCAAGGGCATCGTTCTGGAGAAAGTGTATGTCACTTTTTAATTATCTTTGCACAAATCCAGCATTGGTTAAAACCTCAGTATTTTTTCCAAAAGTCTGAGCTATAACCCTATTGAACCCTTCTAGTTATGCCTGAATAAAGTCTACAGTAAAACATTACACTGATCGTGTTAAAGCACAACTTGCATTTACTTAAAAATATTGACTAGACCAAGGTAATTGAAATCTTAAAATGCAGATTATGGGATTGTTTGTAGTCAAAGTTCTGGAAATTTAAAAACATTTTACTCTTGAGCATACTACAGATTTAACTCGGGCTTAAACTGAATGTCACTTTTATTCAAGGTGTGTTTGACATTTGATTGAGCAGCTTATCACAGCCCCACGAGGACGGTGCTGACATTTTAAAGCAGCCTCTACAATGCATGGAACACTAAAGGATGACTAGAGTTTGGCTGAAAACACAGGATGAGCTTTTTTTGATTTTCTTTGATTTAAATTTTTTGGGACTGTTAAAAATAGTGACTTTAATAGAAAACAGAAAAAACATTTCCTGACCCTTCGCCTTTTGATTGTGTTGTGGCAGATGCTGCTGTTGGTCCCAGAGCAGCTCAGATGTCGTTAAAGACATTAGTAATGTAATCTCTGGACTGGTTTAGAGAAATGGCAGGAATCATAAACAGGAAGTGCACGTCTCTGCAGTGGACTTGTGTTAATTTATGCAAATTAGCCTAGTTCTTTATGGCTTTTTGCTTCTTTGAACCAGACCTGGGTTCTACAGAGATGGGGTTTAAACAAACGTAGCCAACCTAAAGGGCTCAGACTTTTGGTGAGTTTTCAGACGGCGGTGCATTTAACAGTCATCAAAACGACGTGCTTTAAAGCTGAGACACTGGGTTCTGTAAATGAAATCCCGCTACTCAGTCACTCAAAGATACCAGCAACTGTTCTGGAAATCCATTTAGTGGCAACATTTCTACAATGAGACGATGTGCATGCGTCAAGATTGCACAGTTTAGACAGACAGGGAGAGAGAGGAGGAAACAGCCCCGAGCTGGAATCGAACCTAGGTCACTCGTATTTGGTATGAGCTCCACCAGGTGAGACACCGAGGCGCAACAAATAAACATTTCAGTGTTTTTAAAGGCTTCACTGCCACAGATCCAAATTATAACCTGTCCTTCAAAAATAACAATAGGATGTCATCAATCTACACTGCACTTTTGAACATGTACCAAAGATTACAAATTGTGAAGTGCTACAGTTGTTAAAGCTCTAAAGTGTGTGTGCTCCGAGTTGAATGTGTCTGTTTTCCTTCCCTGTCAGTGGTGTGGAGGCCAAGCAGCCCAACTCTGCCATCAGGAAGTGTGTGAGGGTGCAGCTCATTAAAAACGGCAAGAAGATTACCGCCTTCGTCCCCAACGACGGCTGCCTCAACTTCATCGAGGTATGACGCCTACACACTCCACTCTCCTTAACGAGAAATACACCTCACACTAGCCACTTTCAGTCCGGCGGTAATCTGTTGTTTTTTTACTTGTTCAATCAGCATGTCTTGAACAAACGGTTGTTTAGTTCATGTGGGGTGGGAAGATGACGCTTGATGGAGCTAAAACGAAGCTAACGAACAAATGAGCAGACCTGTTGTTCGAACATGTGAGCACCTTAACCCTAAAGTCGCACAGTGTTCTCATCATAAGCTCACCGGAGACTACACTGTAAATGTTCTCACGGAGCGCCACAGACTTGAAACTAGAAAAAAGGAAAATTCTTACAACCAGGTCGTGAAACTACGGTTGGCGTACTGTGTGGATCTTGTGTGAAAGTGGCAACTGACTAAAGTCTGAGACCTAGCATCTTATGGGTGCACATAATTTATTTATGCATTTTTATATTTTCTCTGCAGTAGTGCTAATTTTTAGCCGCTTCCGTTCCTCAGTGTTTTACAGACTGATCAGAAACGTGCAGCGCTGACACTAACTCAGTTATATCTAGAACAACTAACTGGGTCTGGGTTTAAATGGTTAAAGAATAAGTGGCTTTAAGATCTAACTTTGAAGCTGCCCTGTTTATCGCTTTAATCATTCGACTTTAGCCTTGAATCATTGCCAAAACTGCTGCAGACTGAGGCTCTTCTCATCTGTATACATTAGAAATTGAATGATATATGAATAATAAACTTGTGATAAACTGCTGTACTGGCTGTGTTTCTAATAATTGTCCCTCTGTGCTTGCCGTAGGAAAACGACGAGGTTTTGGTGGCAGGGTTCGGTCGTAAAGGTCATGCCGTGGGAGACATCCCTGGAGTCCGGTTCAAAGTGGTGAAGGTGGCCAACGTGTCTCTGCTGGCTCTGTATAAAGGCAAGAAGGAGAGGCCCAGATCCTAAATGAACTGCAACAATAAATGTTTTCACCAACATACGTCTGACGTCTTCTGTTTGAAAGTGTTATTAAAGAGTCTGATCAGTTTGGCTCTGGTTTTTATCGGGTTTTATTTCTAAAACTTTTGTACAAGTGGATGTAGGAGAAGAGGTTGTAGTTATATTTATAATTTGTAAAAGAAAAGATACTGTTCAAAGAATAACACCGACACTCAAAGGAAAAAATGTACATAAAGATGTCAAACAATGCTAAACTAGAACTTCGGTCATGAATCTAAATATGGATCTCCTGGGATAAAGTTTGCGCAGACACGTCTCTAGATAAATGCTTTAGGTTTATAAGATGGAGTTTGTATTTTATTTTCTCATATCATTGTTCACTGACTTGGGAGAAGGTTTTGTTTAGAAATTAAACCCAAACTGGAGCAATCAGCTCAGAGCAAGGCTTCACAAAGACTAAAATACAAACTCCTACAGTTCATGGACCGTCTGCACTGAAAATAAGACTAACACATTTTTTATTGTAAAATGTCTTAACACAGTTGTGACTGTTTAACTCTAGCCTTAAACCATGTGAGCTCAAAAGCTGGGCCACAAAATATTCTGATTATTGCTTTTAGAGGTTACCTGAATGAAATGTCAAGATTGAGTTTCTTGGTTAAGAAAGTTAAACCAACAAGAAATAAACCCGAAGTTTAAATACATTCTTTATCCAGTCTTACTCCACAGTAACTCTTATATTTTACATTTATTCAATTAGCTGACACTTATATCCAAAGAGACATGGTTCTACAGCCCTGGAGGCAAGGTGGGTTAAGTGTCTTGCCCAAGGACACAACAGTGTGACCTGTGGGGAGAGTAAGAATCGAACTGCCAACCTTCCGGTTGAAGGACGACCGCTCAAACCATTAGCTCAGTGTAATCGGTCCTTTGTTAGAGCTTTTCTGGTTCACGGCCCATTCGGAGTCTTAAGTAGGCTAATGCTAAATACCACTGTATACTTCAACACTGACTGGTCCTTTAAACTAGCTTCTAGTTTCAGTTTAAGATAGAAAATGCAAGTCTTGCGGGTGCTGCAGTAAAACAAGATTACACTTATTACAAAAGGACCAATCACAGACAGGTCTGAGTCTAAAGGACCGATCACAGACAGGGCTGAGACTAAAGGACCGATCACTGACAGGTCTGAGACTAAAGGACCGATCACTGACAGGTCTGAGACTAAAGGACCGATCACTGACAGGTCTGAGACTAAAGGACCGATCACTGACAGGTCTGAGACTAAAGGACCGATCACAGACAGGTCTGAGTCTAAAGGACCAATCACAGACAGGTCTGAGTCTAAAGGACCGATCACAGACAGGTCTGAGTCTAAAGGACCGATCACAGACAGGTCTGAGTCTAAAGGACCGATCACAGACAGGGCTGAGACTAAAGGACCGATCACTGACAGGTCTGAGACTAAAGGACCGATCACAGACAGGTCTGAGTCTAAAGGACCGATCACAGACAGGGCTGAGACTAAAGGACTGATCACAGACAGGTCTGAGGCTAAAGGACCGATCACAGACAGGTCTGAGTCTAAAGGACCGATCACAGACAGGTCTGAGACTAAAGGACCGATCACTGACAGGTCTGAGACTAAAGGACCGATCACAGACAGGTCTGAGTCTAAAGGACCGATCACAGACAGGTCTGAGACTAAAGGACCGATCACAGACAGGGCTGAGACTAAAGGACCGATCACAGACAGGTCTGAGACTAAAGGACCGATCACAGACAGGTCTGAGACTAAAGGACCGATCACAGACAGGTCTGAGACTAAAGGACCGATCACAGACAGGTCTGAGACTAAAGGACCGATCACAGACAGGTCTGAGTCTAAAGGACCGATCACAGACAGGTCTGAGACTAAAGGACCGATCACAGACAGGTCTGAGTCTAAAGGACCGATCACAGACAGGGCTGAGACTAAAGGACCGATCACTGACAGGTCTGAGACTAAAGGACCGATCACTGACAGGTCTGAGACTAAAGGACCGATCACAGACAGGTCTGAGACTAAAGGACCGATCACAGACAGGTCTGAGACTAAAGGACCGATCACAGACAGGTCTGAGACTAAAGGACCGATCACAGACAGGTCTGAGACTAAAGGACCGATCACTGACAGGTCTGAGACTAAAGGACCGATCACAGACAGGTCTGAGACTAAAGGACCGATCACAGACAGGTCTGAGACTAAAGGACCGATCACTGACAGGTCTGAGACTAAAGGACCGATCACAGACAGGGCTGAGACTAAAGGACCGATCACAGACAGGTCTGAGACTAAAGGACCGATCACAGACAGGTCTGAGACTAAAGGACCGATCACAGACAGGTCTGAGACTAAAGGACCGATCACAGACAGGTCTGAGACTAAAGGACCGATCACTGACAGGTCTGAGACTAAAGGACCGATCACAGACAGGGCTGAGACTAAAGGACCGATCACAGACAGGTCTGAGGCTAAAGGACCGATCACAGACAGGTCTGAGACTAAAGGACCGATCACTGACAGGTCTGAGACTAAAGGACCGATCACAGACAGGTCTGAGACTAAAGGACCGATCACAGACAGGGCTGAGACTAAAGGACCGATCACAGACAGGGCTGAGACTAAAGGACCGATCACAGACAGGGCTGAGACTAAAGGACCGATCACTGACAGGTCTGAGACTAAAGGACCGATCACAGACAGGTCTGAGACTAAAGGACCGATCACTGACAGGTCTGAGACTAAAGGACCGATCACAGACAGGTCTGAGACTAAAGGACCGATCACTGACAGGGCTGAGACTAAAGGACCGATCACAGACAGGGCTGAGACTAAAGGACCGATCACAGACAGGGCTGAGACTAAAGGACCGATCACTGACAGGTCTGAGACTAAAGGACCGATCACAGACAGGTCTGAGACTAAAGGACCGATCACAGACAGGTCTGAGACTAAAGGACCGATCACAGACAGGTCTGAGACTAAAGGACCGATCACAGACAGGTCTGAGACTAAAGGACCGATCACTGACAGGGCTGAGACTAAAGGACCGATCACAGACAGGGCTGAGACTAAAGGACCGATCACAGACAGGGCTGAGACTAAAGGACCGATCACTGACAGGTCTGAGACTAAAGGACCGATCACAGACAGGTCTGAGACTAAAGGACCGATCACAGACAGGTCTGAGACTAAAGGACCGATCACAGACAGGTCTGAGTCTAGAAGAATAAAACCAACAGAAGAGTGAAGTTAAATGGTTCTTTAAATCATTACCTCAGAGTCTGTTACGTGACACTTTGGGGAAATTCATTCTCTGCCTCTAACCCGTCCAGTGGAGCCTCAGGGGCCCCCGGACCTGAGCCACGGTGGTGGCACCCAGGGGTTGAACTCAGGACCTTCTTGCTGTAAGGCACAAACATTTTGCTCTGAGATGCATGGATCTGTACAAAAAACAGGAAATTAAACTTACACTGAGCAAAATGCCATTCACATGTTTCAATAATATACCATCACTTTAAAGTGTCTCACTAACTCTGCTCTAACTGGTCTAACTCTGGTCTAACTCTGCTCTAACTGGTCTAACTCTGGTCTAACTCTGCTCTAACTCTGGTCTAACTCTGGTCTAACTCTGGTCTAACTCTGGTCTAACTCTGGTCTAACTCTGGTCTAACTCTGCTCTAACTGGTCTAACTCTGGTCTAACTCTGGTCTAACTCTGGTCTAACCCTGGTCTAACTCTGGTCTAACTCTGGTCTAACTCTGGTCTATCTCTGGTCTATCTCTGGTCTATCTCTGGTCTAACTCTGGTCTAACTCTGGTCTATCTCTGGTCTAACTCTGGTCTAACTCTGGTCTATCTCTGATCTAACTCTGGTCTAACTCTGCTCTAACTCTGGTCTAACTCTGGTCTAACCCTGGTCTAACTCTGGTCTAACCCTGGTCTAACTCTGCTCTAACTCTGGTCTAACCCTGGTCTAACTCTGGTCTAACTCTGGTCTAACTCTGGTCTAACTCTGATCTAACTCTGATCTAACTCTGCTCTAACTGGTCTAACTCTGGTCTAACCCTGGTCTAACCCTGGTCTAACCCTGGTCTAACTCTGGTCTAACTCTGGTCTAACTCTGATCTAACTCTGATCTAACTCTGCTCTAACTGGTCTAACTCTGGTCTAACCCTGGTCTAACTCTGGTCTAACTCTGGTCTAACTCTGGTCTAACTCTGCTGTAACTGGTCTAACTCTGGTCTAACTCTGGTCTAACTCTGGTCTAACTCTGCTGTAACTGGTCTAACTCTGGTCTAACTCTGGTCTAACTCTGGTCTAACTCTGGTCTAACCCTGGTCTAACTCTGGTCTAACTCTGATCTAACTCTGCTGTAACTGGTCTAACTCTGGTCTAACCCTGGTCTAACTCTGGTCTAACTCTGGTCTAACTCTGATCTAACTCTGGTCTAACTCTGATCTAACTCTGCTGTAACTGGTCTAACTCTGGTCTAACTCTGGTCTAACCCTGGTCTAACTCTGGTCTAACTCTGCTCTAGCCTTGGTCTAACTCTGGTCTAACTCTGGTCTAACTGGTCTAACTCTGGTCTAACCCTGGTCTAACTCTGCTCTAGCCTTGGTCTAACTCTGGTCTAACTCTGGTTTAACTCTGGTTTAACTCTATTCTAAACCTGGTCTAAACCAGGTCTAAACCTGGTCTAACTGTGGTCTAACTCTGGTTTAACTCAGCTCTAACCCTGGTCTAACTCTGGTCTAAACCTGGTCTAAGCCTGGTCTAACTCTGGTCTAAACTTGGTCTAAACCTGGTCTAAACCTGATCTAAACCAGGTCTAACTCTAGTCTAAACCTGGTCTAAACCTGGTCTAAGCCTGGTCTATCGCTAGTCTAAACCTGGTCTAAACCTGGTCTAAACCAGGTCTAACTCTAGTCTAAACCTGGTCTAATTATAATCTAAACCTGGTCTAACTCTGGTCTAAACCTGGTCTAAACCTGGTCTAAACCTGGTCTAACTCTGGTCTAAACCTGGTCTAAACCTGGTCTAAACCTGGTCTAACTCTGGTCTAAACTTGGTCTAAACCTGGTCTAAACCAGGTCTAACTCTAGTCTAAACCTGGTCTAAACCTGGTCTAATCCTCATCTAAACCTGGTCTAAACCTGGTCTAACTCTGGTCTAAACTTGGTCTAACTCTGGTCTTACTCTGGTCTAACTCTGGTCTAAACCTGGTCTAAACTTGGTCTAACTCTGGTCTAAACCTGGTCTAACTCTGGTCTTACTCTGGTCTAACTCTGGTCTAAACCTGGTCTAAACTTGGTCTAACTCTGGTCTAAACTTGGTCTAACTCTGGTCTAACTCTAGTCTTAACCTGGTCTAACTCTGGTCCAGGAAGGAGGAAGAGGAGGAGGAGGTGGTGAAGAAGGAGGAGGTAGAGGAGTAGAAGG
The DNA here is from genome assembly GCA_024349245.1 of Neodontobutis hainanensis. Lineage (NCBI taxonomy): Eukaryota > Metazoa > Chordata > Actinopteri > Gobiiformes > Odontobutidae > Neodontobutis > Neodontobutis hainanensis. Next base: position 1,219,567 of record JALDNG010000131.1, read on the forward strand.
AGGAGGTGTAGGAGGAAGAAGAGGAGGAATAGGAGGTGAAGAGGAGGAGGAGGTGGAGGAGGAAGAAGAGGAGGTGGAGGAATAGGAAGAGAAGGAGGAGGAGGTGGAGGAAGAGGAGGAAGAGGATGTGGAGAAGGAGGAAGAGGTGGAGAAGGAGGAAGAGGAGGTGGAGGAAGAGGAGGAGGAGAAGGAGGAGGAGGTGGAGAAAGAGAAGGAAGAGGATGTGGAGAAGGAGGAAGAGGTGGAGAAGGAGGAAGAGGAGGTGGAGGAAGAGGAGGAGGAGAAGGAGAAAGAGGAAGAGGAGAAGGAGGAGGAGGAAGAGGAAAAGGAGGAAGAGGAGAAGAAGGAGGTGGAGGAAGAAGAGGAGGAAGTGGAGGAAGAGGAGGAGAAGGAGGAGGAGAAGGAAGAGGTGGAGAAGGAGGAAGAAGAGGAGAAGGAGGAGGTGAAGAAGGAGGAGGTAGAGGAGGAGAAGGAGGAGGTGTAGGAGGAAGAAGAGGAGGAATAGGAGGTGAAGAGGAGGAGGAGGTGTAGGAAGAGGAGGAGGAGGTGGAGGAAGAGGAGGAGGAGGTGGAGGAGGAAGAGGAGGTGGAGAAGGAGGAGGAAGATGTGGAGAAGGAGGAGGTGGAGGAGGAAGAGGTGGAGAAGGAGGTGGAGAAGGAGGAAGAGGAAAAGGAGGAAGAGGAGGAGAAGGAGGAGGAGGAAGAGGAGGAGAAGGAGGTGGAGAAGGAGGAAGAGGAGGTGAAGACGCAGCTTGGAGACAGGTTAAACAGAAGTGTCTAGTGACACTGTAAAGCCATGTCTTAGTGTAATTTAGAGGTTTAAACACCTGAAGGACATTGTGCTCACAACAGGTTTTATCGTCAGGTATGTTGAAATAAACGGATCAATATGTTCTGTGATATTTATTTCTTATTTATATTAGACTTCTGTTGTTGTTAGTCTTTACTCTTCGTGAGTCTGTGCTCTTCATTCAGTCTCTGGTGCTGAAGTTTTGTAAGAGTTTAGTGTAACACTTTCCTCGTGTTAACTCCAACATGTCGCTGTGATTGGTCGTTTAGTGTCAGCTCCGCCCGCTTCACATGAACCAGAGAAACCCAGGGTTGACTCTAGAGTCGATAACCTGATCCAGACCGGGATGGTTAGGGTTAGTCCTGCTGGGTAGGTTCAACTGAGCCCAGGTTTAACTCTGGCCTTACTCTAGACTCACTCTGGTTTGACCGCTGAGCTGTGTTTCTATCGTCTTCCACAGAGTTTCCAAAGAGATGTACCTCGGCTGATCCAGCTTCAGACTGGCCCAGGTCAGGTTTTATTCTCGTCCTCCGGCTGCGCCTGAAGGAGCTCCCTGATGTTCACTTTTGACAAATGCAGAATATTTAAATTTATACTTGTTATGGTCGTTAAAATACTTTTGAGCAGGAGTGGATCATCGTCTTTAAATGTGTGATTAAAGCTTTTGCTGCAGAGTTAATACCAACTTTTCTCTGAAGTGATTAATGTCAGCCAATGAAAAATAGTTATATAGAAATAATATATAATTAAATGTTAAGAATAGCTTTATTTGTATCCTACTTTATTATCCATTCAACTACAGCCTGTGTACGTCCTTATCATCCATTTAAATATATATCTGCTCCATTTACATAATTCTAAAAACAGATTTGTGAATGAAATGTTTTATATTTAAAACCAGTTGGAATTGCTTTTCCTTCCAGAGTGTTCCAGTGACACTCCAACACATTCTCAGGGTTATTCTGAGCTGATGACACTCCACTGAAAATATTACTTTGTCTGATGCTTTACATTGTGTTCAGCTGTGTTTTCCACATTTTACGCAGTGCACTTAAAAAGTATCCTCGTTGCCGTCGGCTGTATCTCTTTAACACATTGTGGCCGGGGCCGGAGTATAAATAGACAGGACCGAAGCAGAAGAAACATGAGGCGGTCGTGAAGCACGTGAAGAAGATTCACTGGATCCACCACAACAACCTGAGGACGGGACGGTAACTGAAGATATTTACACTGCTTTAACGCATTTAAAGTCTGGTTCAGACCTGGTTTAGACCTGGTTCAGACCTGGTTCAGACCTGGTTCAGATCTGGCTCAGACCTGGTTCAGACCTGGTTCAGGGCTCAGACTTGGTTTAGACCTGGTTTAGACCTGGTTCAGACCTGGTTCAGACCTGGTTCAGATCTGGCTCAGACCTGGTTCAGACCTGGTTCAGGGCTCAGACTTGGTTTAGACCTGGTTTAGACCTGGTTCAGACCTGGTTCAGACCTGGTTCAGATCTGGCTCAGACCTGGTTCAGACCTGGTTCAGGGCTCAGACTTGGTTTAGACCTGGTTTAGACCTGGTTCAGACCTGGTTCAGACCTGGTTCAGGGCTCAGACCTGGTTTAGACCTGGTTTAGACCTGGTTCAGACCTGGTTCAGGGCCAGTTTTTGCTCTGGGCTTGTTCTGAAGGTGTGGTTCAGTCCGTTTGTTTAACTAGTCTTGGGTTTTTTTATGACTGGTTCAGGTGGGATTTTGTTTGAGGTTTAGCTCTGGTTTCTTAAATGAGTTAAGTCCAGGTTTAGTCTTGATTTAGTCCCGGTTTTGGTCCCTGTTGCAGATGGCCTTTGTTTTCGAGGAGGGAGATGAAGATGCTGCCGTGCAGTTCATGATTCAAGAGAGTCTCATCGAGAACCAACCAAGGGAGGCCCAGACCCGGCCTCAGACCCGGCCTCAGACCCGGCCCCAGACCCGGCCTCAGACCCAGACCCGGCCTCAGACCCAGACCGACCTGTCCAGGTTTAACAACGAATATCAAACCAAGTACATGTTCAGAAAAATACAAAACATCTGGAGTGATAAACAATCATTCAGACTCGACTAAACCTGGTCTAAACCTGGTCTAAACCTGGTCTAAACCTGCTCTAAACCTGCTCTAAACCTGGTTTAAACCTGCTCTAAACCTGCTCTAAACCTGGTCTAACCTGGTCTAACCTGGTCTAACCCTAGTCTAAACCTGCTCTAAACCCGGTCTAACTCAAGTCTAAACCTGGTCTAACTCAAGTCTAAACCTGGTCTAACTATAGTCTAAACCCGGTCTAACTCAAGTCTAAACCTGCTCTAAACCTGCTCTAAACCCGGTCTAACTCAAGTCTAAACCTGGTCTAACTCAAGTCTAAACCTGGTCTAACTCAAGTCTAAACCTGGTCTAACTCAAGTCTAAACCTGGTCTAACTTAAGTCTAAACCTGGTCTAACTATAGTCTAAACCTGGTCTAACTCTAGTCTAAACCTGGTCTAACTCAAGTCTAAACCTGGTCTAACTCAAGTCTAAACCTGGTCTAACTATAGTCTAAACCCGGTCTAACTCAAGTCTAAACCTGGTCTAACTCAAGTCTAAACCTGGTCTAACTCAAGTCTAAACCTGGTCTAACTATAGTCTAAACCCGGTCTAACTCAAGTCTAAACCCGGTCTAACGCTAGTCTAAACCCGGTCTAACTCAAGTCTAAACCTGGTCTAACTCAAGTCTAAACCTGGTCTAACTCAAGTCTAAACCTGGTCTAACTCAAGTCTAAACCTGGTCTAACTTAAGTCTAAACCTGGTCTAACTATAGTCTAAACCTGGTCTAACTCTAGTCTAAACCTGGTCTAACTCAAGTCTAAACCTGGTCTAACTCAAGTCTAAACCTGGTCTAACTATAGTCTAAACCCGGTCTAACTCAAGTCTAAACCCGGTCTAACGCTAGTCTAAACCCGGTCTAACTCAAGTCTAAACCCGGTCTAACTCAAGTCTAAACCCGGTCTAACGCTAGTCTAAACCCGGTCTAACTCTAGTCTAAACCCGGTCTAACGCTAGTCTAAACCTGGTCTAACTCAAGTCTAAACCCGGTCTAACTCAAGTCTAAACCCGGTCTAACTCAAGTCTAAACCCGGTCTAACTCAAGTCTAAACTCGGTCTAACTCAAGTCTAAACCCGGTCTAACGCTAGTCTAAACCTGGTCTAACTCAAGTCTAAACCCGGTCTAACTCAAGTCTAAACCCGGTCTAACTCAAGTCTAAACCCGGTCTAACTCAAGTCTAAACTCGGTCTAACTCAAGTCTAAACCGGTCTAACTCAAGTCTAAACCCGGTCTAACTCAAGTCTAAACCCGGTCTAACTCAAGTCTAAACTCGGTCTATGTCAAGTCTAAACCTGGTCTAAGTCAAGTCTAAACCTGGTCTAAGTCAAGTCTAAACTTGGTCTAAACCTGGACTAAACCTGTCTAAACTTGGTCTAACTCTGGTCTTAACCTGGTCAAAACCTGGTAAAACCTGGTCTAACTCAGATAAATTCTATCTGTGTTTATTTCAGCTTTGACTCTGGAGAAAATCAGATCTTCACTGCAATAAGACAAGGTGCGTCCAAATCCAACTAAAATCTGTCCAAATCCAACTAAGACCTACTCAAGACCAACTACAACCTGCCCAAGTCCAAGTGAAACCTGTTAAAGTCCAACAAAGACATGTTCAAACCCACCCACACCTGTTTTAAATTGGAGAAAACAACACTTTATTACAGTTTTTTTTTATTTAAAAAATGATTAGCCTCCGATCTATAAAGATTCAGGGTCTGAACAGAATCTGCGCTCTGATTGGTTGCTTTGTATGTAGTCTGAGCTCTGATTGGTCGGTTTAAACATAGGTTTGGTTGAGTTCTGATTAATTGTTTTTTAGGAAATGAGAAGCTGCTGAGAAAGCTGGGTGATAGTCACATGGACCTGTTCGACCAATCAGACGACAGAGGCTGGACCCCTCTCCACGAATCAGCCGCTCAGACCAACCTCACCATCCTCCAAGTGGTTCTGAAAGGTACTGCGTTAGACTTGCGTTAGACCTGGTTTAGTCCTGGTTTAGTCCTGGTTTAGTCCTGGTTTAGACCTGCGTTAAACCTGCGTTAGAGCTGTTTTAGACCTGGTTTAGACCTGGTTTAGAGCTGGTTTAGACCTGGTTTAGAGCTGGTTTAGACCTGGTTTAGAGCTGGTTTAGAGCTGGTTTAGACCTGGTTTAGAGCTGGTTTAGAGCTGGTTTAGACCTGGTTTAGAGCTGGTCCAGTCTTCAGGAAAAGTTTCAGACAGACCCACAGATGTATTTTTGAGGAACATTAATAAAAGTTTAAACTGATAAACTGCATTAGTGAAGACAGTGTTACTTCTTCTAAACCCCAGAGTCCAGACTTCAGTCAGACTTTCGTCTAAAGACACGGAGATGCAGCCGAACGAGGTGGACCATTAAATCCTGGTTTAGTTTTGGTTTAGAACTAGTCTTTCAGTATTCTAAGTCTGTTTTTGGTCTCTAATAGGACGTCTTGTACTGGGCTGTCCAAAACCAGTTAGGTCTATTAAAACTTGTTCTAGTCCAACTAAAACCGGTTTTGGTTCTGGTATAACCCTGGTCTTGGCCTTTAAATCCTACTTGAACCCCTTCAAATCCACCTTTAAACAAGTTTAAATCCAACTTAAACCGGTTCTGGTTTTGTCCCTTTTTTGATCCTGGTTTAACTCTGGTCTCATCCTGATCCTGGTCTGTACAAGTCCAAATAAAACCTGTTCAAAACTAGTTCAAATCCATCATAAACCTGTTTAACCCAACTTATTTGAATCAAATCTAAACATGGTCTGGTCCTGGTCTAATCCTGGTCTAACTCTTATCCAGCTTGTGGGCGGGACTTCCTGGAGCGCCGCTCTCTGATTGGTCAGACTCCTTTGTTTGTGGCAGTGGAGAGAGGTCTCATTGAAAACACAGCGCTTCTGTTAAAACATGGAGCTCAACCAGACGCTCAAGACCAGGATCAGGACTCCGCCATGTTCTCCGGTAAGTCCAGCTAAAACCTGTTCAAAACCATCTAAAACATGTTCAACTAAAACCTGTTATTTTTAATTTAATCAATATATTTTTATTCATCTATGGCCGCTTACGACTTCTGTTCAGATCTGACTAAAACCTGTTCAGATCCCATTAAACCAGTGTGGGGCAAAGTGGGGCCCACCAGGGGTTGTTGTGCTCAAGGCTCTTATGGTCCTGACAGTAAAACACTAAAGGGTCTTACACAATCAGTCAGTTCAGGTAGGTTTATGAAGATGACATTTACACACTTTAAGTCCACATCTCGTCACATTGTGATGGACTTTTTAAAGTTCTGGTTCAAACAGCATAAGTTGGGGTCAAAAGGTTTTGTGGGCTTCCAAACAAACCTCAGCGGAAGAGTATTCATTTTCATTAAGTGCGTTTGGCCTGTAGCTCCTTGACCTCCAAGGGGAACAGTATGGGCACCTCGCTCTGAACCCTGTGTCCTCTGCAGCGATCCGCTCCGGACGCTCAGACCTGGTGGAGCTGCTGTTGCTCTCCGGCTCCAGAGTGAACCAGGAGGGATGTCACGGCCGCTGCCCGCTCCACGAGGCGGCGAAGCTGGGGAACATAGTCCTGGTCGACCTGCTGCTGAGGAACGGGGCCCGCGTCGACCCCAGGAGCCACTACGGACTCACCCCACTGGCCCTCGCTGCTCAGGGGGGACACCAGGCCGTGGTGGAGACGCTGCTGCGGAGAGGTGAGGGAGACTGGTCTAAACAGGACTAAACCTGGTCTAAACAGGACTAAACCTGGACTGAACCATGACTGAACCAGGACTGAACCATGACTAAACCAGGACTGAACCAGGACTAAACCAGGACTAAACCAGGACTGAACCATGACTGAACCAGGACTGAACCAGGACTAAACCAGGACTGAACCAGGACTAAACCAGGACTAAACCAGGACTAAACCAGGACTGAACCATGACTGAACCATGACTGAACCAGGACTAAACCAGGACTGAACCAGGACTAAACCAGGACTAAACCAGGACTAAACCAGGACTGAACCATGACTAAACCAGGACTGAACCATGACTAAACCTGGACTGAACCATGACTGAACCAGGACTGAACCAGGACTAAACCAGGACTGAACCAGGACTGAACCAGGACTAAACCAGGACTAAACCAGAACTGAACCAGGACTGAACCAGGACTAAACAGGACTGAACCAGGACTAAACCAGGACTAAACCAGGACTGAACCAGGACTGAACCAGGACTGAACCAGGACTAAACCAGAACTGAACCAGGACTGAACCAGGACTAAACCAGAACTGAACCAGGACTAAACAGGACTGAACCAGGACTAAACCAGGACTAAAACAAGACTAAACCAGGACTGAACCATGACTAAACCAGGACTGAACCAGGACTGAACCAGGACTGAACCTGGACTGAACCATGACTAAACCAGGACTAAAACAAGACTAAACCAGGACTGAACCATGACTAAACCAGGACTGAACCAGGACTGAACCTGGACTGAACCTGAACTGAACCAGGACTAAACCAGGACTGAACCAGGACTGAACCTGGACTGAACCTGAACTGAACCAGGACTAAACCAGGACTGAACCAGGACTGAACCTGGACTAAACCTGGACTGAACCAGGACTAAACCAGGACTGAACCAGGACTGAACCAGGACTAAACCAGGACTAAACCTGGACTGAACCAGGTCTGAAGAGTTTTGTTGACTCTGTTGTGAGTTAGTTGACTCTGTTGTGAGTTAGATGACTCTGTTGTGAGTTAGATGACTCTGTTGTGAGTTAGTTGACTCTGTTGTGAGTTAGTTGACTCTGTTGTGAGTTAGATGACTCTGTTGTGAGTTAGATGACTCTGTTGTGAGTTAGATGACTCTGTTGTGAGTTAGTTGACTCTGCTGTGAGTTAGTTGACTCTGCTGTGAGTTAGATGACTCTATTGTGAGTTAGTTGACTCTGCTGTGAGTTAGTTGACTCTGTTGTGAGTTAGTTGACTCTGTTGTGAGTTAGTTGACTCTGTTGTGAGTTAGTTGACTCTGTTGTGAGTTAGTTGACTCTGTTGTGAGTTAGTTGACTCTGTTGTGAGTTAGTTGACTCTGCTGTGAGTTGGTTGACTCTGCTGTGAGTTAGATGACTCTGCTGTGAGTTGGTTGACTCTGCTGTGAGTTAGATGACTCTGTTGTGAGTTAGTTGACTCTGTTGTGAGTTGGATGACTCTGTTGTGAGTTGGTTGACTCTGTTGTGAGTTAGATGACTCTGTTGTGAGTTAGTTGACTCTGTTGTGAGTTAGATGACTCTGTTGTGAGTTAGTTTACTCTGTTGTGAGTTGGTTGACTCTGCTGTGAGTTAGTTGACTCTGTTGTGAGTTAGTTAACTCTGTTGTGAGTTAGTTGAGTCTGTTGTGAGTTAGTTGACTCTGTTGTGAGTTAGTTGACTTTGTTGTGAGTTAGTTGACTCTGTTGTGAGTTAGATGACTCTGTTGTGAGTTGTTGACTCTGTTGTGAGTTAGTTGACTCTGTTGTGAGTTAGTTGACTCTGTTGTGAGTTAGTTGACTCTGTTGTGAGTTAGTTGACTCTGCTGTGAGTTGGTTGACTCTGCTGTGAGTTAGATGACTCTGCTGTGAGTTGGTTGACTCTGCTGTGAGTTAGATGACTCTGTTGTGAGTTAGTTGACTCTGTTGTGAGTTGGTTGACTCTGTTGTGAGTTGGTTGACTCTGTTGTGAGTTAGATGACTCTGTTGTGAGTTAGTTGACTCTGTTGTGAGTTAGATGACTCTGTTGTGAGTTAGTTTACTCTGTTGTGAGTTAGTTGACTCTGCTGTGAGTTAGTTGACTCTGTTGTGAGTTAGTTAACTCTGTTGTGAGTTAGTTGAGTCTGTTGTGAGTTAGTTGACTCTGTTGTGAGTTAGTTGACTTTGTTGTGAGTTAGTTGACTCTGTTGTGAGTTAGTTAACTCTGTTGTGAGTTAGTTGACTCTGTTGTGAGTTGGTTGACTCTGTTGTGAGTTAGATGACTCTGTTGTGAGTTAGTTGACTCTGTTGTGAGTTAGTTGACTCTGTTGTGAGTTAGATGACTCTGTTGTGAGTTAGTTTACTCTGTTGTGAGTTGGTTGACTCTGCTGTGAGTTAGTTGACTCTGTTGTGAGTTAGTTTACTCTGTTGTGAGTTGGTTGACTCTGCTGTGAGTTAGTTTACTCTGTTGTGAGTTGGTTGACTCTGTTGTGAGTTAGTTGACTCTGTTGTGAGTTAGTTGACTCTGCTGTGAGTTAGTTGACTCTGTTGTGAGTTAGTTGACTCTGTTGTGAGTTAGATGACTCTGTTGTGAGTTAGATGACTCTGTTGTGAGTTAGTTGACTCTGTTGTGAGTTGGTTGACTCTGCTGTGAGTTGGTTGACTCTGCTGTGAGTTAGTTGACTCTGTTGTGAGTTAGTTGACTCTGCTGTGAGTTAGTTGACTCTGCTGTGAGTTAGTTGACTCTGTTGTGAGTTAGTTGACTCTGCTGTGAGTTGGTTGACTCTGTTGTGAGTTAGTTGACTCTGCTGTGAGTTGGTTGACTCTGCTGTGAGTTAGTTGACTCTGTTGTGAGTTAGATGACTCTGTTGTGAGTTAGTTTACTCTGTTGTGAGTTAGATGACTCTGTTGTGAGTTAGTTTACTCTGTTGTGAGTTAGTTGACTCTGCTGTGAGTTAGTTGACTCTGTTGTGAGTTAGTTGACTCTGTTGTGAGTTAGTTGACTCTGTTGTGAGTTAGTTGACTCTGCTGTGAGTTGGTTGACTCTGCTGTGAGTTAGTTGACTCTGTTGTGAGTTAGTTGACTCTGCTGTGAGTTGGTTGACTCTGCTGTGAGTTAGATGACTCTGTTGTGAGTTAGATGACTCTGCTGTGAGTTAGTTGACTCTGTTGTGAGTTAGTTGACTCTGTTGTGAGTTAGTTGACTCTGTTGTGAGTTAGTTGACTCTGCTGTGAGTTAGTTGACTCTGTTGTGAGTTAGTTGACTCTGTTGTGAGTTAGTTGACTCTGTTGTGAGTTAGTTGACTCTGCTGTGAGTTAGTTGACTCTGTTGTGAGTTAGTTGACTCTGTTGTGAGTTAGTTGACTCTGTTGTGAGTTAGTTGACTCTGCTGTGAGTTAGTTGACTCTGTTGTGAGTTAGTTGACTCTGTTGTGAGTTAGTTGACTCTGCTGTGAGTTAGTTGACTCTGTTGTGAGTTAGTTGACTCTGTTGTGAGTTAGTTGACTCTGTTGTGAGTTAGATGACTCTGTTGTGAGTTAGTTGACTCTGTTGTGAGTTAGTTGACTCTGTTGTGAGTTAGATGACTCTGTTGTGAGTTAGTTGACTCTGTTGTGAGTTAGTTAACTCTGTTGTGAGTTAGATGACTCTGTTGTGAGTTAGTTAACTCTGTTGTGAGTTAGTTGACTCTGTTGTGAGTTAGTTGACTCTGTTGTGAGTTAGTTGACTCTGTTGTGAGTTAGTTGACTCTGTTGTGAGTTAGTTGACTCTGTTGTGAGTTAGTTGACTCTGTTGTGAGTTAGTTAACTCTGTTGTGAGTTAGATGACTCTGTTGTGAGTTAGTTAACTCTGTTGTGAGTTAGTTGACTCTGTTGTGAGTTAGTTGACTCTGTTGTGAGTTAGTTGACTCTGTTGTGAGTTAGTTGACTCTGTTGTGAGTTAGTTGACTCTGTTGTGAGTTGGTTGACTCTGTTGTGAGTTAGTTGACTCTGCTGTGAGTTAGTTGACTCTGTTGTGAGTTAGTTGACTCTGTTGTGAGTTAGTTGACTCTGTTGTGAGTTAGTTGACTCTGCTGTGAGTTAGTTGACTCTGTTGTGAGTTGGTTGACTCTGTTGTGAGTTAGTTGACTCTGCTGTGAGTTAGTTGACTCTGTTGTGAGTTAGTTGACTCTGTTGTGAGTTAGTTGACTCTGTTGTGAGTTAGTTGACTCTGCTGTGAGTTAGTTGACTCTGTTGTGAGTTAGTTGACTCTGTTGTGAGTTAGTTAACTCTGCTGTGAGTTAGTTGACTCTGTTGTGAGTTAGTTGACTCTGTTGTGAGTTAGTTGACTCTGTTGTGAGTTAGTTGACTCTGTTGTGAGTTAGATGACTCTGTTGTGAGTTAGTTGACTCTGTTGTGAGTTAGTTGACTCTGTTGTGAGTTAGATGACTCTGTTGTGAGTTAGTTGACTCTGTTGTGAGTTAGTTAACTCTGTTGTGAGTTAGATGACTCTGTTGTGAGTTAGTTAACTCTGTTGTGAGTTAGTTGACTCTGTTGTGAGTTAGTTGACTCTGTTGTGAGTTAGTTGACTCTGCTGTGAGTTAGTTGACTCTGCTGTGAGTTAGTTGACTCTGTTGTGAGTTAGTTGACTCTGTTGTGAGTTAGTTGACTCTGTTGTGAGTTAGTTGACTCTGCTGTGAGTTAGTTGACTCTGCTGTGAGTTAGTTGACTCTGTTGTGAGTTAGTTGACTCTGCTGTGAGTTAGTTGACTCTGCTGTGAGTTAGTTGACTCTGTTGTGAGTTAGTTGACTCTGCTGTGAGTTAGTTGACTCTGCTGTGAGTTAGTTGACTCTGTTGTGAGTTAGTTGACTCTGTTGTGAGTTAGTTGACTCTGTTGTGAGTTAGTTGACTCTGTTGTGAGTTGGTTGACTCTGTTGTGAGTTAGTTGACTCTGTTGTGAGTTAGTTAACTCTGTCTGGTAAATCCCGCAGGAGCAGACGTTCTGTCCCAGGCCAACGACGAGGCCTCCATTTTGTACGAGGCGTGTGCAAACGGAGACCCTGACCTGATCCTGCTGCTGCTGGAGCGAGGAGCTGACGCCAACGCCCCCAAACACACGGGACACCTGCCCATCCACCGACTGGCCCACCGTGGACACCTGCAGTGAGTCTGAGGAAAATCCTTCTAAAACCTGTCTCACTCTTGTTAATCTGTTTTCCGTCTGTCCCAGGGCTCTGAGGATCCTTATCCTGGTCACGTCGATGTCTGAGGTGAACGACAGCGGCATGAGTCCTCTTCACTCTGCAGCTGCCGGAGGACACACCGACTGCATCAAAGTAAACCCGAAGAGTCAGGCTCAGTCCTGGTCTAGACCTGCTTCAAAACTGGTTCAAGTCTTGGATTTAGTCCTGCTTTAGACCGGTTATAATCCTGGTTTGTTCTTGATTAAGCCAAGATTTAGTCTGGTTTTGGGTGCTATTGGGTTCTGGCTTAAACCTGGTTAATTCTGTGTTTTAGTTTTAGTTTTGCTCAAGTTCAAGTTTAATCTTGTCTTGACCCTGGTTTTACCTGGTTTTACATGGGTCAGACCTTTTTGAAGTCTAGAGCAGACCTGGTTTAGAGACTTACCCTGATATTTCTTATTGGTTTATTCCTGTTTTGTTCCATTTTTTAGACTATGTTTAATCTTGTGTTTGGTCTTGGTTTAGTCCTGGTCTAGTACTGGGTTTAGACCTGGTCTAGTCCTTTGTTCAGTCTTAGTTTAGTCCTGGTTTAGACCTGGGTTTAGACCTGGTTTAGTCCTGGTCTAGTCCTGGGTTTAGACCTGGTTTAGTCCTGGTTTAGTCCTGGTTTAGTCCTGGGTTTAGACCTGGTCTAGTCCTTTGTTCAGTCTTTGTTTAGTCCTGGTTTAGACCTGGGTTTAGACCTGGTTTAGTCCTGGTCTAGTCCTGGGTTTAGACCTGGTTTAGTCCTGGTTTAGTCCTGGTTTAGTCCTGGGTTTAGACCGGGTTTAGACCTGGTCTAGTCCTGGGTTTAGTCTCATAAGTTTAGTTTTAGCCTGTAGTCTACTGTCTGTACTGCTCTGACTCCATTTCCCATCAGGCTTTGCTGGAGGCGGGTTACGACCCTAACTACATGCTCCACCCCTGGGTTCGCCGTAGCTATGACGACGAGAGGAAGTCGGCCCTGTTCTTCGCCGTCTCCAACAACGACGTGTCCTCGACCCGAGCTCTTTTAGAGGCAGGCGCCATGACCAACCAGGACCCCATCAAGTGTCTGCAGGTAGACCGCCTAAAACCTGTTCAAGACCGCCTAAACCTGTTCAAGACCAGCTGAAACCTGTTCAAGACCAGCTGAAACCTGTCCATAGCCAACTGAAACCTGTTCAAGATGACCTAAAACCTGTTTAAGACCAGCTGAAACCTGTTCAGACCAGCTGAAACCTGTCCATAGCCAACTAAAACCTGTTCAAGACCACCTAAAACTTGTTTAAGACCAGCTGAGACGTGTTCAAGACCACCTAAAACCTGTTCAAGACTGCCTAAAACCTGTTCAAGAACACCTAAAACCTGTTCAAGACTGCCTAAAACCTGTTCAAGACCAGCTGAAACCTGTTCAAGACCAGCTGAAACCTGTTCAAGATGACCTAAAACCTGTTTAAGACCAGCTGAAACCTGTTCAGACCAGCTGAAACCTGTCCATAGCCAACTAAAACCGGTTCAAGACCACCTAAAACTTGTTTAAGATCAGCTGAAACCTGTTCAAGACCAGCTAAATCCTGTTCAAGACTGCCTAAAACCTTTCAAGACCAACTAAAACCTGTTTTAGACCAGATGAAACCAGTTTAAGAGCCACACTTTTCTGAGACTTTAATGACAAAGCACCTTTGGTCTTGTTTTAAGTTTAGTCCTGGTTTAATCTTGAGCCAGACCTGATTTTGTCCTGATTTAGTCTTGGTTTACATGTGGTGTGTGCGTCTCCTGCAGGTGGCGCTGCGTCTGGGGAACTATGAGCTGATCCATCTGCTGCTGAGATTTGGAGCCAACGTCAACTACTTCTGTAAAGTCAACACGACTTACTTCCCCTCAGCTCTGCAGTACGCTCTGAAGGATGAGGTACGGCCAGTCCTGGGTTAGACCTGCTTTAGACCTGGTTTAGTCCTGTTTTTTTAGGGGCTCGGAGGTAAGCAGGACCCACTCACAGTTGGTAAGTGTAACAATATTTAATGAATGTTGATGGAAGCGGTGGTGGCAGGTCGGACTGGAGTGAAGGAATGAAAACGGTCGGCAGGCACGAGGATCTGAGAGACACAAAGGTAAGTATCTAAAAAAGAACCGAGGTCCGTCTGAAACCATGTCCCGGGAGACCATGGGGATGTGAATAACGTGCTGGACCAGGAGATCGACTGTTCCACTGGCTGAAGGAAGTTTGGAGAGGGCAACAAAATAATCAAATTTGGAAAACAAAAGCTACAGAAATGTGTCCATGGGCTAGTCACGGGGAGTGGAGTTGACCTACCAGTTTCTGATGGAAAGCTCTATTGCAAGAACAGATGGAACAGCGTGCCTCGTGCACCTGGGTGGCAGGACAATGTAGAATCATGTCCCCACTGCAATACCTGAGCCCGGACTGCAATGAAGGGAACGACGTCTAGAAAAGAAAGCTCTAGGGTGGAGTCTTTGGTATACATTTGGGGCGTTAAAATAGGACAGCACTGACCCAACATTTGAGGCATCTACCTCAACCACAAACTGCTTTGCTGGATCTGGTTGGAGTAGGATGGAGGCAGGAACAAACCTTTGTTTCAGGACAGCAGAAGCATGGGCTGCCTCTAGAGGCCAGTGTTGTTTGAGGGGCTGCTACCTGGCTATAGTAATTAATGAAGCGGCGGTAGAAGTTGGTGAAGCCCAAAAAGCGTTGGAATAGTTTCCTCGATGTTGGTACAGGCCGTCCTGCCACCGCTGAGAACTTGCTGGGATCCGCTCTCACCTTCACCTCCTCAATGATGTAGCCTAGAAAAGACATCAACAGGACCTTCACAAAAAGCTTATTGTCCCATAGACGTAGGACCTGGCAAACATGGGAGCAGTGTTCAACCAGACTGGGAGAAAAGATCAGAATGTTGGCTGAACACGAGGAGGAAGCCTTTACTTTTACCCACATTTTAATAGAGTTCAGGTGGTGGCCCAGGAGACTCAGGATGAGCCACAGCAGAAGAAGCCAAGTCTATAACCTGCCAGACTGGGATACCTGATGTCCGAGTGTTACTTGACTGTCCATTAACTCTGAAGTGTTGGGTGGTGTTGACCGAGGAGAGTTCCACGGCTGGAGATGGCCTGTTGGACGGGTCTGCTGCGTCTATATTTGGCCAGATCGTTTGTGCTCAGAGGTAGCAGGACCCAGCTCACAGTTGGTAAGTGTAACAATATTTAATGAAGTTTAAGAAGGAAACGGTGGTGGCAGGTAAAACCAGAGCCGGCTGGACTGCAGTGAAGGAAGTTCAACAAAGAGACAGCTCTGGGTAAAAACTGTTCTTCAGTCGGCTGGTCCTGGTCTTGAAGCTCCTGAAACGCCTGAGGGCAAGAGAGAGAACAGTCTATGAGCGTTATGAGAGGAGTCCTTATGGAGGCTGCGAGCTCGACGCAGACAGAGTTTCCTCTGGACGTCCTTCGTGGCTGGAAGTGGAGTCCCTGTGAAGCGTTGGACGGTTTTCACCACCCGCTGCACCAGAGCAGCTCCCAAACCAGACGGGGACACTGTTGGTCAGGATGCTTTCTATTGCACAGCGATTATTCACTCTGCTCAGCGAGTTCACCAGGATATCTGAGGACAGCCGGTTCTTCTTTAGTGTCCTCAAGAAGAAGAGTCGCTGGTGAGCCTTCTTGAGCAGGCTGGAGGTGTTGGTAGTCCAGGACAGGTCCTCCGACATGTGGGCCCCCAGGAACTTGTAACTGAGACACACTCGACAGCCGTTCCTTTGATGTGGAGGGTGTCGTGTGCCTCTTGACTCTTTCCTGAAGTCCACAATGAGCTCCTTCATCTTGGAGGTGTTCAGGAGCAGGTTATTGTCTTTGCACCATGAGGCCAGGTGCTGGACCTCCTACCTGTAGGCCGTCTCATCGTTGTTGCTGATGAGACCAATCACTGTAGTGTCATCCACAAACTTGATGGTGTTAGATCCGTTCACAGGCCTGCAGTCGGAGCTGAAGAGGGAGAAGAGGAAGGGGCCCAGGACACAGCCCTGTGGTACACCAGTGAGTGGTGGTGCTGGAGCAGATGGAGCCGGATCAGACCTGCTGGGGTCTGTTGGTCAGGAAGTCCATGATCCAGTTGCAGAGGCAGGAGTTAATGCCCAGGTCTTGGACGGGATGACTGTGTTGAATGCTGAGCTGAAGTCAACAAACAGCAAAACGTGCACAAGTGTTCTTATTGTCCAGATGTGTTAGCTCAGAGTGCAACGTAAGCTCCAGACATGTTTCCTCTGGTGGGACAGGAAACATGCTGGGGAAATTTTGGAAGCACTGCCTTTAGGTTTGAGTAAAATCAAATAGACCTGGTTTAGACCTGGTTTAGTCCTGTTTTAGTCCTGTTTTAGTCCTGGTTTAGACCCTGTTTAGACCCTGTTTATCCCTGGTTTAGTCCTGGTTTAGACCCTGTTTATCCCTGGTTTAGACCTGGTTTAGACCCTGTTTAGACCCTGTTTATCCCTGGTTTAGACCTGGTTTAGACCCTGTTTATCCCTGGTTTAGACTTGGTTTAGACCTGGTTTAGACCCTGTTTAGACCTGGTTTAGACCCTGTTTAGACCCGGTTTAGACGTGGTTTAGACACTGTTTAGACCCTGTTTAGACCTGGTTTAGACCTGGTTTAGACCCTGTTTAGACCCTGTTTAGACCTGGTTTAGACCCTGTTTAGACCCGGTTTAGACGTGGTTTAGACCCGGTTTAGACCCTGTTTAGACCCGGTTTAGACCCGGTTTAGACCCGGTTTAGACCCGGTTTAGACCCGGTTTAGACCTGGTTTAGACCCTGTTTAGACCTGGTTTAGACCCTGTTTAGACCCGGTTTAGACGTGGTTTAGACCCTGTTTAGACCCTGTTTAGACCTGGTTTAGACCTGGTTTAGACCCTGTTTTAGTCCTGTTTTAGTCCTGGTTTAGTCCTGGTTTAGACCCTGTTTATCCCTGGTTTAGACCTGGTTTAGACACTGTTTAGACACTGTTTAGACACTGTTTAGACCTGGTTTAGACCCTGTTTAGACCTGGTTTAGACCTGGTTAGACCCGGTTTAGACCCTGTTTATCCCTGGTTTAGACCTAAAACCTGTTAAACTAAGACCAGCTGAAACCTGTTCCAGACCAACTGAAACCTGTCCATAGCCAACTAAAACCTGTTCAAGACCAGCTGAAACTTGTTTAAGACCAGCTGAGACGTGTTCAAGACCACCTAAAACCTGTTCAAGACTGCCTAAAACCTGTTCAAGAACACCTAAAACCTGTTCAAGACTGCCTAAAACCTGTTCCAGACCAGCTGAAACCTGTTCCAGACCAACTGAAACCTGTTCAAGATGACCTAAAACCTGTTTAAGACCAGCTGAAACCTGTTCAGACCAGCTGAAACCTGTCCATAGCCAACTAAAACCGGTTCAAGACCACCTAAAACTTGTTTAAGATCAGCTGAAACCTGTTCAAGACCAGCTAAATCCTGTTCAAGACTGCCTAAAACCTTTCAAGACCAACTAAAACCTGTTTTAGACCAGATGAAACCAGTTTAAGAGCCACACTTTTCTGAGACTTTAATGACAAAGCACCTTTGGTCTTGTTTTAAGTTTAGTCCTGGTTTAATCTTGAGCCAGACCTGATTTTGTCCTGATTTAGTCTTGGTTTACATGTGGTGTGTGCGTCTCCTGCAGGTGGCGCTGCCTGGGGAACTATGAGCTGATCCATCTGCTGCTGAGATTTGGAGCCAACGTCAACTACTTCTGTAAAGTCAACACGACTTACTTCCCCTCAGCTCTGCAGTACGCTCTGAAGGATGAGGTACGGCCAGTCCTGGGTTAGACCTGCTTTAGACCTGGTTTAGTCCTGTTTTTTTAGGGGCTCGGAGGTAAGCAGGACCCACTCACAGTTGGTAAGTGTAACAATATTTAATGAATGTTGATGGAAGCGGTGGTGGCAGGTCGGACTGGAGTGAAGGAATGAAAACGGTCGGCAGGCACGAGGATCTGAGAGACACAAAGGTAAGTATCTAAAAAAGAACCGAGGTCCGTCTGAAACCATGTCCCGGGAGACCATGGGGATGTGAATAACGTGCTGGACCAGGAGATCGACTGTTCCACTGGCTGAAGGAAGTTTGGAGAGGGCAACAAAATAATCAAATTTGGAAAACAAAAGCTACAGAAATGTGTCCATGGGCTAGTCACGGGGAGTGGAGTTGACCTACCAGTTTCTGATGGAAAGCTCTATTGCAAGAACAGATGGAACAGCGTGCCTCGTGCACCTGGGTGGCAGGACAATGTAGAATCATGTCCCCACTGCAATACCTGAGCCCGGACTGCAATGAAGGAAAACGACGTCCTAGAAAAGAAAGCTCTAGGGTGGAGTCTTTGGTATACATTTGGGGCGTTAAAATAGGACAGCACTGACCCAACATTTGAGGCATCTACCTCAACCACAAACTGCTTTGCTGGATCTGGTTGGAGTAGGATGGAGGCAGGAACAAACCTTTGTTTCAGGACAGCAGAAGCATGGGCTGCCTCTAGAGGCCAGTGTTGTTTGAGGGGCTGCTACCTGGCTATAGTAATTAATGAAGCGGCGGTAGAAGTTGGTGAAGCCCAAAAAGCGTTGGAATAGTTTCCTCGATGTTGGTACAGGCCGTCCTGCCACCGCTGAGAACTTGCTGGGATCCGCTCTCACCTTCACCTCCTCAATGATGTAGCCTAGAAAAGACATCAACAGGACCTTCACAAAAAGCTTATTGTCCCATAGACGTAGGACCTGGCAAACATGGGAGCAGTGTTCAACCAGACTGGGAGAAAAGATCAGAATGTTGGCTGAACACGAGGAGGAAGCCTTTACTTTTACCCACATTTTAATAGAGTTCAGGTGGTGGCCCAGGAGACTCAGGATGAGCCACAGCAGAAGAAGCCAAGTCTATAACCTGCCAGACTGGGATACCTGATGTCCGAGTGTTACTTGACTGTCCATTAACTCTGAAGTGTTGGGTGGTGTTGACCGAGGAGAGTTCCACGGCTGGAGATGGCCTGTTGACGGGGTCTGCTGCCTATATTTGGCCAGATCGTTTGTGCTCAGAGGTAGCAGGACCCAGCTCACAGTTGGTAAGTGTAACAATATTTAATGAAGTTTAAGAAGGAAACGGTGGTGGCAGGTAAAACCAGAGCCGGCTGGACTGCAGTGAAGGAAGTTCAACAAAGAGACAGCTCTGGGTAAAAACTGTTCTTCAGTCGGCTGGTCCTGGTCTTGAAGCTCCTGAAACGCCTGAGGGCAAGAGAGAGAACAGTCTATGAGCGTTATGAGAGGAGTCCTTATGGAGGCTGCGAGCTCGACGCAGACAGAGTTTCCTCTGGACGTCCTTCGTGGCTGGAAGTGGAGTCCCTGTGAAGCGTTGGACGGTTTTCACCACCCGCTGCACCAGAGCAGCTCCCAAACCAGACGGGGACACTGTTGGTCAGGATGCTTTCTATTGCACAGCGATTATTCACTCTGCTCAGCGAGTTCACCAGGATATCTGAGGACAGCCGGTTCTTCTTTAGTGTCCTCAAGAAGAAGAGTCGCTGGTGAGCCTTCTTGAGCAGGCTGGAGGTGTTGCTAGTCCAGGACAGGTCCTCCGACATGTGGGCCCCCAGGAACTTGTAACTGAGACACACTCGACAGCCGTTCCTTTGATGTGGAGGGTGTCGTGTGCCTCTTGACTCTTTCCTGAAGTCCACAATGAGCTCCTTCATCTTGGAGGTGTTCAGGAGCAGGTTATTGTCTTTGCACCATGAGGCCAGGTGCTGGATCTCCTACCTGTAGGCCGTCTCATCGTTGTTGCTGATGAGACCAATCACTGTAGTGTCATCCACAAACTTGATGGTGTTAGATCCGTTCACAGGCCTGCAGTCGGAGCTGAAGAGGGAGAAGAGGAAGGGGCCCAGGACACAGCCCTGTGGTACACCAGTGAGTGGTGGTGCTGGAGCAGATGGAGCCGGATCAGACCTGCTGGGGTCTGTTGGTCAGGAAGTCCATGATCCAGTTGCAGAGGCAGGAGTTAATGCCCAGGTCTTGGACGGGATGACTGTGTTGAATGCTGAGCTGAAGTCAACAAACAGCAAAACGTGCACAAGTGTTCTTATTGTCCAGATGTGTTAGCTCAGAGTGCAACGTAAGCTCCAGACATGTTTCCTCTGGTGGGACAGGAAACATGCTGGGGAAATTTTGGAAGCACTGCCCATAGGTTTGAGTAAAATCAAATAGACCTGGTTTAGACCTGGTTTAGTCCTGTTTTAGTCCTGGTTTAGACCCTGTTTAGACCCTGTTTATCCCTGGTTTAGTCCTGGTTTAGACCCTGTTTATCCCTGGTTTAGACCCTGTTTAGACCCTGTTTAGACCCTGTTTAGACCCTTTAGACCTTAGACCTGGTTTAGACCTGGTTTAGACACTGTTTAGACACTGTTTAGACACTGTTTAGACACTGTTTAGTCCCTGTTTAGACCTGGTTTAGACCTGGTTAGACCCGGTTTAGACCCTGTTTAGACCCTGTTTAGACCCTGTTTAGACCCGGTTTAGACCCTGTTTAGACCCTGTTTAGACCCGGTTTAGACCCTGTTTAGACCCTGTTTAGACCTGGTTTAGACCTGTTTAGACCCTGTTTAGACCTGGTTTAGACCCTGTTTAGACCCTGTTTAGACCCGGTTTAGACCCGGTTTAGACCCTGTTTAGACCCTGTTTAGACCTGGTTTAGACCCTGTTTAGACCCGGTTTAGACGTGGTTTAGACCCGGTTTAGACGTGGTTTAGACCCGGTTTAGACCCGGTTTAGACCTGGTTTAGACCCGGTTTAGACCTGGTTTAGACCCTGTTTAGACCTGGTTTAGACCCTGTTTAGACCCGGTTTAGACGTGGTTTAGACCCTGTTTAGACCCTGTTTAGACCCGGTTTAGACCCGGTTTAGACCCGGTTTAGACCTGGTTTAGACCCGGTTTAGACCTGGTTTAGACCTGGTTTAGACCCTGTTTAGACCTGGTTTAGGCCCTGTTTAGACCTGGTTTAGACCTGGTTTAGACCCGGTTTAGACCTGGTTTAGACCTGGTTTAGACCATGTTTAGACCCTGTTTAGACCCTGTTTAGACCCTGTTTAGACCCGGTTTAGACCTGGTTTAGACCTGGTTTAGACCCTGTTTAGACACTGTTTAGACCTGGTTTAGGCCCTGTTTAGACCTGGTTTAGACCTGGTTTAGACACTGTTTAGACCCTGTTTAGACCCTGTTTAGACCCTGTTTAGACACTGTTTAGACCTGGTTTAGACCCTGTTTAGACCTGGTTTAGACCTGGTTTAGACACTGTTTAGACCTGGTTTAGACGTGGTTTAGACCCTGTTTAGACCCTGTTTAGACCTGGTTTAGACCTGGTTTAGACCCTGTTTAGACCCTGTTTAGACCCTGTTTAGACCTGATATTATTATGCCTGTAATGCCTGTCGTCTCCTGCAGGTGGTGTTGAGGATGCTGTGTAACTTCGGTTACGACGTGCAGCGGTGCTTTCACTGTCCCTACGGCAGCGGCTCACACATCCCCGAGGGCTTCGAGGGGTGGAGCGACACCGTCATCAAGGACACCATGGTAACGCACAGCAGGGGGCGTGGCCAGCGTGCTGCAGAGTGAGAACACTAGTAATAGTGATAATTGTCCTCTGTGCTCAGTTCTGTGAGGTCATGTGTGTCTCGTGGCTCCGACACCTCACGGGTCACATCGTCAGGATTCTGTTGGACTACCTCGATCATGTGACCTTCTGCTCCAAACTCAAGACGGCGCTGGTGGAGACCAAACAGTGGCCTGAGATCTGCGCCATACAAGGTCGGGGTCAAAGATCAAAGGAAATGTTTTTATGAGCAATAGAAATGAGCCACTCTAACAGATCTTTTCTTTTCTGTCAGAAAGCCCTCGCTCGCTGCAGCACCTCTGTCGTCTCTGTATCCGTCAGAGTCTGGGTCGTCTCCGCCTCAGGTCCGACACCTTCATGAGCTTCCTGCCTTTACCTCAGCCGCTCAAAAACTACATCCTGTTCAAAGAGTACGAGCTCTACAGCGGCCCCGGCTGATCCTCGGGACATCGGTCACACACTGGACGTCCCGTAGAAGCTGCAGTTTCCTATAAATACCACTCACTTTAGTCTGAGAGTCTGTTTAAAATCAGGCTCGGTTCAGCTTTAAGCCTTTAGAAAATGTGTGAAATGCAAGTGTTTGAATTTGTAGAAAAAATGCAGTGTTTAGTTCAGTTTAAAAACATAGAACGAGTCTTAGGCGAGAATGAGAGAATTCTCAAATATATTTAAAACATGTTCAATTTGAACAGGTTTGTTTAGCCTCATCTGGAGACACATAGACACAGCTTTAGTGACTGCTTCTGTAACTCTCCTTTAACCTGTCTGAGCCTGTAAAAAATTACTTTACTGTACTTTTCTGCTCGAATGTGACCCTGTCCCGTCTGGAAACATGAAATAAATGCTCGAATGTGACCCTGTCCCGTCAGGAAACATGAAATAAATGCTCGAATGTGACCCTGTCCCGTCAGGAAACATGAAATAAATGCTCGAATGTGACCCTGTCCCGTCAGGAAACATGAAATAAATGCTCGAATGTGACCCTGTCCCGTCAGGAAACATGAAATAAATGCTCGAATGTGACCCTGTCCCATCAGGAAACATGATATAAATGCTCGAATGTGACCCTGTCCCGTCAGGAAACATGAAATAAATGCTCGAATGTGACCCTGTCCCGTCAGGAAACATGAAATAAATGCTCGAATGTGTTCCTGTCCCGTCTGGAAACATGAAATAAATGCTCGAATGTGACCCTGTCCCGTCAGGAAACATGAAATAAATGCTCGAATGTGTTCCTGTCCCGTCTGGAAACATGAAATAAATGCTCGAATGTGACCCTGTCCCGTCAGGAAACATGAAATAAAACACCAAACACAACTCGTGGGCAGGGCCTTCAATATTTTCAATATAAATTACAGTTATTAATTCCAAGGGTTACTTTTTCCACTGCCACTTTGAGTGTTCAGTAAAGACATAAAATATCATTTTTAGTGTAATTATTTTTAGACATATTTATTTATTTAGTTATATACACAGTTGTGCTTAGACGTTTACAGACTCTGGCAGAATTTGTGATTTTTTGGGCCATTTTTCTGAGAATATAAACAACACATGATGATGTGATTTTTTTTGTCACTCAGTTAGTGTTTGTGTGAAGCCATTCATTTTCAAACAGTGTTTACTCTTTTTAAATCATAAAGACAACATAAACTACCCAAATGACTCTGATCAAAAGTTTACATACTCTGGGGATTTTGGCCTGAGAACATGCACAAGTGACACAAACGTGCCATGGCTCCTAAAGGTAACCCCCCTCACCTGTGACCCGTTTGTTTGAAGAAAGATATTACTGCACAAATGCCACAAAGCATCCCACTTACAATGCTCCAGACAGGTCAGAGACAAGCCTCAACACTTCTGGAATAAAGTCATTTGGAGTTAGAGACCAAAATTAAACTTTTGGCCACAACCATAAACATTACATTTAGAAAGGAGTCGATAAGTCCTAAGATGAAAGGTCCAGTCCTTCTGTGAAACATGGAGCTGAGGTTTGGGGATGTGTGACTGTTATAATCATTTTAACATTTCCTAGGCCATGTTAGTCCTGGTCATGTCATGTCCTTAATGTTAATCCAAACATGAACGTAAACAGAACTTACCACTGAATGACTTCTGGAGCTTGTCCTGGGGAGTGTGTGAAAGAAACACCTCCTACAGCCTCTACTGCATGATGAACATGTCATGTATTCTCCTCTGGATAATATGGAAAAAGAATTCTTGTTATGTTTTCAGAAAATACTGGAGGAACATTTGCTCTCATCAGCCCAGAAGCTGCACATGGGACGTCCTTGGACAATCCAACACAACAACGATCCAAAGCACAAGGCCAAGTCGACCTGTCGTTGGCTACAGCAGCAGAAAGAGAAGGTTCTGGACTGACCTCAGTCTGACCTCAGTGTCATTGAGACACTCTGAGATCTCAAACCTGCAGTTCATGCAAGAGCCAAGAATTTACAGGAACTGGAGGCTTTTTGCCAAAAAGACCACTACAACAAAAGATTTCAAACTGTCATTGATGTTAAAGGTGCAGCACACAGTTTTAAGAACTGGGGTATGTAAACTTTTGATCAGGGTCATTTGGGTAGATTCTGACATCATTATGATTTAAAAAGAGTAAAAACAGTTGTTTGACAATAAATACTAACCACTATGAGTGAAAAAAAGTAATTCATATTCCCTTTTCTTAAAAGAGGGATAGTATTAAAAAATAACTTGCGCACTAGCCTCGTTTGCACTAGCCGCGTTCACACTAGCCTCGGTCGCACTAGCCTCGTTCGCACTAGCCTCTTGCACACTAGCCCCGTTTGCACTAGCCTCTTGCGCACTAGCCGCGTTCACACTAGCCGCGTTCGCACTAGCCTCTTGCGCACTAGCCTCTTGTGCACTAGCCGCGTTCACACTAGCCGCGTTTGCACTATCCGCGTTTGCACTAGCCTCGGTCGCACTAGCCTCGTACGCACTAGCCTCGTACACACTAGCCGCGTTCACACTACCCGCGTTCGCACTAGCCTCTAGCTCACTAGCCCCGTTCACACTAGCCTTTTGCGCACTAGCCTCGTGCACATTAGCCCTGTTCGCACTAGCCTCTTGCTCACTAGCCCCGTTCGCACTAGCCTCTTGCACACTAGCCTCTTGCGCACTAGCCTCTTGCGCACTAGCCTCTTGCACACTAGCCTCTTGCGCACTAGCCTCTAGCTCACTGGCCGCGTTCACACTAGCCCCGTTTGCACTAGCCTCTTGCACACTAGCCCCGTTTGCAAAAGCCTCTTGCTCACTAGCCCCGTTCGCACTAGCCTCTTGCGCACTAGCCCCGTTCACACTAGCCTCGTGCGCACTAGCCCTGTTCACACTAGCCTCGTGCGCACTAGCCTGGTGCACTATGATGAGTTCAGAATGTAAAGGACCCCACATGTCCATCATCTTGTTCATTAAAGACACAGACACAGGCCTTTTTTTAAACTCCCTTTAAATCAAAAATGTCAAATATTCATCTCCACAATAAAATCCTCTGATATATCTTCAGACACTTTATGATGTTCATTTTCTCTTGAGTTGGGGCTGTTTTAAAACCTGAACAGAGTGAAAGAATCTGTCTGCAGACGTTCACTGTGGGACATTTACAAAACAGATATTATAGCTTTGACACCAAACTAACTCACAATAATCTCAATGTATTTATTGTCACGACGCTGGACAAACGGAGCCTGCTGAAGTGTCCCACAGTGGGTCTGAGCCGGACTCGGAGCTTCATGTTGGACTTTACAGTAAGAAAATAATATCCCACATAAAACATACACATATAGATTTATATATATATATTTGTATCTGTTAAATCTATGACGTTAAGGCTGCTCTAAGACTGAGGCTCCTCCTATTGCTCTGAACACTACACCTGCTGATGGAACTAAACAAGTCCGCTTTTACAGACAACAATTAAGAGGGGCGGGGCTAAGAAGAGGGGCGGGAACTAAGGATCCAGGGAGAGATGCGATTGGTCGGTTTAGTCCCGTAGCTCCTCCTAGGATTTGTACAAGTCTATATTTGTGAGGACAGCAAGGGTTTAGAGGAGTCTGGACCAAACCAGGACTAAACCAGGACTAAACCTGGTCTAAACCAGGATTAAATGTCTTTTCTTCACTGTGTTACTTGAAGACTTCACTCTGTAACAAGGAGCCAGGGTTTTATTCCGACTCTGGAAAAGTGCAAAATCCTTTCTAATTCTTCCCTTTAAAGCTCCATTTTGAATCCAACCAGTACAAATGTGTTTATCGTGAATGTCCTCACAAATACAGAAGTGTGCTGTGGGCTATGGCTCTGAAACAAGTGTCTCGGACAAAGTGCAAAATCCTACAGCTTTATGAAAACAGAGGAAACAAACGAGAGGCAAAGGCAGCGGCTCAGACACGAGAAGAGTAATGGACAGAGGGGAAAAGTGAGGGCCGGCTCCAACAGGGTTCCCTTTGACGTCCAATGAGAAAGCTCAAGCTGATTCTTCCCTGTGACAATTTTGGTTATGTTTTCTGTAAATATTGTTTTAAAACAATTAACTGACCTAGACTCCATTTCAGTTTTTCAGTTTTAGGGGAAACGTTGCACCAACAAGGTTTAAATGAAACTTAAACATGGTCCAGTCATTTACGTCAGGTTTAAGCTCTGTGTGGCTACTCGAGGCTTGGACTTAAACAGGTCTCAGATGGATTCAAACAGGTCTCAGATGGATTCAAACAGGTCTCAGATGGATTCAAACAGGTCTCAGATGGATTCAAACAGGTCTCAGATGGATTTAAACAGGTTTCAGATGGATTCAAACAGGTTTTAGATGGATTTAAACAGGTTTTCTCTTTTAAAAAGTTGTACTCTTATAGAACCACATACACCGTGTTGTGTGGGTGAGAAACGTACATTTGTAAACTGTGCAGTCGTACTCTATGACGATGAATTCATCTGAAGAAGGAGCCTTTTAAAAGAGAAACTCCAGATCAAGGAGGTTTAAACTGTGATCAAGGTAAAGCTGGGTTAAGTTAAACCAGGATTAAACCAGTTTCATATTTGAACCTTGTTGGTGCAATCGAGCCTGAGAGAAACACGAAGACAACAGTTTTACAAGTTACTCAGTGATTTCTGACCTTTTTCCAAATATGGTCATCACTTCTGGCTGCATTAACTCTAATGTCCTTCTGCAGTTTGTTATATTAGTTCCCTTCCTGTTTATTCCTTCACTTTTATTCTATGGTCTATGTTTTTTTAAACTGCTTTTTGCCCCTGGTTCGCGTCAGTTCCACCAAAAACCCGTTTTTAACGAGAATACATCTTTGTGATAAAATAAAAGAACATTTCCACTAAACTCCATTGATAAAAACACAACATTGGACCAGTTAAAATAGACATTTGTGAAGGAGGGGTCCTCACAAGTTTAGAACATGTTTTGGATGACTCTTTTGGGGTTTTATTTGGGGCAGAAGTGAGTTCTATGGTCGGCTCTCGTCCTGGAGCTTCTCCAGGATCTGGACGAGACTCTCCAGTCCGAACACGTAGCCTTGGTCCGGGCCGTCGTGGACTGCCGTGTCGCCGCGAAAGCCTTTGAACGTGGAGTGGGCGAAGTCGATCATCCGAACGTCCACCCGAGGGGGAGAGGCCGAGTCCGGCTGAGGGGGCGTGGTCTGGGGCTGAGGGGGTGTGTCCTTATCACGAAGGGAGGAGGCGTGGCCACAGTGAGGTTCTCCTGAAGGAGTGGTCTTCTGTTGCCACGAGACGTTTTGGGACAAACAACTCTCGGCTTCCTGTAAAAACAGAAAACCTTTCCTTTATCCTTATCCTTATCCTTCCACTTCCACCAAACATGCACTGTGCCTCAGATTATTTCTCTAAATGGTCCTGTTTATGAGACTCAATATCCCTGACTGTGAAACTGCTCAGTGATACTCCCGCCCCTCACCTTTCCCTCGTAGATGATGAGCAGTGAGGACGAGTAGAAACGATAGGACGCCTGCCGCTCCAGCACTGCCTTCAGGCTGCGCAGTTTGTTGAGAATCGGCTCGAAAAGGTCCTGCCTCAGCACCTTCCCGTTGTGCAAGTACTGGTACAGGGTCTGCCGGAAGCCGTCGATCGACAGACCGCGACCGTAGTACTTGTTCCTGCAGAGGTAGTTGCCCGTGCTCAGCTGGTACACCTGCAGACGGAGGCAAACGACACAGGTTTGTTAGAACCTCACAGACTGACGTGACTGTAAGACATCGGTCTTCTCCTGTGAAACTGGACAATGTGGGTGACAGTTGATGATGTAACATGTCATGGATTAAGACATAATAGGGTAAGAGCGTCGCCAGGGAACAGTACTTGATCTTGATAAATGACCGTCCTCTAAAGGTCAGCCTTGGAACCACCATTCGTTACTTTGCTAATGACTTTCTAATCTATAGTTGTTTTTGACATATATATAGTCCAGCTCCTTGGAGAAATAGACCACTGCACATTTTAATTACTCAAAGTGTACCATCTTTCGCTATCATCGTTCTAATGTGTTTCTACTCTAGCTTTAGAGGGTCATACCTCAAACTACAGCGGCTTTAGAGGCTCAGAACTCAAACTACAGCGGCTTTAGAGGCTCAGAACTCAAACTACAGCAGCTTTAGAGGGTCAGAACTCAAACTACAGCAGCTTTAGAGGGTCATACCTCAAACTACAGCAGCTTTAGAGGGTCAGAACTCCAACTACAGCAGCTTTAGAGGGTCAAAACTCAATCTACAGATGCTTTAGAGGGTCAGAACTCAAACTACAGCAGCTTTAGAGGGTCATACCTCAAACTACAGCAGCTTTAGAGGGTCAGAACTCCAACTACAGCAGCTTTAGAGGGTCAAAACTCAAACTACAGATGCTTTAGAGGGTCAGAACTCAAACTACAGTAGCTTTAGAGGGTCAAAACTCAAACTACAGCAGCTTTAGAGGGTCAGAACTCAAACTACAGCAGCTTTAGAGGGTCAGAACTCAAACTACAGCAGCTTTAAAGAGGGTCAGAACTCAAACTACAGCAGCTTTAGAGGGTCAAAACTCAAACTACAGCAGCTTTAGAGGGTCAGAACTCAAACTACAGCAGCTTTAGAGGGTCAGAACTCAAACTACAGCAGCTTTAGAGGGTCAGAACTCAAACTACAGCAGCTTTAGAGGGTCAGAACTCAACGATAACGTCCAGATCGTTGCCTACCTGCATGCCACACACTCGGACTCCCAGCGTCGCGGATGTGCTCTGCTCACATTTCTTCATCTGTCGGGCGGCCTTCTCCTCTGAGGCGTCGTCCCCGTGCTGCCGAGTCCCCATCTTCAGGTCCAGGATGCACGGGTATGAGAAATGGTGCACCACGTTCTCTAGCAGAAGGAATTCTGGGAAAACGCTTGGTGAAGGAGACAACAGTAAAGAAACAATAGAACTGAGCGGGAGTCGCCACATTTACAATTTTCATGAACAGATTTAATTCACATTTTGAAATATGATCTCAAAAACTATTTAGTAATAATTAAAACAAAACAAACCGCAAATATTTATTTGTAAAGGGAATAGTTTCTGAAAAAACAAACAGGCTTTATGACGCCATCTACTGTTTATTTTTCTTTTTTTTAGTTTGCGTTATTCTAAAATTTCACCTTACTTCTTACACCTTATTTCTTACTTTAGCTCAACTACAGATGTCACCACTTTGACTGTTTTCACTGAAGAACAACACTGTACATGTGGTGCTCCTTAGTGCGCTCCATATTCATCTTTAAAATTCAGGATTCATTATCTTCTTATTGTCTCATATTATACCACAGCCCCTTTTACAGCGGCCTCAGAGGTTCAGAAAATGGATTTAAAATGCAATTTCCTGGTCATTTTTGGTCTAAAGCAATTTCCTTCTGTACTTTTATTGTCAGTATGAATTCTCCCTTCAGTACCAGCTGTGACATAAACACCACATGGCTTCTCTCAGATTCACAGCTGTGTCTTTGAAGCGCTGACCTCAGAGCGTGAACTTTGACCCGTCGCTCCTAGTTGCTTTAATCTCGTCCACATTTATCATCTCTGATTCAAAAGCAGCTGCATGCTTCACAAACTACACTGAGAGCACTATTGTTTCATTCAGTATGACTTTTGACATCTAGAGTTCACACTGTATTTTACCAGTGTTTACATAAACCCTGTTTCTGTCTCATGTCTCTTTGCTTTGTTCCACAAAGTGCAGAGCTGCAAAGAGCAGGTCTACAGATCTCGATCAGTCTAAACAAGGTCTGAAGCAGGACTAAAGCCACAATAAGAGGCAGTAACAGACGAATAGACAGAGACGCCTGGAGGATAAAAACAGCCGAAGTGTTAAGACATTAGGATATGTGGAAAAACTAGATGGTGTTTGAAAATACTTTATAATTATATTTTTTTTATAAAGAGCTTAGATTTAAAGTGATAACGGCCTGAGGACATAGTTTGTAGTGAATATAAACAGGAAGCATGAATGCAGCTTAGTATTTGAGAAATATGAATAATGTGGACAAAAACACAAAAGATGTTGGATTATTTGCTGTGGTTATGACGTTTTCCCGACAGCAGAAGACATCTGAGTTGAAAGGAGAGACCTAAAGCTGAGAAAGGCATCTGTGAGGACTATGAGGACTTGGGAAACATGGGTCAAACTGCAATTGGACCTAATAAGTGGAGAATAATTTTCCTGATAAACGGCACTGGCTAAAGGCAGGTCTGTAACTCCTCTTTGAGGACCTTGTGGAGGACCTTGTGGAGGACCTTGTGGAGGACCTTGTGGAGGACCTTGTGGAGGACCTTGTGGAGGACCTTGTGGAGGACCTTGTGGAGGATACTGAAGAGCTTGCGGTCCTTGGACTCGCTCCTCATGCGACTCAGCTGCTGTTTGTGGCAGCGCAGGCTCCAGGGATTGTAGCTGATCTTCTCTGAGCTCAGGCGGCTGTTCCAGTCCAGCATCTGGAATGGGACCTCAGAGTGGAGCTTCGGGTCAAGACGAGGACTCTTCAGCTCCCCCAGACTAAATATAAGAGGTACAAGGTTAACAGAGAGAGAACAATAAGTGTATAAACCCTGGAGTGTAGTGATGAGAGGCTGCTGCAGTGAAAACAGTAGAAGAGTGTTTCTGCTTTATCATTTTTCTAAACTTTACATCCTGAGGCTGCAGCAGTTTCCTACATGTTAGGGCTTCACTCTTTCATGTCCCGCTCCTGTTAAATGCAGTGGAGACAGAGACTGGAGTGGGTTTCTTTCACAAAGAAAAAAACAGAAGAACCCCACTCCTCTGTCTGAAACCAGAAACAGCCATTAGAGCCGCCAGAACAAGACAAGCTTCATTTGAGAAAACTTTTTCTATAATGGTCAAATGGTTATCTTACTGGAACTAAGAGCTCACATCTCAGTGTACCTGATGTAAAAACCCAACAGTGAGAGTGTATCCGTACTTGTCGGCCGTGTCCTGGTCGTGCTCTCTCCTCTCCGGTCGCTCCTCTTTGTGATCTGAGGAGGAGGAGGAGCGGTGAAGGCTGCGTCTGGAGTGTTTCCTCCGCGGCTGCTCTCTCTCGGGGGGGTCCCTCTCCTCGTGCTCTCCCTCCAGACTGCTCTCTACGTACGGGTAGGCCACCAGGTTAATGTAGCCGTCAGAGTCGCTCTCGAAGCACACCAGCACCACTCCTACAGCAAACAGGACACAGGGAATTAAACATGCTTCATCATAAACATGTAAAACATTTACAGATGTTACAGCAGGAAGTCACACCTTTAGGTCATTTTAGTAGGAAAAGGGCCCCACCTTTATACTCGGGGGTGAACTCCTTCATCTCTGGAGGCAGGGACTCGTAGAAGCGCTGTTCTCTGCTGATCAGAGGTTTACAGACTGTGTGATCGTCGTACCGCATCATACTGGTGTGGCCCCCCACCTGCACAACACATTTCAACTTAGCACTGAGCGTCAGCAGCGTTTTCTGTTTCAGGAACAGGTTTAGAGTTAGTTGTACAGGAAAATAGATCCTCCAATCAGAGAGCTTCTTCAGGCACAGTGGAGTCTGTGGAGAATAAAACCTACAGACCAGGTCACGTGTCTTCAGTAACTGACTCGGATTTAGATTAACTTTCTGTGAAAGCCCAGAGATTCCCTCTTTCTGGGTTTAACAGACTCTGAATTTGGGCTGAACCTGCTGTTAGCTGTCCCACTCCTGCTCTGATGTGAGGAACATTCCTTTATGTGGTTCTTAGGGCAGCTGCTTACCTGAACAAAGCACCTGTGCTTAGGATTAAAAAAGATGAAGGTAATGAGAGTATGAGGTAGCTCTGAGCCGGTGGTAGCAGGTGAGACTGACCTGGTGGATGAAGGGCTCCAGTGGGACGCCCCCTCCTCGTGAGGCCCCTCCCCCAGACCCCCCCTGAAGCTTGGATTGGTCCATGTTGTGGCCGTGAGGGAGGCACATGGCTCCAGGGGGACGCACCACGCCTCCTGCTGCAAAGGACCATGGGAAACATCAGCAGAATGAACCAGCTGTACGACCCTAAAAACCTGCTTCCTGTGGGGTGTACCTGGGGCATGGGCTCTGGTGAGCAGTGAGGGGGAGGGGGGCTGCTGGGAGCGCACGCCGGCCCCGGGGGGAGGCGGCGCCAGACCGGAAACCCACCGCGCAAATCCTCCAATCAGAGCGCTCCAATCCACTGCGCTGTCCTCTAATCAGAGCCCTCCAATCCACTGCTGCCCGAGCTCAGAGCCAATCAGGACGAAGGGGTGTGTCCTAAATGAAAGATGAAATTAAATAAGATAACGTAATACACCCAGACTAAACCTGTTCCATAAAGACCAGACTAAACCTGTTCCATAAAGACCAGACTAAACCTGTTCCATAAAGACCAGTGTGGACCAGACTAAACCTGTTTCATAAAGACCAGACTAAACCTGTTTCATAAAGACCAGACTAAACCTGTTCCATAAAGACCAGTGTGGACCAGACTAAACCTGTTTCATAAAGACCAGACTAAACCTGTTTCATAAAGACCAGTGTGGACCAGACTAAACCTGTTCCATAAAGACCAGTGTGGACCAGACTAAACCTGTTTCATAAAGACCAGTGTGGACCAGACTAAACCTGTTTCATAAAGACCAGTGTGGACCAGACTAAACCTGTTCCATAAAGACCAGTGTGGACCAGACTAAACCTGTTTCATAAAGACCAGTGTGGACCAGACTAAACCTGTTCCATAAAGACCAGTGTGGACCAGACTAAACCTGTTTCATAAAGACCAGTGTGGACCAGACTAAACCTGTTTCATAAAGACCAGTGTGGACCAGACTAAACCTGTTTCATAAAGACCAGTGTGGACCAGACTAAACCTGTTTCCTAAAGACCAGTGTGGACCAGACTAAACCTGTTTCATAAAGACCAGTGTGGACCAGACTAAACCTGTTTCATAAAGACCAGTGTGGACCAGACGTTAAGGACAAAGTCTGCTGCATTAAGTATTACCAAAGTCACAATGAACAACCTGAACCAGACCAGGACTGGCCTCAGACCAGGACCAGGCTCTGTAGTGACAGTTCTCTCCTGCAGCAGAGGTCTGTCTCTGTCAGAGCAGTGTTTCTGTTTTTAGACACAGAGCGGAAACATCAGGACTGTTCTGGACCAGTTTAATGTCATCAGATCCAACCAGAGCTGTTCTTATAAACCTCTCACAAACACAAACCAGCGAGACTCCAGACTGTGGGGCTCAGTAGATCATGTTTATTTTTGCAGAAGCTTGTTTATAGTCCACGTAAAGTACTGGTTCTGCCCTGGTTTTGACTCAATGTAGACCTGGTTTAGTCCAAGTGTAATCCAGATTTAGTCTTGGTTTATACCATGGACGTTGTTTAATCCAGCGATAGTCCTTGTTTAATCCTAGTTTGTCCCTGTCTTGGTTTAGATTGGGCTTAGTCAAGGAGCTGGGTTAGTTCTGATTCAGCACATGTAGTCCTGGTTTAATCCACCTGGTTTTAGTCAGTACCTGTTCACTGAGTCCCACTGAGTCCTGCTGAGTCAGAGTTAGACCAGATGAGAACGTCATCCAGACAAACTCTGATTAAGTTTCTATTTTCTTCTATTCACCTCTGTCCATCTGATCCCATTTACATTTAACATTTTTTTTATTATTAAATAGCATTCAATGTTCACTTTAAATATTGTGAAAACTATGTTATCTGCAATATTGAAATGCTCTATTAGAAAAAACAAATACATAAAGCTCTGGACTAACTTCCACTTGTCAAACCAGGTCTAAACCAGGTCTAACTCAGGTCTAACACAGGTCTAAC
Source organism: Neodontobutis hainanensis (assembly GCA_024349245.1). NCBI lineage: Eukaryota > Metazoa > Chordata > Actinopteri > Gobiiformes > Odontobutidae > Neodontobutis > Neodontobutis hainanensis. Next base: position 1,253,325 of record JALDNG010000131.1, read on the forward strand.
ATAGGTCTAAACCTTTCAAACAGCCCTAATCCTAACCTGGACTAAACATTAGCATCAGTGTAAATTTCATGAGTTCAATGAAAGTTTTAATACCACACTCTTTGAACATAGAGCTCTTTCAAAAACTGCACATTTAGCCCTTATTATCCGACTATTTGTCATATTTTCTCATGGAATATCTTATCAGGGGATAACTTTTGACAAATACAAATATAAAACAAGCCGTCAGTATAAAGCAGCAACAGTAACCCTGTCCAGGACTAAACCGAGATTTAAGACAAACTATATCAGAACTATATATATGTTTGAGCAAGGCCCCAGTATTGAAAAAGTGAGCGACTGCTGAAGTCATAATGGTCACCTGAACGTGATAAAGATGAGGGAGAAGGTGCGTTTTCAGATTTGTTTTACAGATAAAAATCAAACAAAGGCCAGTCGAACCTGTTTAAAAGGACAAACAAAAGATGTGTGTGTGTGTGTAGAAACCTGCCTCGTTCTCATGAAATAATGAAGAGTCTGCAAAGGCCCAGTGGAATCTGCTGAGACGCTGCGCCACCTTCAGCAAAAACAAACACCTGCATCAGGAGACAGCGTTTTACTGACAGGAACGGAGACTAAAACAGCACAATAACAGGTCTAAACCAGGCCTAAACAGGGTCAAATATCTAAGTCTAATGCGAAACCGAAATAACATATCACAAAAAAAAAAAAAAAAAAAAAAATCACAAAACATCGCCCCCTAAAGACTAATCCTCAGTGAAAGTGTGAGTGAACTAAAAATAGCGCCATTGTTGTTGTTTTGGTTGTATTTGTGGTTTTGTTACTTTTTTTTCTTTTCAAACCCACTTTTTGCATTAACTAATAAAATAAACCACCTTTTTGTGATCGCAGACTATTTCCTCCGCCTAATTCTTTGAAACGCAGATATTTCTTTTTACTGAAATTGTAGTTCAGTGCATTTTGTAAATAAAATAAAAAAAAGTGTTGGTTAACCTAAATATGTATAGGAGATTAAGTTGTAATAAAATAACATTTAATAAAAAGCGTAGAAACACGTTGTACCAATATATTCAATATATACGTTGGTTAAAGTATATTATTATTAAACAACATATAACAAATCATTTAAACAACATAATCAATTAAACCCACAACTATCCATGGATTTAACTATTTTAAAAATCTACTAAGCGATAAATTTAAAGCTGTGGTTTTATTATGGGTCAAACACAATTATACGGACTTCTGTCAGCTTCTTGACCTTAGCTTGACAACATGCTAACTCGGTTTCGTTCCCTTTAAGTCATTGATTTAGTTTAAAATAAATCCCCACATTACACATTATCTACTCTTTGTACTGTATAATTTTAAAATATATGTAAACTATATGCCATCAATTGGAAATATGTGTCAGAATTATATAATTAGTGTGCCGTTACTTTAGCCACAATGCTAGTTGCTAATAGCACGGTGTGTCGTTACGCAGTGGGTCGCTCCGCTCGCAGTGAAATAACAACTTACCACCGGGGTTTTGATGGGGGTCACGGGGTTGATTTTACGGGGAATGAGTGCTTCAAACACCGGCCGGGATCATGGATGTCTGTACCCGTAAGCCGGGCTCATAAACGGAGGAAAAAACATCCAGGCAGCTAACGTCATAGTGAAGCTAACGCAGGCTGTTTGCGGTTGGTTTTTCTGGAAAAGAGGGTTTCAGACGCCCTCTACAGGTTTAGACTGGGTACTGCAGGGATAAACCCGGTCTAAAACTAAAACTGGACTAAAACTGGACTAAAACTGGACTAAAACTGGACTGAATCAACGGACTAAATCAGGGTTAAATCCAGACTAATACGGGACTAAAACATGAACAAAAAGGGAAGAAATCAGAGAAAAATCCAAGAATAAAAATGACAGAATCAGAGCCAAAACAAGATCTACACCCTAAGAAAATAATACAAAACCCAGAACTCAACCAGGAGCTGAACCAGGACTAAATACTGACTAAAGCTGGGCTGAACGGCATACCTGACTAACAATTTATCACAAGCAGTCTTTGTTTGAGCTATTCGAAATGTGTTTTTATATAGTTTTTACATTCCAGTAGAAGTGAAAACATTAGAAAGGAGTGGGAGAAGTGAGATTTTCTTACAAAACCAAACGTATAAACTACTAATTTCAATAAATATTCATATCAATTTCAATAAATTGGATTTTTTAAGTAATAATGTTATATATTATTTATTTATATATTTAATATAAATAAGTAAAAAAGGTTTAGCCAAATATATAGCAGAAACAACATATAAAAGACACCAAGCAAAAACGAAATGACGAATAAACTCTCAAATTTCCCGTTCATTTTTAAAGGCGGGATTCCCGGCATTTCATTGGTTTAACGGTAAAGGAATGAGCCAATCAGCGACGTCGTTGACTGTAACCAACGTACCCTGTGTGGCTCCAAAGATGAGCGTGTTTCACGGCGCTGCTTTGGCCGATTTGAACTAGAAAAACTGAATTTTAAACGCGCTAAATGATATTTTAACAGCATCTTCTCCGTCTCCGGGTGGTATTCAAATTGACCTAAACCCTGAGGATTGTATTTGCAGGGATGAACTTGGGGTGAGTGTGTGTTTTTTAAATGAGTTAGCATCATGCTAGCAGGCTAACTGTCAACAGTAGGGTTGTTATTGCGGTGAAGACAGCTGTCAATAAACGGACCAGTGTCTAATAAAACCACTCCTAGACTCACAAATGAAACACATGTTATGTATGTTTATTTATTATAAAGCTTTAGAGTGTTATATAATCAAAACCATAGCATACAAATCTAATTAATGGTGCAGAAGGCTTTGCAGAGATGTAATGAATGAGCTAGCTTTTATATATTACTGTTAGAGGCTTGACAAGCATTTTTTTGTGACATTCATAATGTGTAAATTTATTTAGACATTTATTTTGTTAAATTTTAAAACTTATGAATTAGGCAGTAGAAAATCCCTGACAGAAACATACTAATTCTTTTTTCTCTCCAGAGATGGTTTACTATTTGAGCTGGAGAATGGAAAACCTAAACTCATTCTGCTGAATCGTGGTAAGTCATTCTCTCCTGTATTCATTTGCGGTTTACATTATACATGATTTATGTCTAGCTGAATGCTAAATCATAAACATGAACTACAGTTAATATTTTACTGTTTTGTTTTTCTCATGTGTGTTTTTTGCAGGAGACAAGGCTGAGAAGAACCCAGTGAAGGTAGGAAACATCCCACGTCATGTTTGTGCCACACAATTATCATGTGGTTACTTCCAGAGTTACTTCAAACAAAAAACTTCAGTCCAGCTTATGTTCACAGTGACACAGCCCTGTTTCAGAAGCAGATTTAGTCTCAGAGTCTGTTAACCCTGGAAAAAGGAAAACATTCTTTTCAGTTTCACCGAGAGAGTTAATCTGAACTCTGAGTCACTAACCTGATAAGTGTTTGTATTCTCTAACCCAGAGTCTCTGCCTCATTCACAAGGAAACTGAACACTCATTAAATACGTTGATAAGACTTAAACAAAAATTATTTCATATTTATTGCTGTCTTGGCCAGGACACTCTAGCAAAAGAGATTTTTAATCTCATTGAGTTTTTTTTTAAGACTAAATGTCAGTGCTGTCAGTTCTGGGGCTGTTTGAGGTGCTCTGCAGATGCTTTCAGAGTAAACACTCTAATTATCTCCAGCAGGGGGAGTTTACAGTTTCCCTGAATATTACAAATACCAACCCATTTTATTTACTCACACTCATATGTGTCTGTTTGAGTCAATGTTTTCTGTTCCTGTTAATGTCTGTCCAGCTGAGGCCCAGACTGCCCAGTGTCCTGAGCTGCAGACAGACCCCCCCAACAGAGGAGCGGCCAATCAGACAACAGAATGGGCTGAATGGGAGGATCCACAGAGATAAACTAGGAAGAGGAGGAGCCACAAACAGGGGGCGGGGCCAAAGTTTGACAGCAGCAAAGACTCGGGAGAACCACACGCCAAGAGGAGGCGGAGCTAAAACTACAATAAAGGTATTGTTCTCGATTTATATAGATACTGTTGGGCCTTAATTCTACAGGGTCTGTGAATAATCCTTCTTTTTGTCGAAGCTGAAACCAGACAAACCCCAAACCAGGAAACCGGAGGAGTCCAAAGAGAAGGAGGGCCCTAGAGATGAAGCGTCCAATCAGAACACAGCACTGCAGGACGGTGTGGCGTGTCTGACCAACGAGAAGCTGCAGCAGATCCTCAGCTCGGTCCAGACCAACGGCCAGAGTCACAGCTCAGAAGGTAACGCTCTCCAGACAGGCTCGGACTGAAGGGGAGGAGGAGACTCTGTGGGAAACACACGACGTGCTGGAAGTGTTAATGGAGGGTGGACAAAATGGTATTCACTCAAAATAGAGGTCTCTGGTTTTCATACCTACCATTTTTCATTTTTATTTACTTGGCCAGGCTTTAGACTGTGAGTGAGCAAATGAAAAATCAAAGTGGTGTAATTTGTGCGAGTGGAGACAAAGTTTAGAAGTGCTGCAGCTGAAAGCACTGTTGTTATGTATGGCTCAGTCAGAACTACTTCTGTGTTATCGAGCCCAGGAGGAAACGATGTCTGTTGAGTGCAGCTGTTCACAGTAACGTTCACTCGACTCCCTCTCAACGACGCAGATAACTGTGAATCTAACCTCGACACTGTGTCCCAGCGGAGGACAGTAGCTTTTAGTCACTGCAGACGAAGAAGAAGAAGTTCCAGCCTGTTTTAGACGAGGCTCTGCTGATGCACTTAAATTTCATAAGAAACATGAGCCGAGCTAAAGTGTGTGCTGTTTTAAAACTATTCTTTACTCAACAGCAAGTGTTTGAGTGTCCACAGTGACCCGTGCTTTTGGCCAAAGTGTTGTTTCAAAGTGATTAAAAGAGCTAGAAATTAACATATCTTCTAAACGATATGTCTTGAGTCTCGTGCGACCATTAGACATGTTTGTGAAAGTCTCGAGTCCTGCTGGCACGACACTGGTCTGTACAGAGCCATGAGAGAACACAGCTGCACGAGCGAGTTGCTGAACTGAATGTGAACAATTGCACTGTCCCAACCACATTAAAAATGTCCTGGGACCATGGGACCGCATTAGTCTCCAGCCCTAATAAACCCTCTGAAACGCATGTATAAGTAAATATATATACAGTATATATGCATTGTTCTAGTCCTGACCACAATGTGTACATAAATAGTTTAATAATTGGGCTGTTCCTTTTTATAGGAAACCAAAATAACTGTAAATCACAATCCATTGTGTCTGAAACAAATGGAACTGAAGAAAAAGAGGCAGACACTGGAAACTCACAGGACAAAGACAACAGGTAAGGAACACTTAGGCCTCGTTGGGGTTCATCTTCTCCTGATAATACAAATAATACAAATAACACAAATAATAAATACTCTTGTCCAGGTCTGGAGGTCTGTTCAGGTGGATAGAGGAGCGTCCGTCTGAGGACAGAGTCAAGATGGAGGCAAAGAAAACTCAGTGGAGAAGAGAACTGGGTACAGCCACTGTCCCCGTTAACTACACTTGTGCAGTGTTAACACCAGACTAAAATACACTTGGGCAGAGTTAACACCAGACTAAAATACACTTGGGCAGCGTTAACACCAGACTAAAATACACTTGTGCAGAGTTAACACCAGACTAAAATACACTTGTGCAGAGTTAACACCAGACAGAACTACACTTGTGCAGCGTTAACACCAGACAGAACTACACTTATGCAGAGTTAACTCCAGACAGAACTACACTTATGCAGAGTTAACTCCAGACTGAAGTACACTTGTGCAGCGTTAACACCAGACAGAACTACACTTATGCAGAGTTAACTCCAGACTGAAGTACACTTGTGCAGAGTTACCGCCAGACAGAACTACACTTGTGCAGAGTTACCGCCAGACAGAACTACACTTGTGCAGAGTTGACGCCAGACAGAACTACACTTGTGCAGAGTTGACGCCAGACAGAACTACACTTGTGCAGAGTTGACGCCAGACAGAACTACACTTGTGCAGAGTTTACGCCAGACAAAACTACACTTGTGCAGAGTTAACGCCAGACAAAACTACACTTGTGCAGAGTTAACGCCAGACAGAACTACACTTGTGCAGAGTTAACGCCAGACAGAACTACACTTGTGCAGAGTTACACCAGACAGAACTACACTTGTGCAGGGTTACCACCAGACAAAACTACACTTGTGCAGAGTTACCACCAGACCGAACTACACTTGTGCAGAGTTACCACCAGACAGAACTACACTTGTGCAGAGTTACCACCAGACAGAACTACACTTGTGCAGAGTTAACACCAGACAGAACTACACTTAGACAGATTTAGTGAAGAGTTTTCCTGTTTTTTTTTTATTTATTCCAGATGAACAGGTGTCTCAGAACCAGAGCAAGCGTTCCACTGCTCCGTCCAGACTCCAGGTACGAGTCCTGGTTTAGTCTTCCATCCATCCACTAACTAATCTGATCTGACTAGAGCAGATTGGTTTAACTCTGTTGTGTCTGTCCTGTGGGTTCTGTCTCAGTCTCAGGAGGACACGGAGAGTGCAGTGTCAGTCCAAAGCTCTATCAGCCACAAAGAGCCTCCTGCTGCCGTCAGGTCCAGCCTCAGACTCGGGGTAAAACTCACTCTCAGACTGGGCTCTTTAACAGACTGTCAGAGACTGAGTTTATTAACTGTGTGTTGTTTGTGCAGGAGTTTACGCCGATGGAGGAGTCGGAGCTGACAGTGGAGAGGAGGGAGGAGCAGAGGAGGCGCTGGTTAGAGGAGCTGGACAGACAACGAGAGGAGACGACGGAGAGGAGACGTCTGGAGAAACTTCAGCAGAGACAGACGGAGGACCAGGAGCAGTGGGCCTCTCACTTCGACTCCCTTCAGAAGAGGCCCCCGGCGGCTCCTGTCCCGGGCTCCGGCAGCGAGAGGCTGGCCCTGGACCCGTCCTCGCGCCTGTCTCTGTGGGAGGAGGCCCCCGGCAGCAGCTCTGGAAGGGACAGTGTGAGGAGCAGCGTGGAGATGAGCCACAGCATCATCAGCGGAGGACAGACCACCAGAACCAGGTCAGAGCGGGTTTTAAACACACCACCAGAGTCAGAGTTTAAACACACCACCAGAGTCAGAGTCAGAGTTTAAACACACCACCAGAGTCAGAGTTTAAACACACCACCAGAGTCAGAGTCAGAGTTTAAATACACCACCAGAGTCAGAGTCAGAGTTTAAACACACCACCAGAGTCAGAGTCAGAGTTTAAACACACCACCAGAGTCAGAGTCAGAGTTTAAACACACCACCAGAGTCAGAGTTTAAACACACCACCAGAGTCAGAGTCAGAGTTTAAACACACCACCAGAGTCAGAGTTTAAACACACCACCAGCGTCAGAGTTTAAACACACCACCAGCGTCAGAGTCAGAGTTTAGACACACCACCAGAGTCAGAGTCAGAGTCAGAGTTTAGACACACCACCAGAGTCAGAGTCAGAGTTTAAACACACCACCAGAGTCAGAGTCAGAGTTTAAATACACCACCAGAGTCAGAGTCAGAGTTTAAATACACCACCAGAGTCAGAGTTTAAACACACCACCAGAGTCAGAGTCAGAGTTTAAACACACCACCAGAGTCAGAGTTTAAACACACCACCAGAGTCAGAGTTTAAACACACCACCAGCGTCAGAGTTTAGACACACCACCAGAGTCAGAGTCAGAGTTTAAACACACCACCAGAGTCAGAGTCAGAGTTTAAACACACCACCAGAGTCAGAGTTTAAACACACCACCAGAGTCAGAGTTTAGACACACCACCAGAGTCAGAGTCAGAGTTTAAACACACCGTCAGAGTCAGAGTTTAACACACCACCAGAGTCAGAGTCAGAGTTTAAACACACCACCAGAGTCAGAGTCAGAGTTTAAACACACCACCAGAGTCAGAGTTTAAACACACCGTCAGAGTCAGAGTTTAAACACACCACCAGCGTCAGAGTTTAAACACACCACCAGCGTCAGAGTCAGAGTTTAGAAACACCACCAGAGTCAGAGTCAGAGTTTAGACACACCACCAGAGTCAGAGTCAGAGTTTAAACACACCACCAGAGTCAGAGTCAGAGTTTAAACACACCACCAGAGTCAGAGTTTAAACACACCACCAGAGTCAGAGTTTAAACACACCACCAGAGTCAGAGTTTAGACACACCACCAGAGTCAGAGTCAGAGTTTAAACACACCACCAGAGTCAGAGTCAGAGTTTAAACACACCGTCAGAGTCAGAGTTTAAACACACCACCAGAGTCAGAGTCAGAGTTTAAACACACCACCAGAGTCAGAGTCAGAGTTTAAACACACCACCAGAGTCAGAGTCAGAGTTTAAACACACCACCAGAGTCAGAGTCAGAGTTTAAACACACCACCAGAGTCAGAGTCAGAGTTTAAACACACCGTCAGAGTCAGAGTTTAAACACACCACCAGAGTCAGAGTCAGAGTTTAAACACACCACCAGCGTCAGAGTCAGAGTTTAAACACACCACCAGAGTCAGAGTCAGAGTTTAGACACACCACCAGAGTCAGAGTTTAAACACACCACCAGTGTCAGAGTCAGAGTTTAAACACACCACCAGCGTCAGAGTCAGAGTTTAGACACACCACCAGAGTCAGAGTTTAAACACACCACCAGAGTCAGAGTTTAAACACACCACCAGAGTCAGAGTTTAAACACACCACCAGAGTCAGAGTCAGAGTTTAAATACACCACCAGAGTCAGAGTCAGAGTTTAAATACACCACCAGAGTCAGAGTTTAAACACACCACCAGAGTCAGAGTTTAAACACACCACCAGAGTCAGAGTCAGAGTTTAGACACACCACCAGAGTCAGAGTCAGAGTTTAAACACACCACCAGAGTCAGAGTTTAAACACACCACCAGCGTCAGAGTCAGAGTTTAAACACACCACCAGCGTCAGAGTCAGAGTTTAGACACACCACCAGAGTCAGAGTTTAAACACACCACCAGCGTCAGAGTCAGAGTTTAAACACACCATCAGAGTCAGAGTTTAAACACACCACCAGAGTCAGAGTTTAAACACACCACCAGCGTCAGAGTCAGAGTTTAAACACACCACCAGAGTCAGAGTTTAAACACACCACCAGAGTCAGAGTCAGAGTTTAAATACACCACCAGAGTCAGAGTCAGAGTTTAAATACACCACCAGAGTCAGAGTTTAAACACACCACCAGAGTCAGAGTTTAAACACACCACCAGAGTCAGAGTCAGAGTTTAAATACACCACCAGAGTCAGAGTCAGAGTTTAAATACACCACCAGAGTCAGAGTTTAGACACACCACCAGAGTCAGAGTCAGAGTTTAAACACACCACCAGAGTCAGAGTTTAAACACACCACCAGCGTCAGAGTCAGAGTTTAAACACACCACCAGCGTCAGAGTCAGAGTTTAGACACACCACCAGAGTCAGAGTTTAAACACACCACCAGCGTCAGAGTCAGAGTTTAAACACACCATCAGAGTCAGAGTTTAAACACACCACCAGAGTCAGAGTTTAAACACACCACCAGCGTCAGAGTCAGAGTTTAAACACACCACCAGCGTCAGAGTCAGAGTTTAGACACACCACCAGAGTCAGAGTCAGAGTTTAAACACACCACCAGAGTCAGAGTTTAAACACACCACCAGAGTCAGAGTCAGAGTTTAAACACACCGTCAGAGTCAGAGTTTAAACACACCACCAGAGTCAGAGTCAGAGTTTAAACACACCACCAGAGTCAGAGTCAGAGTTTAAACACACCACCAGAGTCAGAGTCAGAGTTTAAACACACCGTCAGAGTCAGAGTTTAAACACACCACCAGAGTCAGAGTCAGAGTTTAAACACACCACCAGAGTCAGAGTCAGAGTTTAAACACACCACCAGAGTCAGAGTTTAGACACACCACCAGAGTCAGAGTCAGAGTTTAAACACACCACCAGAGTCAGAGTCAGAGTTTAAACACACCGTCAGAGTCAGAGTTTAAACACACCACCAGAGTCAGAGTCAGAGTTTAAACACACCACCAGAGTCAGAGTTTAGACACACCACCAGAGTCAGAGTCAGAGTTTAGACACACCACCAGAGTCAGAGTCAGAGTTTAGACACACCACCAGAGTCAGAGTCAGAGTTTAGACACACCACCAGAGTCAGAGTCAGAGTTTAAACACACCAACAGAGTCAGAGTCAGAGTTTAAACACACCGTCAGAGTCAGAGTTTAAACACACCACCAGAGTCAGAGTCAGAGTTTAAACACACCACCAGAGTCAGAGTTTAAACACACCACCAGAGTCAGAGTTTAGACACACCACCAGAGTCAGAGTCAGAGTTTAAACACACCGTCAGAGTCAGAGTCAGAGTTTAAACACACCACCAGCGTCAGAGTCAGAGTTTAGACACACCACCAGCGTCAGAGTCAGAGTTTAGACACACCACCAGCGTCAGAGTTTAGACACACCACCAGAGTCAGAGTCAGAGTTTAAACACACCACCAGAGTCAGAGTTTAAACACACCACCAGAGTCAGAGTCAGAGTTTAGACACACCACCAGAGTCAGAGTCAGAGTTTAAACACACCACCAGAGTCAGAGTCAGAGTTTAAACACACCACCAGAGTCAGAGTCAGAGTTTAGACACACCACCAGAGTCAGAGTTTAAACACACCACCAGAGTCAGAGTTTAAACACACCACCATAGTCAGTGTCAGAGTTTAAACACACCACCAGAGTCAGAGTCAGAGTTTAAACACACCACCAGAGTCAGAGTCAGAGTTTAAACACACCACCAGAGTCAGAGTCAGAGTTTAAACACACAACCAGAGTCAGAGTTTAAACACACCACCAGAGTCAGAGTTTAAACACACCACCAGAGTCAGAGTCAGAGTTTAAACACACCACCAGAGTCAGAGTTTAAACACATCACCAGAGTCAGAGTCAGAGTTTAAACACACCACCAGAGTCAGAGTCAGAGTTTAAACACACCACCAGAGTCAGAGTTTAAACACACCACCAGAGTCAGAGTTTAAACACACCACCAGAGTCAGCGTCAGAGTTTAAACACACCACCAGAGTCAGCGTCAGAGTTTAAACACACCACCAGAGTCAGAGTTTAGACACACCACAAGAGTCAGAGTTTAAATACACCACCAGAGTCAGAGTTTAAACACACCACCAGTGTCAGAGTTTAAATACACCACCAGAGTCAGAGTTTAGATACACCACCAGAGTCAGAGTTTAAATACACCACCAGAGTCAGAGTCAGAGTTTAAACACACCGCCAGAGTCAGAGTTTAAACACACCACCAGAGTCAGAGTCAGAGTTTAAACACACCATCAGAGTCAGAGTTTAAACACACCACCAGCGTCAGAGTCAGAATTTAAACACACCACCAGAGTCAGAGTTTAAACACACCACCAGCGTCAGAGTCAGAGTTTAAACACACCACCAGAGTCAGAGTTTAAATACACCACCAGAGTCCGAGTTTAAACACACCACCAGAGTCAGAGTTTAAACACATTGTCCTGTCTGAGCAGTTTCCTGAGGACCATGACGTCTCTGTTGGACCCGACCCAGATCCAGGAGAGAGAACGACGCAGACTCAAACAACTGGAGCAACAGGTAACTCACTTTAAGGACTTTTACCATTTATTTGATAAACGTTAAGTTGTTTTTCCAAATAAAATAAATTACTGGATTCAATAAACGTCACTGTACACCTCCTAAAGTCCACCTAAAACTACCTCAGACCTGTTTTTTTATGTTGAGCTTTGGCTTTAACCCTGGTTTAAACATAGACCTAGTCCTAGTTTGGTTTAGTTACCTCAGGTAAGACTCTTGTTGCTGTCGTGTATTTATGTGAAGTGTGTGTGTTGTGTGTTTCCAGAAGGCCATCGAGCTACAGATGGAGGAGCGTCGCCGTCGCAAAGAGGAAGAGGAGGCTTGGAGAAAACGAGAGGAAGAGGAGGAAGAGAGGAGAGTTGCTTCAGAGCGAGAGCAGCTGCAGAGACGCTACGACCGGGACACACAGCGAGAGAGAGTCAAGGTAAAGGAACCGGCAACACCTCCACAACTCCTGCGACTGCAGACGCCGTCTCCCGTAACTCCTGCGACTGCAGACGCTGTCCGTAACTCCTGCGACTGCAGACGCTGTCCGTAACTCCTGCGACTGCAGACGCCGTCTCCCGTAACTCCTGCGACTGCAGACGCCGTCTCCCGTAACTCCTGCGACTGCAGACGGCGTCTCCCGTAACTCCTGCGACTGCAGACGCTGTCCGTAACTCCTGCGACTGCAGACGCTGTCCGTTACTCCTGCGACTGCAGACACTGTCCGTAACTTCTGCGACTGCAGACGCCGTCTCCCGTAACTCCTGCGACTGCAGACGCTGTCCGTAACTCCTGCGACTGCAGACGCTGTCCGTAACTCCTGCGACTGCAGACGCTGTCCGTAACTCCTGCGACTGCTGTTGTATGTTGTCATTAAAGTTGTTTGTTTCTGTTTCCTTCAGGAGCCGAAGAATCACGAGGCAGAGCCAACGAGAGACGACGGCGAGCAAACACCACAGTCCAGCAGTAAGAACACTTCTGTTATCTATGTTTAAAACCATAAAACCTGTTCAGATCCAACTAAAACCTTAAATTATTATAAAGTATACAAAATGGTTCTCCTTATTTATTTATTTTTCCTTTTCAGCAGCAGCCAATCAGGAGCAGAGTCCAGAGGAGGGGGCAGGACAAACAGCTGTCAATCCTCTCAGAGACACAGCCGTACAAACAGGTGACTTTTATGTCCTTTCTGATAAAGGCCACAAAGACACAGTAAAGCATGTTTGTTTGGACAGATATAATATTGAGGAATTAATGCAGCAGTATAAACACAAGCGTTAAGGTGAAGGTGAGTCGTAAGAAAGACAAACGCCACATAATGTTGTATTTCCCAGAGGCCTGTGTGTCCCTCTCAGACGAAACACAAACTTCTGACGCTGACCTGAAGTCTGTGAAGAGCAGAGGGAAGGAGAACGTCTGTGGAGCTGAAGGAATGGGACTGAGAGGACTTAAAGGAGACTTGTACCAGGAGTTCGCCAGGACCGAGAAGAACAGGAAGGACAAGAAACGGCCCGAGTGGAACACACAGCGGTACAGAGAGTGTACTCTGAGCCCGTCACAGAGACCGGAGCTGTTTGTAACTCTGTCTCTGGTGGTGTTTCAGGCCGAGTCGGCGGTTCGTCCCAGCGTCGCAGCGTTATCCCGAAGAGCTGCAGAAGCACAGGCAGCAGAGTCGACTGATGAGACAGGCCCAGCTGCTGTCTCTGCAGAAGAACAGCAACCAGACGGGACCGGAGCCCCACCGAGGGGCCGCCAGGGTAAAAACAGACGAGTTTAAGTCTGAGACCTAAAAAGAAATGGGTCTTAAAGCCAAATAAAAGTGTCTCAGGCATGTGTCTGGTGTTTTTCAGGTGGAGACGGCTGGACACAGCACAGACAGGTGACTTTATTAAATCAACTCAGAATGTGACCTCACTGGGTTTAGTCTGACCTGTGGTGCTCTCTCCTGTAGAGGGCGCTCTCCCGTTCACAGAGACTCTCCGGCTCCAGATCTGGTTCCTTACATTCGGACTGAGGACGTGTTCAACCTGAGCCCGACACACGCTGCTGCTCCTCAGCTTCTGCACAAGACTCAGAGGCAACAGGAGATTCTGCGAGGCCTGGCCCAGCTCCGACAGGTAACGCTCACCTGGATTTGATTTGTGTAGCTTCACCGTTCTTTTAAACTCATCATTTCTTCGTCTGTTTCCAGGGTTTGCTCCAAAAACAGCGAGAGCTCGAGTCGGACCTGAGCCGCGGTCGGGTCTCCGCAGCAGCGCCACACCGGCATGAACTCTGACCCCTGGGTCTTTTCTTTACTTTCTGTTTCCTTCAAAAGCACTTTTAAAGAGACCACTGTATTTATTTAAACTGGAATAAACTACTACAATGTTTTTGTTTATTTAAATAAATCAGGTCTTTTTTCAAACGGTCTTAGAAGCTCTAGGGACGGGACGAGAGCAGGACTAGGACACCTGCTCTCACCTGTGTGTGTGCGTGTGTATGTGTGTGTACGTGTGTGTGTGTGCGCGCATGTGTGTGCGTGTGTGTGTGTGCATGCATGTGTGTACGTGTGTGCATGCATGTGTGTACGTGTGTGCACGCATGTGTGTACGTGTGTGTACGTGTGTGTGTACGTGTGTGTGTGTGTGTGCACGCATGTGTGTACGTGTGTACGTGTGTGTGTGTGTGTGTGCGTACAGGCTTTTATTTACATTTGAACATGCAGTGTCATGTCTAAAATGATTCTTACCCTTTGCAAACTGTCAAAGTTCTAAAACATTCCAAATAGTCCGTGCTGTTCTGAAGCATCCTGATGCTCTGGTTGATTGGGAAAAGCTGTTTTAATCATCTCAGCAGGTGAAACAGCAGTTGGTTTGTTGTAAAGACCTGTCGCTGCAAAGTGTTGCTGCTCACGTCAGGACAGGGCTATAAGGCCACATCTGAATGTTTTAAGTTCCAGTGGCTACAGTGCAATGTATTATTAAAAATACGTTCCACACTGTAGGAAATCTCAAAGGACGTGGTTAGGAGTGCAAAAGTGACACCTGTGCAGGCCAGGGGGAGAGTGAGAGGTGAAAAGAATCCAAGGATCAGCACCGAGTCCATCCTGGTGAATCTGGACTCTGCTGGAGCAACGTCTCAAGGCAGACAGTCCAACGGACACTGCTGGGCTCCACGGACACAGACCAAGAAGGACAACACTTCTCCAGATAAGACTCACAAACTGAACAAATATTTGCACAAATACTGAAACCAGAGAGGAGCAGATGAATGGGGCCAGGACCGGGTCAGGACCGGAGCTGGAGCTCTGTGTGGACTCCACTGGAAGGAACAGAAACAGTCAGTCTGGAAATGCTGGCTGTTCTCTCGGTCAGTCGGTAGAACAACCTGTCAGAGAAGAGTTGTGTTCTTTAAAAAAAACAAAACCCTTTGAGTCTAAAGTGAGTCTGAGCCGTTTCCTCGTCAGCTTCAGGAAAATCCCCTGCATTTGTCCGGTTTTAACGTCAGGCCTGACGAGTGGCTGAAAAACAGCTTGTGTTAAACCCTCATGTTGTGTTTGATCAAATCTGACCAGTTTAAAACCTTCATCTCTGAAAAACAAAGCTGCTCTGTGTAACTACCTTTCTTTATTTAAAGTGGAGACTATCCAAGCGGCGAGTTCCTCAGGAACAACATGGTTCAGATCCACATCATCACTGTAGTTTCCATTTAGTGCTCAACACCGTTTTGTGTCGGAGTCTAGTGACACTCAGTTTCCCACAATGCATTAGTAAAAGTCCTGAGCAGAGACCATAACGATGCAGAGGCTCAGTGGTGGAGCGGTCGTCCTATAACCCCAAAGGTTGGTGGTTTAATTCCCCCTCTCCACACAGTTCATACAGTCGTGTCTTTGGGCAAGACACTGAACCTGCCTCCAGTGGAGTTCCAGGTGTAACACTGGAGCGTAAACGTTAGTGTTAATCAGACAGAGCTTTGTTTGGCTCCACGTGTTTCGTCCTGCTGCACTTCTCAAACACAACTCTTCTAAGCTCTTCTGAATGAGGTCAAAAACTCTTATTCCACCTTTAAAACGTTTTTATTCATTGTTTTTCAGCCACAGTTCACTTTTTGTGTTTCTCCTTTTGTAGAAAATATGAAACATGTAAAAACTGTTTTGTCGACTCGTTCTGAAAATCTTGAGTCAAATGAAAAAGTTTAGTTGGAACAGGTTTAGTTCAATAAAAATCAAATTAAAAAAAGCTTACAGACATTTACAAACCGTTAATACACTGATGAAAGTGTCTTAAATAAAAAGGCAGCACCAGAACAGTCTCACAACAAACGGCCTAAAATAATGTTCAAAGACCTTCTTTTCTTTTAAACAGAAAACGTAAATAAAGTCTGGACATTTTCAGAAATCTATCCCAGAACATCAACGTTAAATCCACACTGAGATTAAAATAAAGCCCTGTTTTCCAGAGTGTCCCGTGAAAAACACCTGTATATTTTGTAATTTAAAAATGATTGGCCTTTTTTTTTATTTTCACCTTAATGTAGTTTGAAAGTGTTAAATTTGAAATAACTCTTGAAGTTTTTATTTATCTGGACGGGATGAGCACTTTTTATGTCTGGACTTTGTTTGGAGAATTAATAGAATATACTTTTAAGGACTTTAATGAGCCTTATCTACATTTGTGTTAAATCACTGGCGAAGGGTTTAGTTTTGATAAAAGGTCTATGAAACTGGATTTGACAGAGGTTTAGAGACAAAACCTTAAACTGTGGAACGTGGATTGACATGGTTTCTGGGACTCATCTAAAATCTCTAAAGAGGCTTCGGTCTAATCACGGCTTTTAAAGTTTCCTACATTCACCGTTTTCAGGTTTTGTTCAAGGTGTTTCTGCTACAGTTGAATAAAAACAACTGAAATGTACTTTTGTCCTTCACTTTTCCAGTGCTCTTCGAGGTGTAGTGTCATTTTCAGTTTGTGGAAGTGTGCATAAACCTCTCTGACAGAGAATCATTAAAACAATGGACTTTGGAACAATAAATAAGACTTTTTTTTATTCTTTTTCCATATCTTTGATGTATTGTGTATAAAAGTGTGTTAATCCGACTCAAGCAGGTTTTATTAGACCCTCTTGTTGTTGGTGTGACATGACAATTACCAAGAATCTGTAGAAACGCCACAGTAGGTTAAAACTTTTTTAGTGCGACTGTAGTTTTCAGCATTTTATGTCTTTGTAAACTTATAAAAACCTTTTATAAACTGAGAAATGTGAAATTCTAACGTTCAAACATTAGCAGGTCTTGTTGCTTATTTTGATCCTGTGGGCCATACTTTCCACTGAATAATTCTTTTACTGCCGTTTTAGTGGATATTCATTTTTTTTTTTTTACAGTGTTTACTGTAAAAACATAAGCATGTCTATATTTATCTTGTTCTTATTCATGAAAGTGTTAATCCAACTCAAGCAGGCCTTATTAGACCCTCTTACCGTTGGTGTGACAAGAATTACTTAAACATTTTTTCTTTTCTCAACATTTGTTTTTTTTCTCAAACAGGAATAATTGTTTATTAAATTAAAAAAACATGGAAAAACAAGTTTAACAGGTTCAAAAAGTAGCATGTATTTTTATTGACTTTCCTCAAGAATCCTTTGTAACGTGGTTAGATTTTGCTTTTCCTTTTTCCTTAACTGTAAAAGTGTTAATTTAGAGACAGGAGCTGGTAACACCAGAGTTCACCAGAGTGAACTGGAGTTCTAAACACAAACTATTTAAACCATTAACGGAAACTGCACATTTGAAAGATTTTCCAAAATGAACGTCTCTTTCCATTGACTATTGTTCATATTTTTCAAAAGTATGACCCAGATACTCCATTGAACAGGTTAGACTTCGCTTTTTTCTGTTTTTAGTAGTTTACCTTTTTCATTCCGTCTTTTCTGGAAATGTCTGCTGTCAGTGTTGATTAAAAGTGCGTTTTCTGTTACATCCCATTGTAGCCGCCTCTGTAGCCACCCCTCTGGCCTCCTCCCCTCAGCCGGGCCCCCCCCTGAGCGTTATGGAGCCCCCTGAACAGCACCGGGCTCCAGAAAATGTGCTGCGGGGCTCCGAGGAGGTGGGGGTGTGGGAGCTGAGGGATGATGGGTGGCACAGGCAAGAGTCCGTCCAGTGAAGGTCTGCCGGGGAGGGGTACCTCCTGGAAAGGTCTGCCGGGGAACGGTCCGTACAGTGAAGGTCTGCCAGGGAACGGTCCGTACAGTGAAGGTCTGCCGGGGAGGGGTACCTCCTGGAAAGATCTGCCGAGGATGGGTCCGTCCAGTGAAGGTCTGCCGGGGTTGGGTCCGTCCAGAGAAGGTCTGCCGGGGTTGGGTCCGTCCAGAGAAGGTCTGCCGGGGTTGGGTCCGTCCAGCGAAGGTCTGCCGGCGAGGGGTCCATCCAGCGAAGGTCTGCCGGGGTTGGGTCCGTCCAGCGAAGGTCTGCCGGCGAGGGGTCCGTCCAGCGAAGGTCTGCCGGCGAGGGGTCCGTCCAGCGAAGGTCTGCCGGCGAGGGGTCCGTCCAGAAGGTCTGCCGGCGAGGGGTCCGTCCAGCGAAGGTCTGCCGGCGAGGGGTCCGTCCAGCGAAGGTCTGCCGGCGAGGGGTCCGTCCAGAGAAGGTCTGCCGGGGTTGGGTCCGTCCAGCGAAGGTCTGCCGGGGTTGAGTCCGTCCAGAGAAGGTCTACCGGGGTTGAGTCCGTCCAGAGAAGGTCTACCGGGGTTGAGTCCGACCAGAGAAGGTCTGCCGGCGAGGGTTCCGTCCAGAGAAGGTCTGCCGGCGAGGGGTCCGTCCAGCGAAGGTCTGCCGGGGTTGAGTCCGTCCAGAGAAGGTCTACCGGGGAGGGGTTTGGGCAGAGGCCGATCAGAGAGGGGCGGGACGTCCTGCTGCGACTGAGGTGGAGTTATTTTAGCACCGCTCAGCTCTGATAATCTGGAAACACAAACAGGAAGAACAGACGTCAAACTACCGCTCTGACTTTCCCTGACCCGGTGTGGTCCTGTCTCCTGCTCAGGGCCTTTACTGTGAAGAATGTGTCTCTTGAACTGGAGAAATATAAGAATCAGACTGGAGTGGGCCAATAGAGACATGTCATTATTGATGTCACATTCAGACATGTTTTAAATCACTGACGCTCCTGAGGAAACGGTCGGCTTCTCTGTAGCGCTGTTGAGCAAAACAAGTTCAAGGTCAATGGTGTAATATGGGACCGTGTTGGTGCTGTTCCAGAAGATGAACTATCTCCAAACTGTCTTCCACAAAGTAAACGGACCTTGGTTCAGATTGGTCCAGACCAAGACCAAAGAGCAGTTGTTTGGTCTGAATCACGTCCTGAACATTTGGGTCAGACCAAATTGTACTTGAAATTAAAATGTATGTTTTATTATTTGCTGAGATAATACATTAGCAACTACAAAGTTTGTTGTAATTTGTGCCACTGGAAAGCAATAATAATAATAATAATAATAATAACAATAATAAAGCAAAATGAAGGGACGGTAAAAACACATCTGGACTTTCCAAGGTGAAGACGTTTTGTCTCGTTTTCCACGACACCTCTCGAACCATCTGACATTGCTGTCCTCAAAGGGATGCTACTTCTCTTTGAGGTGGACTCACGTCCTCCAGGACTGGCTCTTCTTTGAGCTACTACACCCTTCAGTGAGAAGCATAGACCACGTTACTCTGTTTTAGGTGTGTGTATTGGCAAACACCTGGCAATGATACGTATTAAGATACACATGCCACAATATATATATCGCGATATATCCCAATACTGTATTGTAAGACAATATATTGCAATTACCAAAATAGTGAGCACTGAAACTTTATCTTACATTTTTTATTTTAAACTAAATAAGCAACAGACTGATTGTTTGCAGAAAATGTGATTCCAAGTCGAATTTCGGGCGTAATCCGTCCGTAATTTGCATCGATACGAGATTCGCACCATGAAATATTCTTTATTTAACGAGATTGATTTTTTCTTACAGCTTTTCTGTTTGATCAGGTTCCAGATGACTTTGCCTTAATCTTTTCTTCAAGATGACCTGGATGACTGAGAACCTTTACAGATAATAAAGCAAAATGTGGTTTAAAGCCCAGCACAGTTTACAAAGCTAAGGATTGGAAATATTGAATTTTTTAGTTATGTCTAGTTTAGTTTTTTTTAAAGAAAAGAAGTAGAATTCAGTGTTTGTCAGTCAGGTGTTGATGGATGTGTTTTCAGGTGTTTTTTAAAGATGTCTACAGAATCTGCTGATCTTGTAGCAGCAGTAGATCATTCACCAATGAACAGATCCAGAGAAAGTACGTGAGGGATTTTTTTCCTTTTTGGGATGGAACCACCAGACGTTGTTCATTTGCAGAGCGCAGGGATCTGGTAGAACATAGGTCTGTGTCAGTGAGTGAAGATATGAGGGGGCGGAACCAGTGGAGGTCTTGTAGGACAAGTGAAGATATGAGGGGGCGGAGCCAGCGGAGGTCTTGTAGGACAAGTGAAGATATGAGGGGCGGAGCCAGCGGAGGTCTTGTAGGACAATAAAATTTACTTTTTGCACATTTACTGGGTCAAATTAAGGATAATTTTGCAGAAAAATTTGCAGAAAAATAAAAATTAAATAAAAATATAAATTGAGCAAAAACAACAAGAAAAGGCATTGTCTATTTTGCACACAAGTGTTTAGCTCATTTTGCCCAAGTTTGGTGTTTGTGGAATGAAGCAGCTATTTTCTGTCAATTTTTAAAAATGAGGTGTATTCTAAGACGGTTCACATTTTCAATTCAAAATGGCCGCCTTCTCGTGTGTGTTAGGGTGTGGTCCCCATTGGCTTTTATGTTCATAAGCCCATGCTGGATGTGTGTACCAAGTTTCATTTGCCTAGGACAAACTAAATTTTTCCCTTCCCATTGACTTTTTCCACATATTTGCGCGTTGCTATGGCAACACATTTATAAATAGGGGTGGTTGTCATTAGCTTTTATGTTCGTCATGACATAAGTGATGTGTGTGCCAAATTTTATGTCTCTATGACATACTAAATTCTTGGGTCCCATTATAAGTTTGTAGGGGCGCTAGAGGCCATTTCTAAAGCAAACCCTTTTATTTACATATCTTTGTGTTCAGGTCGTGAATGTGCACAAACGCCTTTTGGGTCCAACTTGATCCGAGAAGGCGTTTGAGAGTTAACGGATAATTTATTACCACAAAAATGGCGCCTCGTTACAGGCTTGCCACACCCACACCCGATAAGATATCAAAAACAAAATGACAGCTTTTGTTGGCACTTGTGTCTAGATGATACTCACCAAAATTGGGGCCATTTAGACAAAAACACAATGAGTTGAATCTTTTGGCGTAAGGGGTGTGATTTAGGTGGCGCGCCTTTCACCCCACATGGCGGACTTCCTGTTGAGTTTAGGCTGTTGCTGTCATAGACTTTTCTGTTTGCCCTGAGGTGTCCTATGGATGTACCAAGTTTTGTATTTCTACATTGGAAAAAATGTACTTTCACTTTCCATAGGCCCAATGTATTTTGACTTTTCTAGGGGTCGCCACTGAGTCATTTTTCATATTTTTTTTTCGGGGACTTCAAATACATAAATTTTTCGCCGACCTTGAACTTTGGGCTCAATAAAAATGACTTTTCGTGCATGTTCACTGGGTCAAATTAAGGATCATTTTGCAGAAAAATAAAAATAAAAAAAAAAAAAAAAAAAAAAAAAAAAAATAATCCGAGCAAAAACAATAGGCCCTCCCGGCTATCACCGGCTCGGGCCTAATAACAATAATAAAGCAAAATGAAGGGACGGTAAAAACACATCTGGACTTTCCAAGGTGAAGACGTTTTGTCTCGTTTTCCACGACACCTCTCGAACCATCTGACATTGCTGTCCTCAAAGGGAGGCTACTTCTCTTTGAGGTGGACTCACGTCCTCCAGGACTGGCTCTTCTTTGAGCTACTACACCCTTCAGTGAGAAGCATAGACCACGTTACTCTGTTTTAGGTGTGTGTATTGGCAAACACCTGGCAATGATACGTATTAAGATACACATGCCACAATATATATATATCGCGATATATCCCAATACTGTATTGTAAGACAATATATTGCAATTACCAAAATAGTGAGCACTGAAACTTTATCTTACATTTTTTATTTTAAACTAAATAAGCAACAGACTGATTGTTTGCAGAAAATGTGATTCCAAGTCGAATTTCGGGCGTAATCCGTCCGTAATTTGCATCGATACGAGATTCGCACCATGAAATATTCTTTATTTAACGAGATTGATTTTTTCTTACAGCTTTTCTGTTTGATCAGGTTCCAGATGACTTTGCCTTAATCTTTTCTTCAAGATGACCTGGATGACTGAGAACCTTTACAGATAATAAAGCAAAATGTGGTTTAAAGCCCAGCACAGTTTACAAAGCTAAGGATTGGAAATATTGAATTTTTTAGTTATGTCTAGTTTAGTTTTTTTTAAAGAAAAGAAGTAGAATTCAGTGTTTGTCAGTCAGGTGTTGATGGATGTGTTTTCAGGTGTTTTTTAAAGATGTCTACAGAATCTGCTGATCTTGTAGCAGCAGTAGATCATTCACCAATGAACAGATCCAGAGAAAGTACGTGAGGGATTTTTTTCCTTTTTGGGATGGAACCACCAGACGTTGTTCATTTGCAGAGCGCAGGGATCTGGTAGAACATAGGTCTGTCTCAGTGAGTGAAGATATGAGGGGGCGGAGCCAGCGGAGGTCTTGTAGGACAAGTGAAGATATGAGGGGGCGGAGCCAGTGGAGGTCTTGTAGGACAAGTGAAGATATGAGGGGGCGGAGCCAGCGGAGGTCTTGTAGGACAAGTGAAGATATGAGGGGGCGGAGCCAGTGGAGGTCTTGTAGGACAAGTGAAGATATGAGGGGGCGGAGCCAGTGGAGGTCTTGTAGGACAAGAGCAGAGCTTTGAACTTGATGCAGGCATCAACAGGAGTCAGTGTAACCTTCATCTGAATACTCGATTAATCAAACTAAATGATCAATAGATTTCTTGTTTAATAAAATAATTGTTAGCTGCATCAATAAACAGTATGTGTTTTAAGTGAAGTAAAAGTCTGATTAATTTCCAAAAAAAAAAGAGACATGTCTTGACTTTTCTAGTTTATTAAATGCAAATCATAAACGTGCAATAAAACTTTTGAAATCAGACAATGTTAACCTTAAATCAAATAAAGAAAATAAAGATTAAAGCAAAAGCATCTGGACTCGTTTTGTAAGAGAGCCGAGCTTTATCTCTAGATAAGAATAAATATAATTTCAGGACAAACAGGTTTTAATAAAGTGCAGTGTATAATTGTTAAAAACAGAAAACGTGTCCAGTGTTGACCGACACAGCCGAGGGTTTGAGTCTCCTCCTCAAAGAGTGAGTTCAGTTTAACACCTGGCTTGAGTCTCAAGTGTCAACGCTTCCTCCTCAAAGAGTGAGTTTAGTTTAACACCTGGCTTGAGTCTCAAGTGTCAACGCTTCCTCCTCAAAGAGTGAGTTCAGTTTAACACCTGGCTTGAGTCTCAAGTGTCAACACTTCCTCCACAAACGAGTGAGTTCAGTTTAACACCTGGCTTGAGTCTCAAGTGTCAACGCTTCCTCCACAAAGAGTGAGTTCAGTTTAACACCTGGCTTGAGTCTCAAGTGTCAACGCTTCCTCCTCAAAGAGTGAGTTCAGTTTAACACCTGGCTTGAGTCTCAAGTGTCAACGCTTCCTCCTCAAACGAGTGAGTTCAGTTTAACACCTGGCTTGAGTCTCAAGTGTCAACGCTTCCTCCTCTAAGAGTGAGTTCAGTTTAACACCTGGCTTGAGTCTCAAGTGTCAACGCTTCCTCCACAAACGAGTGAGTTCAGTTTAACACCTGGCTTGAGTCTCAAGTGTCAACGCTTCCTCCTCAAAGAGTGAGTTCAGTTTAACACCTGGCTTGAGTCTCAAGTGTCAACGCTTCCTCCTCAAAGAGTGAGTTCAGTTTAACACCTGGCTTGAGTCTCAAGTGTCAACGCTTCCTCCACAAACGAGTGAGTTCAGTTTAACACCTGGCTTGAGTCTCAAGTGTCAACGCTTCCTCCACAAACGAGTGAGTTCAGTTTAACACCTGGCTTGAGTCTCAAGTGTCAACGCTTCCTCCTCAAACGAGTGAGTTCAGTTTAACACCTGGCTTGAGTCTCAAGTGTCAACGCTTCCTCCACAAACGAGTGAGTTCAGTTTAACACCTGGCTTGAGTCTCAAGTGTCAACGCTTCCTCCACAAACGAGTGAGTTCAGTTTAACACCTGGCTTGAGCCTCACATTTAGACCATATCCGTCTGTGGTGCATACGTCAGGTATTTTAAATGAAGTATTAATACCTCAAAACATGACATCATATTGATTTAAGCATCAGGGTATCACAACACCTTTGATGCAAACATGTAACACTACAAACGAGTGTTAGGACGATAGCGCCCCCTGTAGTTCCACTTCTCTAGTAACATCATGTGACTCTTTGAGGACAACTGCAGAAAGTTTCATCAAAACAAGTCGAGGTGGTTTACTCAAATAAAACACTGTCAGTGCTGGAATAGACATCGTCTGTTTTTAACACCCACAAATATATTTTAACAACACAGATTCTGATGTGAAAAAACTAAATACATTACAGTTTTGTGTTCAAACCCCTTGCCTTTGAAACAATCCAAAATTAGTGTATGAGTTTTTCTACTAGTCAGTCTTTGTTTCGCTGAGTGCGTGAGTATACATGCACTTGAGTATCCAGTTTTTGATCAGGTTTGTTGAGTATCCTGTTTTTGATCAGGTTTGTTGAGTATCCAGTTTTTGATCAGGTTTGTTGAGTATCCAGTTTTTGATCAGGTTTGTTGAGTATCCAGTTTTTGATCAGGTTTGTTGAGTATCCTGTTTTTGATCAGGTTTGTTGAGTATCCAGTTTTTGATCAGGTTTGTTGAGTATCCAGTTTTTGATCAGGTTTGTTGAGTATCCTGTTTTTGATCAGGTTTGTTGAGTATCCAGTTTTTGATCAGGTTTGTTGAGTATCCAGTTTTTGATCAGGTTTGTTGAGTATCCAGTTTTTGATCAGGTTTGTTGAGTATCCTGTTTTTGACTTTGTGCCATAAAACACCAGATTCTGATTTCAGAAAACAGGATAAGCCAGTATTCTTATTTTGTGGAACCCCGAAGAATTCCAAATGAAACTGTGATTTTGTGCCATGTATCTGCCATAACCTGGTTTCTGGAGCTGCTGATGAACTGAGCATGTGCAAACTAAGTTGAGTTACGTAAAACAAACTCAAGTGCCGGTAAATGCCCTCATTGAGTAGCTGTTTAATCTTCTCTTTTCTTCACTTGTAATTGGGACGAGTTATCCCCAAATCTCTTTGTGAAGGTGCTTGTGCTCCAGTTAAACCATGCTGCTGTCTTCGTCTTCTCTAAAAGTACATAACTAAATCGCAGCCATCCTCCTGAAACTGCTCGTTTGGAGGCGGTCGGCGCTGTGTGAATGAATGGCTGTAGCGTCCTGTCAGCAAACACACAGGCTTGGTCTCTTTCCTTTCCCGATCGACCTTTTCCACCAGAGCCCAGGGTCCTTCACGACTGTCATAAATTGTGATCCTTGTGGGCCACCATCCTTTGGGGCACCTTTTGGGCTGTCCATGAACCACTCTCCTGACGTGGCTTTGTGCCGTCCGTTCTTTGAGTCTTGTCTCGTTTATCGGAGTAATGGCCGTCCCCGTTGGCAGGAAACCCTCTCGAATTAAAGCAACTGTAGTCCAGAGATTGGGATTGGCCAGGATTTTAGGGTTTATGGTCTGTGTGAGGGTATTTGCCACCAACAGAAATTTCTTTTTTCTTGATGATCTGACATTTTCCAACTTGGGTTTTTTCCCAGGTTTGACATCAGTGCCATCTTCATCCATGTTTTTCTTTCTCTTGCCGTTTGTGTGGGTCCTGCAACAACAGAGACCACAGGGTCACATTAGAAAGCACAAAGAGAAACTGCTTAAAGCCAGTTTGTCTGTTTGCTGTGTTTGCTTGGAAAGCTTAAAGCAAAGAATGAAGCCAAAACCCTCCACCAAAGCAAAAAAGCATAGGTGTTAGCGATGTTAGCCACTTCCCCAAAACGCTGAGCCACTTTAGTAACTGTCTGGTGCAAATCTTGTCAAACAGACTTACAGAATATTCACAAGAAAAACTGGGGGATTTTAAAGTCTTTACAGTCTATGGTGTTAAGCCTTGGTGGAGAACTTATTTTTTCCAAAGAGGACAACCCTGGAGCAATGGACCGTGAACAGGTCTGACTTAGTGTTGACAATGTAATCAAGCTTCTGCTCCGGTTGTACAGAGATCAGAGGGCCCAGCCACCAGGGACACAGGCGTATGCCTTCTTTAGAGCCAAAGACCATGTCAACTGTGGACAAGCTCACCATGAACCCTCCAGCCCCGAGAGGGGGTCTAGAGCAGGTCCAGGCCAGAGCCTCTTGGATTGAGGTTCGGACACAACCCTGGGGGTTATGATGGATGAGCCAGTTTCAAAGAGTCCTTCAAAGAGTCCAGGAGCCAGTGGCAGAGAGTTGGGTTCAGGTAATCAAGCTGTAATATGTAAAGAGCAGGTGTCCTTGTTCTCAGGAGGGAGGGGATCTGTTGGGACGGTAGGCAAACTGCAGGGGGCCGTGACTGTGCTCTCAAAACGCTTCATGATGATTGGAGTGAGGTCACTGGCCTGTAGCCTCTTAGGGACTGGGACATGGGTTGTATTTTGAAGAAGGTGGAGACGGTGGGGAAGGAGGTGTGGACATCAGTCTGCCCTTCAGCCCCGCGGGGGGTTGATCCTCATAAGGGCTTTGTGGACCTCGGCTGGTGAGACGGGGGTGTGCTTTGGGCTGTGCTGACGATGGAGACTCTGACAGGTTGAAGAGCTGGTCAAGTAGGTCGGTGACTTGCAGCAGGCCTTGCCCCCTCCCCCCGGCATCAGCAGCAGAGTAAAGGCCATTCTCAGTCCGTACATTACGCCTTGGACTATCTAGTTTCCAGATCTAAATGTATGAGCTCAAGCAGGAAGTATGTGGCATACCTGGCTGTTCATCCAGGGCTTCCTGTTGAGGAACTTCCTGATTTGAACAGTTCTCATAAGTTGTACGCCCATTTATCAAAGAATAGGAATGGTAACCTCATTCCTCCATAACCTTTTTTCACCCGTTAGAGGTTGTGTCAAGCCATTTATTGTCAAACAATTGTTTACTTTTTATTTTTAAATCATAATAGACAACAGAAACTACCCAAATGACTCTGATCAAAAGTTTACATGCCCCAGTTCTTAATACTTATTACCGAAATCTTTAACATCAATGACAGATCAAAGTCTTTTGTGGTAGTTTTGGATGAGGCTCTTTATTTTCTCAGATGTAAAGCTGTCCATTCTTTTTGGCAAAAAGCCTCCAGTTCCTGTAAATTCTTGGCTCTTGCATGAACTGCAGGTTTGAGTCCAGAACCTTCTCTTTCTGCTGCTGTAGCCAACGACAGGTCGACTTGGCCTTGTGCTTTGGATCGTTGTCCTGTTGGAACGTCCAAGTACGTCCCATGTGCCGCTTCAGGGCTGATGAGAGCAAATTTTCTGATAAAATGCTGCATTCATCTTGCTATCAATTTTGACCAGGTTTCCTGTGCCTTTGTAGCTCACACATCCCCAAAACACCAGTGATCCACCTCCATGTTTCCCAGTAGGAAAAGAACCTTGTTCCAGACGTTTAGAGGCTTGTCTCTGAGCTGTTTGGTGTATTGTAAGCGAGATGCTTTGTGGCATTTGAGTAGAAATGGCTTTCTTTTGGCAACTTGACCATGCAGCCCTTTTTCTTCAAGTGCGTCCTTATTGTGCATCCTAAAACAACCACACCACTTCTTTTCAGAGAGTTATGTACTTCAGTAAGTTATTTGTGGCTTTTTCTTTGCATCCCGAACAATTTTCCAGGCAGTTGTGGCTGAAATTTTTGCTGGTCTACCTGACCTTGGTTTGACCTCGGTTTGACCTCAACTGCTTGGATCTTGGATACCTTTTTATATCTCTTTCCTGTTTTATACAGTTCCATTACCTGTTCCAGCAGATCCTTTGGCAATTCTTTTGCTTTCCTCATGACTCAGACAGAAACATCAGCAGAGCTGGATGAAAGATGGAAGGGTCTGTCAGGAGCCCAGAAACTCTGACCTTTTACACACACACTGATTATAAACAGATCACAGGTGAGTGTGGTTACCTTTAGGAGCCATTTAAGCCCGTTTGTGTCAACTTGCATTGTTATCAGGCCAAAATCACCAGGGTATTATTAAAAAAAATCAATTAAACACAATTGTTTGACAATAAATGGCTTCCCCAACCACTCACTAAAAGTAAAAGAAAACCTTTTGTATGAGTTTTTTCTTTGATCCTGATGGAGGCTCTAAAGGCAGAGTACATACCTCTGTAAGGACAGAGGCATTTGTTCCTTCTCACTAAAGAGAATCTTATCTGTGTTTGTCCGAAGTGGGCCTGTTTAACGCAGAAATGTGAGGAGTTGTGCGTTTGGATTTTTTAGTGATGTATGAAATACCACGAACAGAACAAATTTTTACTGCGAGACATGGTATGAACCAGGCTTTAGGACAGAGCTGGTGTCTCGTGATCCAGGTTATGGCCAATCCAAGAAAAGTGCTACACTCTCATTTCTCTTGTTGGGGTTGTGTGAGAATAACTCAATGCAGCAAATGCTTTGTCACAGAGGCCAGGCTTTGGCACTTTCCGAGTGGTACACATCAAAGCTTCCATTCCGGCTCTAGGAGGTAAATGCTGCTCTTTACACACGGCACATTAAACCGTATTAACCAGACGTTCAGACGATGAGGAGGTGAACATTGTCTTAGTCCTGATAGAGCCATGGTTCACAGCTGTTGTGGCTCCATAAAGTCATCGACAGTGACCTCTGACTGGTCCGTCCACACGTCTCTGCTGGTCAACCCAAGTACACTGGTCCTTTATCCAATCCATGAACTCTTTTCACTGAACACTGAACTGACACTAAAAAGTGTTGATTTGATTGATATGGACAGGTTTAAGATGGATTTGAAGACTTTTAGTTGAATATGAAAAGGTTTAAATTAGATTTGAAAAAAGTTTTAGTTGGATTTGACTTTTGAGTATTTACTGTAGGGAATACATTTGCTCCAAAAAGGATCTAAATAAAGTAGTTTTAAAGGACTGACCTGTTGTCCTCTGTTGAACCCGAGCTGGTCGTGTTGTTTTCAGGTTTGACGTTGCTCTGGTTCAAACTCACTGATGCAGCTGTGGTACAGACAGATGGTCCAGACTCAGAACTGCTCAGACCAGTCTCCGACCTCCTCAGACCAGTCTCAGAACTGCTCAGACCAGTCTCCGACCTCCTCAGACCAGTCTCAGAACTGCTCAGACCAGTCTCCGACCTCCTCAGACCAGTCTCAGAACTGCTCAGACCAGTCTCCGACCTCCTCAGACCAGTCTCAGACCTCCTCAGACCAGTCTCCGACCTCCTCAGACCAGTCTCAGAACTGCTCAGACCAGTCTCCGACCTCCTCAGACCAGTCTCAGAACTGCTCAGACCAGTCTCAGAACTGCTCAGACCAGTCTCAGAACTGCTCAGACCAGTCTCCGACCTCCTCAGACCAGACTCAGACCTGCTCAGACCAGTCTCAGAACTGCTCAGACCAGTCTCCGACCTCCTCAGACCAGTCTCAGAACTGCTCAGACCAGTCTCCGACCTCCTCAGACCAGTCTCAGAACTGATCAGTCCAGTCTCAGAACTGCTCAGACCAGACTCCGACCTGCTCAGACCAGTCTCAGAACTGATCAGTCCAGTCTCTGACCTCCTCGGACCAGTCTCAGAACTGCTCAGACCAGTCTCAGACCTCCTCAGACCTGCTCTGGTCTCTGCAGTCGCTCTTTCATCGTCTGTCGGTTGATGCAGCGATGAGTGGATCAGCTCCAGAGTCGCAGAAACAGCCTTTCGGCCTGGAGTCAGCTGCACAGACTCACTGTTCAAACTTTGACCTGGAATTAGAACAAAAAAATAAATAAATGCATTTACAGTTCATGTTCAAATCCAATTAAACATTGTCTCTACATGAGGAGCCTTTTACCACAAAGGTCTAGAGTCTGGGATCACATGGTCTGGTTTGGTCCAGTTGGACCTGGTTCTGTTTGAATGTGTAATTATGGTGTTTAATGAATGGCAGCTGCTGCACCAATAAAAACACCCTGACACAGGTCAGAACGCTTGTACCTGAAGGAGGAGTGAACGACCTCTGCTCCGTCGGGTTTAGGGCCATCGTCTCTGTTCGGCCACTCGTCTCTTGGGTCTGAGACTCCAGCAGTTGCTTCTGTCGCTCGGCTCGGAGCTGAGAGATGGCCCTGCGCAGGACCTCGAAGTCCTGCTCCGAGTGAAGGTGGATGGAGTCTTTGGAAGAGCTCAGAGCCAACTCTGGGACGAGCTGATCGGGCGCTGACGGGACATTGTTGGACTGCATAAGGTCTGAGAAAACAAGGGGGAGGAACTTTAACAAGTGGTTTAAATGCTTTATTAACTCTTCTACACAAATCATAAAAGCACCAGATCCTAACAAATGTAAACCCTTCATTTGCTTTTCAATACGATTTAAAATACAAGAACAAACCCATTTTGTTTTGGACATGACTGGCCAGACTTTGACAGACCTTCAGGAGACTGCAGCTCGTCTCTGATTGGCTGCTGTTTCTTGTTGTTGTCGCTGAAACCGATCAGTCTGTCGAAGTCACGCAGGAACTCCTCGACCCCACACACGATGATGCCACCACCGGATCTGCTCACCAAACGGTTTTCTGAAGAAGAGGAGGTCAGGGGTGTGGTTCAAGATTAAAGAGTGTCTAAACCAGGACTAAACCAGGTCTAACCCAGACTCTGACCTGTGAGCAGCACTGTGTGTCTGTAGCTGGAGTATCGTCTCTGCAGCTCCAACACACAGTCCAGCAGCTCACTCGACTGGTTGGACATGTCACATTTATGATACGGCAGGAACTCCACCAGCTGCCGCTTCTGAAAGGACAGCAGCACGTCCAACAGGCTCGCAGCGTCTCGACGGAACCTGAGACACACCAGGGAACAGTCTACGGTTAAAACAACACAATAAGAACACACTTTAAAAGCAGAACCTAAGTCTTGTAAGCCCCATAACCTGCCAACAACTGTAACTAACATTCTCCAACCTTCACTGCATTTGATGACGATGAAAATACACACCTTAATAAAGATATCTGACACTCTGGAGACAGCCGTTCTCACAGATAAGACACTGTACCTGGCCTGTTCCTTCAGCTTCTTGTGCGTTCTGCAGTGAACCTTCCACTTCCAGACGTTTTCAGGAGAAGTGTGCAGCTCCAGGACGGACAGCAGAGCGGTCAGTCGCTCTGAACGACAAGAAAAACAGACTCAGCCTCCACAGGATTCACGTAAACACACTCGGTTTACATACACAGCGGTGTTCTCGTACCGTGAGAGACGTAGTCCGGGTTCAGGATCATTTCGTCGGAGATGAGCTGTCCTCCGGAGACGAACAGCTCGTTGTAGCTGTGGTTCCTGATGTCGTCGGATTTATCGACTCCGATAAATGTCACAGAGCGACAGCACTTTAGAGAAACCAGCTCTGGGATCTGACCACACAAAAACACGAACAGAGTCAGAGGGTTCATCACGAGGACTTATTTTAGGCCTTCAGATCAAGCCCAGACAATAGTACATGCATCACGTGCATTAAATTAAACAAAGAAAACAATAATAAAAATTTCCCACAAAAATATGACCTTTTCAGTAAAAAAACAAACCATTTCATACTAATAGAAAACAAATCCTGAGGTTAAATAAGAATGAAAACATGTAAAAGGTCAAACAACCTCTGATTAGTTTCTAAACAAATGGTAAAACCTTTTTTATCTTGTAACAAAGCATAAACTCAGCACAACTCAATGTTCTCAGTGAAGTGTACGTTACATGTTTCAACACGTTTTAGGTTCTACAGTAACCTGAAACTGAGTGCTTCATATTCTGCTTTTGCTCGTCATTTTGTTGTAGTTTTCATCAGGACTACAATTTGTGGTTTAGAAGAATTTAAACAAAGATTCCTTTTAACTTTTGAAACCGTGTCCTTAGACAACCAGACTGTGTGAAAGGGTTAGTATTATGGACGGACAAGCACAAATCATAGATGGACTTTATGAACTGTAAAGACTGTTTTTGTCCTGCTCCTGAATTCTCCTGCTCTTCACAGAACAAACACACTGTTGACTTTGACCAAGAACCCGCCTGGTCACACCGTTTCTAGTTTTGATTCATCTTTATTTTCCTCCAATTCTCTAATGCATTTCTGTTTCTAATGACTTTGTGAAGAAAAAAAAGATAAATATAGGACAATGTGAATGAAGATGCTCATTAAATGTTGTGTTTCATTGACAAAAATACATGTGGAGGGTGTATTTGTGAGATTTACATGATGGATTTGACTAAACAAAGAATAATTTCCAGGAAGAGAGTGTGAAAGTGTAACACTCGTCCTGTGCACGAGGAAGAGCGGGTCAGGGCTGTTAGAGTAGTAATAAGAGTAAAAGAACCTGGTGAACGTGTGCAGCGATGTCCTGGTTCTTAATCACCACCAGGAGTCTGCTGCTGGAGCTCTCCTGGTCCAGGAACGTGACAGGACTCTGTTCGATGTAGCACTGGTTCAACAGCTGATCCTGCAAAACAAACACGAGTTTCAGTTAGGTAGGCTGAGGAAAATACTTTAATACTTCAAATACATTTGAACTACTTTAACCCCCTGGTCCCTGGGCAATTTTAGGATTTTATTTTAAAATAACTGTGTTGATGCAAATGGCATAAAATCCATCCTGGTTGCGTATTTCGGGGTGAATTTTTATTATTCATGATTCTTTTTTTTTGTCCCAACCGTGTCCCTTTGACATTTTTTGTGCTACTTGACTTCCTTAGAAATGCTTTTTTTTCTCTCATTAGTTCATTTAAAAACTTTTTTGAAATGGTCAGTCTTTTGAGCCTCACCTTGATGTCCGCCGTCGTGTAGTCGTCCGTCGCGCTGCTGTGGACGTAGAAGTGCTTCGAGTTCTTCTTTATGTCCTTGATGATCTCCACGAGGTTGGTGAACACTTCGGGCTGCAGCTGGTCGATGAGCGTACTCAGAGCGTTGGTTTCTGACTTAAACGGCGGAGCTGCTGCTTTGACCTCGGGCCGAGGAGACCCCCTCCTCAGCGCCTCCTCCACGTCTCTCTCCGGCTCGTTCCTGAAGCTGACTTCTATGTGATTGCTGCTGAACTGCACCTGTCTGCTGCGGTTACTTAAATCCTGCTCATCTCCAAAACTAACCTCACTTTCCACATCTTCACTTTGGATGCGTGTCGATTCCTCCATAAACGCTCCTCTTTCGTCACAATTCGTGGAAGAGGTGGTCACACACGAAACGTCCCGCTGAGTTTCCGTTTGCCACGCTTCATCTGGGTCGTCTTTGTCGACGTTAGCGGCTCGTATGCTCGCTACAAACTCGCTAACCCTGCTGGCGAGGTCCGCGGTCGTCGTGTCGGGTCTGTTCGGCGTCACATTGTTCTCGGATTTCCTCAAAACGACGTTGATCTCGTTGTGTAAGGAGCTGACGTAGTGGTGCACCGGCGGACTGGGCTCGTAGAAGGACACGTACTGAGAGAACGTTGAAATGGGAGCGTGCGGGGAAGAGGACACGGGTCTCTCCAGGTGAGACGTGGAGTGAGGCGACTGAGGGAAGGAGTAGCTGACGTGTTGGTTTTGTAAAATGAGCTGTACGTCGGAGCTGAAGGTGCCCAGGTGCTGGTCCACGATGGCGTCGATGTTCCGCAGAGAAGGAGACATGGGCTCCAGAGTCAGAACATCAGGGAGGTGCGAGTCAGAGAGGGGGGAGTCCGGAGGAGAAGGGGCTTCTGGGGCAGGACTGAGACGAGCAGAAGAGAAGCAGGGATCAGAGGTCGGAGAGGGGTCGTCCATTTCTGTGAAAAGGATAAAGATCATCAGAAAAAAGGTTGAGACACAGGGTTAGAGTTAGTAAAGGTAGATCCTACGCTAGTGATGTTCTTCTAGTGTCCAGGTCTTTAACCTATTTTTCAAAACTTCTATTGTTTTATATTCACTTAAAAATCTGTCTCCTTCAAACACTGACCTCCATGAGTCTGGACCTGGTTTAAGACTGGACTAACTCTGACCTCCGTAAGTCTGGTCCTGGTCTAAGACCGGACTAACTCTGTCTCCTTCAAACACTGACCTCCGTGAGTCTGGACCTGGTCTAAGACCGGACTAACTCTGTCTCCTTCAAACACTGACCTCCATGAGTCTGGACCTGGTCTAAGACTGGACTAACTCTGACCTATGTGAGTCTGGACCTGGTCTAAGACTGGACTAACTCTGTCTCCTTCAAACACTGACCTGCATGAGTCTGGACCTGGTCTAAGACCGGACTAACTCTGTCTCCTTCAAACACAGACCTCCGTGAGTCTGGACCTGGTCTAAGACTGGACTAACTCTGTCTCCTTCAAACACTGACCTCTGTGAGTCTGGACCTGGTCTAAGACTGAACTAACACTGACCTCCGTGAGTCTGGACCTGATCTAAGTCTGGACCTGGTCTAAGACTGGCCTAACACTGACCTCCGTAAGTCTGGACCTGGTCTAAGACCGGACTAACTCTGTCTCCTTCAAACACTGACCTCCGTAAGTCTGGACCTGGTCTAAGACCGGACTAACTCTGTCTCCTTCAAACACTGACCTCCACGAGTCTGGACCTGGTCTAAGACCGGACTAACTCTGTCTCCTTCAAACACAGACCTCCGTGAGTCTGGACCTGGTCTAAGTCTGGACCTGGTCTAAGTCTGGACTAACTCTGACCTCCGTAAGTCTGGTCCTGGTCTAAGACCGGACTAACTCTGTCTCCTTCAAACACTGACCTCCACGAGTCTGGACCTGGTCTAAGACTGGACTAACTCTGACCTATGTGAGTCTGGACCTGGTCTAAGACTGGACTAACTCTGTCTCCTTCAAACACTGACCTCCACGAGTCTGGACCTGGTCTAAGACCGGACTAACTCTGTCTCCTTCAAACACTGACCTCCACGAGTCTGGACCTGGTCTAAGACCGGACTAACTCTGTCTCCTTCAAACACTGACCTCCACGAGTCTGGACCTGGTCTAAGACTGGACTAACTCTGACCTATGTGAGTCTGGACCTGGTCTAAGACCGGATTAACTCTGTCTCCTTCAAACACAGACCTCCGTGAGTCTGGACCTGGTCTAAGACTGGACTAACTCTGACCTATGTGAGTCTGGACCTGGTCTAAGACTGGACTAACTCTGTCTCCTTCAAACACTGACCTCCACGAGTCTGGACCTGGTCTAAGACCGGACTAACTCTGTCTCCTTCAAACACTGACCTCCACGAGTCTGGACCTGGTCTAAGACCGGACTAACTCTGTCTCCTTCAAACACTGACCTGCATGAGTCTGGACCTGGTCTAAGACCGGACTAACTCTGTCTCCTTCAAACACTGACCTCTGTGAGTCTGGACCTGGTCTAAGACTGGACTAACTCTGTCTCCTTCAAACACTGACCTGCATGAGTCTGGACCTGGTCTAAGACTGGACTAACTCTGTCTCCTTCAAACACTGACCTCCATGAGTCTGGACCTGGTCTAAGACTGGACTAACTCTGACCTATGTGAGTCTGGACCTGGTCTAAGACTGGACTAACTCTGTCTCCTTCAAACACTGACCTGCATGAGTCTGGACCTGGTCTAAGTCTGGACCTGGTCTAAGTCTGGACCTGGTCTAAGACTGGACCTGGTCTAAGACTGGTCTTGTGTTAATACTTTCTGGTCTTGGTGCGGTCTTGACTCTTAAACAGAAGGACCTGGGTTTGATTTCTGTCTCGCTCTGATCAGTGTTTCTGTCCAGGATCTGTCCTTTTCATGGAAACAAGCCTCCATTAAAAATCTACAGACCCAGTTAAAAAAGAGTGTGTGATTAGTCCAACAGAGACAGGTGTTGGAGCCGTTACCTGTCCTGTCCCTGAAGACAATGAGGGTCTGAAGATCCTCTTCTGTGATTGGTTCGTTAAGCCCCTGTTCCTCGTTAAAGCCCAGGATGTCCTCGAGGGACAACTCTGGCTCCTGCTCCAGCTCTGGGGAGGGACAGTGGGACGGAGGAGAGGTGCTGGGGTCGGGAGAGGGGCACTGGGACGGAGAGCCCGGGGGGCTTGGGTCTGGGGACAGGGGAACAAGGGAGGGGCTTAGGACGGGCTCCATGGAGACAGTCGTCATGGAGGAGGAGGTGGTGGTTAGGGGCGTCGTCGGCATGGAGACCAGGTGCTGGAAGCGAGGGTCCCGAGGGAGGTCTGTGTCTGAGCAAGTGTAACGCTCAGAGCACAAGCCTGAGGACGAAACTCAGGGTTAAAGAGGGTTAATAAAGCAGGACTACAGCAGGACTACAGCAGGACTAAAGCAGGTCTAAAGCAGGTCTACAGCAGGTCTAAAGCAGGTCTAAAGCAGGACTACAGCAGGACTACAGCAGGTCTACAGCAGGACTACAGCAGGTCTAAAGCAGGTCTAAAGCAGGTCTACAGCAGGTCTAAAGCCGGACTACAGCAGGACTACAGCAGGACTACAGCAGGTCTAAAGCAGGTCTACAGCAGGTCTACAGCAGGACTACAGCAGGTCTAAAGCAGGTCTTAAACAGGTCTACAGCAGGACTACAGCAGGTCTTAAACAGGTCTTAAACAGGTCTACAGCAGGACTACAGCAGGTCTACAGCAGGACTAAACCAGGACTACAGCAGGTCTACATCAGGACTAAACCAGGACTACAGCAGGACTACAGCAGGACTACAGCAGGACTAAACCAGGACTACAGCAGGTCTACATCAGGACTAAACCAGGACTACAGCAGGTCTAAACCAGGACTACAGCAGGACTACAGCAGGTCTACAGCAGGACTACAGCAGGACTACAGCAGGACTACAGCAGGTCTAAAGCAGGTCTACAGCAGGTCTACAGCAGGTCTAAACCAGGTCTACAGCAGGACTACAGCAGGACTACAGCAGGACTAAACCAGGACTACAGCAGGACTAAACCAGGACTACAGCAGGACTAAACCAGGACTACAGCAGGACTAAACCAGGACTACAGCAGGACTAAACCAGGTCTAAAGCAGGTCTACAGCAGGACTAAACCAGGACTAAACCAGGACTACAGCAGGACTACAGCAGGTCTACAGCAGGACTAAACCAGGACTACAGCAGGTCTACATCAGGACTAAACCAGGACTACAGCAGGACTACAGCAGGACTACAGCAGGACTAAACCAGGACTACAGCAGGTCTACATCAGGACTAAACCAGGACTACAGCAGGTCTAAACCAGGACTACAGCAGGACTACAGCAGGTCTACAGCAGGACTACAGCAGGACTACAGCAGGTCTACAGCAGGTCTACAGCAGGACTAAAGCAGGACTACAGCAGGACTACAGCAGGACTACAGCAGGTCTAAAGCAGGTCTACAGCAGGTCTACAGCAGGTCTAAACCAGGTCTACAGCAGGACTACAGCAGGACTACAGCAGGACTAAACCAGGACTACAGCAGGACTAAACCAGGACTACAGCAGGACTAAACCAGGTCTAAAGCAGGTCTACAGCAGGACTAAACCAGGACTAAAGCAGGTCTACAGCAGGACTACAGCAGGACTACAGCAGGTCTAAAGCAGGTCTACAGCAGGTCTACAGCAGGTCTAAACCAGGTCTACAGCAGGACTACAGCAGGACTACAGCAGGACTAAACCAGGACTACAGCAGGACTAAACCAGGACTACAGCAGGACTAAACCAGGTCTAAAGCAGGTCTACAGCAGGACTAAACCAGGACTAAACCAGGACTACAGCAGGACTACAGCAGGACTACAGCAGGACTACAGAGTCAGACCTGTGATGGGGATGAGGACCCAGGGGATGTGTTGTTGTTGTTGTTCTTCGTCACAGACGGCTGTGGTCCTCCTCGGTCTCTCTCGGTCCCTGAGGCTGGACCTGTGCTGGAGGAGGTCTTCGCTGTGGGAGCCGGGACTGAAGCCCTCGGAGCTGCTCACGCTTCCTGCCGTCTGCTCCTGAGACAAACCAAAGACCGGATCAGACCCGGGTCAGGACCAGCTAAATCTGTAACCACAGCTTTGTCTCTGAAGCACTGCAGCAGAACGTTTACATGACGCCATCTTTGAGCCAAAACACAAATAAAACTGAATGGTCCTTAACTTGTGTTTCTGGGCTCTAAACAACAACGACAAGTACTCACTGATCCAGCATTTTAGGCTCTAGACTCTGAAGCAGAGCCTGGTGAAAACATGGCTGAGTAGAAAGCCTGTGACGAGACATTTGGTTTATATAATTAAACCTATGACCTGTGCTAAACTTCATAAATGATCCAGACGTCACATTTAGAGCAGAGCCAACTGTGAGTGATGGTTGTTATGAAAGCACCAGGATACAACTGTCCAGCGTTTAATATAACATCTCCAGAACAGATTCCAGCAGTCTTTTGACCTTAACTATAGCCACAACTTCATAAAAATAACCAAACCTCAACCAATCACGACCCTCGATTCTTCCCCAGTTACAGTCAGTACATCCTCATATTTACTCCTAAAGAAAGAACTTTATCTTTGTACATTCTCTTAAACGTCACAAAACTCGACACCATTTAAAGTTAGAAGCATCTGTTTCAACGTGCTGCGAGCAAAAAGAGTTTTAGATTCTAAAGATTCTAGTGTAGTTTTTACCTCGAGCTCGTCCGGTCGGCGCAGGTCGATGTCACAGTTGGGGGGCAGCCCCAGTTTCAGGGCGAGCCCATCGAACGGAGACGCCTCCCTCTGACCCTCCTCCTGAGGCTCCGACAGACTCCGGCAGGTCGCCTTCTGGTTCAGACCTGACGAGACCAGCGTCAGACGAGATTACAGAAAAACTAAAGACGGGATAAAGACGAGGTTAAATATTGTGTTGCTGTGTGCGTCTCACTCGTCAGGAGAGCCAGGAGTTTCGACGCCAACTCCGAGCCTTCCTCCCTCAGATCCGTGTCCTTCAAGCCGACCGAGCCAAACAGAGACGTCAGGGAGCTCGGGGAGGCGGGCACCTCATCTGAAAACACAGAAAATAACCCCAACACATCAATAAAAACACTCGAGCTGCGTGCTTTTAAACAAGACTCAACATTCCCTTTTACTTTCTCAAGGTTAAGGTCAAATCCACTGCAGATAATACAACACTTTAACCAAAGCTTTAATACTGGACGGTCACATGGATAAAGAAAATGTAAAAGAAAAGTCAAATTAAATCCAATTATTGCAGCAATGAAATTCTAAATAATGTCAGAGCAGCTCCACTCATTATAAAAAAAAGAATAAAGCCTGTGTTGACGAGTCTAGTCCTTAATATATTCAGCTTTGTTTTCTTTCGCACAAACAGCGTTTCTAATTGAAACACATTCCTAGATAAAGATTTTAAAGTACAGTGGGTCTAAGTCACACAGCAGCCTCGATAAACGTGACTTTATTCAGTTTTAATAATAATCTTTATTTTTATTTAAACCCTACTGTAGTAGGCACTCACAGTCTTTTACATACGTTAAACTATTAACCAGTGTTACAGGACATCACTGGAGGAAATGTAGGTTAAGTGTCTTGCCCAAGGACACAACGGCAGTATGCGGGGGAGAGCGGGATGGTATGATGTTTTGGGATGTTTCGAGCGGGGATCGACTGAGCATTAAAGAGACTGTCTCAAAATGAGTAACGCTGTCTGTATTTCAGACCCTTGTGCCACAGCGTCGAAGTGAAGCTTACAGACGCTCAGACCTCAGTCCTCACCTGGAGCCTGGTTCAGAGCGTCCTGTTGAGGTGATGCCTTCAGGCGCTTCAGTTCCTGCGAGGCCTTCAGGTGCTTGAGCGTCCTCTCTGCGGTCTCCTGCTCCAGCCTCCTCTTCCTCGCGGTGGTCTTCGTCCCCGTGGCCGCTCTCTCGCTCTGCAGCTCGTTCTCTGCGCTCCTCTTACAGGCCAGCACCAGATCGATTAACTGCTTCATCTGCAACACACAGAGGTCACAGAGAGGTCACAGAGAGGTCACACACAGGTCACAGAGAGGTCACACACACAGGTCACAGAGAGGTCACACACAGAGGTCACAGAGAGGTCACAGAGAGGTCACACACACAGGTCACACAGAGGTCAACGAGTTTGGAAACTCCCAAATCTCACAAGAATCCACGTCATTTAGATAATTTGAGTTACAAAACAGTTATTGCTCCTCTCTGTGCGCCGATGTCAGTGAAAACTATAAAGTGTCGAAATACTTTGAGCAGAGCTGTAGTTAAACACCACATATTCCTTTACCTTCTGGTGACTCTGCTGGGCCTCTGCCTCTCGGGTCGTTCTCTCATCCTGCTCTTGTTTCTCGTCTATGGGACAGAGCGTCCGCATCATCAGTCTGACCCGGGACAGCAGCAGCAGGTACAAGGCCGGCCCGTACAGGTAAGAGCGCAGGTAAGAGTCCACGTTCACTCTGTGGTGTTTGGGAACAGGAAACGACTTCGCTCCCTGCTCCAGCTCCCCGTCGTACTGCCCCATCGGGTACGGGCGCATCTGAGAAGAAAGAAAACAGGTTTCAGTTGGGTTTGAAAAGGTTTCAGGGGGTTTTGAACAGGTTTCGTGTGGATTTTGAACAGGTTTCAGGGGAATTTGAAAAGGTTTCAGGGGGTTTTGGGTGGATTTGAACAGGTTACAGGTGGATTTGAACAGGTTTCAGGAAAATTTGAAAAGGTTTCAGGGGGTTTTGGGTGGATTTGAACAGGTTACAGGTGGATTTGAACAGGTTACGGGTGGATTTGAACAGGTTTCGGGTGGATTTGAACAGGTTTCGGGAGGATTTGAACAGGTTTCGGGAGGATTTGAACAGGTTTCGGGTGGATTTGAACAGGTTTCGGGTGGATTTGAACAGGTTACAGGTGGATTTGAACAGGTTACAGGTGGATTTGAACAGGTTACAGGTGGATTTGAACAGGTTTCGGGAGGATTTGAACAGGTTTCAGGTGGATTTGAACAGGTTTCAGGTGGATTTGAACAGGTTTCAGGTGGATTTGAACAGGCTTCAGGTGGATTTGAACAGGCTTCAGGTGGATTTGAACAGGCTTCAGGTGGATTTGAACAGGTTTCAGGTGGATTTGAACAGGTTTCAGGTGGATTAGAACAGGTTTCAGGTGGATTTGAACAGGTTTCAGGGGAATTTGAAAAGGTTTCAGGGGGTTTCGGGTGGATTTGAACAGGTTTCAGGTGGATTTGAACAGGTTTCGGGTGGATTTGAACAGGTTTCGGGTGGATTTGAACAGGTTACGGGTGGATTTGAACAGGTTTCGGGTGGATTTGAACAGGTTTTTCGGGTGGATTTGAACAGGTTTCGGGTGGATTTGAACAGGTTTCAGGTGGATTTGAACA
The DNA here is from genome assembly GCA_024349245.1 of Neodontobutis hainanensis. NCBI lineage: Eukaryota > Metazoa > Chordata > Actinopteri > Gobiiformes > Odontobutidae > Neodontobutis > Neodontobutis hainanensis. The sequence continues at coordinate 1,294,637 of JALDNG010000131.1, forward strand.
GGTTTCAGGTGGATTTGAACAGGTTTCAGGTGGATTTGAACAGGTTTCAGGTGGATTTGAACAGGTTTCAGGTGGATTTGAACAGGTTTCAGGTGGATTTGAACAGGTTTCAGGTGGATTTGAACAGGTTTCAGGTGGATTTGAACAGGTTTCAGGTGGATTTGAACAGGTTTCAGGTGGATTTGAACAGGTTTCAGGTGGATTTGAACAGGTTTCGGGTGGATTAGTACCGTCCCGGCCTGGAGCCCGGTGAGGTAGTCTCTGGCCTGCTGCTCCACTCCGGCCGACAGCTCTGGAGGAGGGTTGGCTCGGGCTTTGACCAGAGCGAAGTGCAGAGCCGGGACAAACCGGTCCAGACCCGACATCAGGGACTCAGCCGACACCGAGTCAGAGCCGGCCTCGGGACAGACCTGTGGACCTGCACAGACAGAACCAGGTTAGTCCACCAAGTCCTTTAGGAACACTTCAAAAGCAACGTTAATAATCCTGTTCTTGCTTTGTTCTTTGGGATTAGGGCTGGGGCGGTGTTGCAGCTGCATCTGTTGCCAGTGCTGTGTTTACTGCAGACACCATTAAGTTTGTAGTTAAGCCCCAATCATGACTCGAGCGTATCAAGATACAATCCAACAGACCCCAGAGACCAGCACAAGGTCCAGGCTCACACAGGAAGACAAATATAGAATAAATAGTGTTCATCACAAGGACATTTGTCGTCTCGGTTTGTCTTGGGACAAGGCTGTGTAAAAACCAAGTTGTGAGACAAACCAAAAACACCAGAATCTGTAAAAGTGTTTTCTTGTGCCATCCAGTTGTTGTTGGAGAATAATCTTGATGTTGGCCTTTTCCTCAGCCACACAAAGACAATTATTTTACTCCACCCATCAGGCTGAAAGTTCTCTCAGCAGTCGTGCAGTGGAGTCGTCCTGAGACGTAAACCCCAGAGGGACAGTGCAGTGGAGTCGTCCTGAGACGTAAACCCCAGAGGGACAGTGCAGTGGAGTCGTCCTGAGACGTAAACCCCAGAGGGACAGTGCAGTGGAGTCGTCCTGAGACGTAAACCCCAGAGGGACAGTGCAGTGGAGTCGCCCTGAGACGTAAACCCCAGAGGGACAGTGCAGTGGAGTCGCCCTGAGACGTAAACCCCAGAGGGACAGTGCAGTGGAGTCGCCCTGAGACGTAAACCCCAGAGGGACAGTGCAGTGGAGTCGTCCTGAGACGTAAACCCCAGAGGGACAGTGCAGTGGAGTCGTCCTGAGACGTAAACCCCAGAGGGACAGTGCAGTGGAGTCGTCCTGAGACGTAAACCCCAGAGGGACAGTGCAGTGGAGTCGTCCTGAGACGTAAACCCCAGAGGGACAGTGCAGTGGAGTCGTCCTGAGACGTAAACCCCAGAGGGACAGTGCAGTGGAGTCGTCCTGAGACGTAAACCCCAGAGGGACAGTGCAGTGGAGTCGTTCTGAGACGTAAACCCCAGAGGGACAGTGCAGTGGAGTCGTTCTGAGACGTAAACCCCAGAGGGACAGTGCAGTGGAGTCGTCCTGAGACGTAAACCCCAGAGGGACAGTGCAGTGGAGTCGTTCTGAGACGTAAACCCCAGAGGGACAGTGCAGTGGAGTCGTCCTGAGACGTAAACCCCAGAGGGACAGTGCAGTGGAGTCGTCATGAGACGTAAACCCCAGAGGGACAGTGCAGTGGAGTCGTCCTGAGACGTAAACCCCAGAGGGACAGTGCAGTGGAGTCGTCCTGAGACGTAAACCCCAGAGGGACAGTGCAGTGGAGTCGTCCTGAGACGTAAACCCCAGAGGGACAGTGCAGTGGAGTCGTTCTGAGACGTAAACCCCAGAGGGACAGTGGAAGTGACTGTGACTCACTGGATTTGGTCTCTCGGCTCTCGGGGAAAACAAACAGAGCCTGCAGACTCCGCCTCCAGGTCTCTCCTCGCTCTGAAACACACAGAATTAAATCGGAAAATCAGTACAGCTTCATATCCTCTTAGGTGCTTTCAAAACGGTTTGAGATGGAGCTCAAAAAACATAAGCAACTCTTTTTTATTTGCATTTGTGGCGTTTTCTGTCCTCGAAGAACACCTGTAACTTCACCTGAGAAGTCACTCCTCTTCAGGTTTTAGATGGGTCTGAACAGGTTTTAGTTGGATTTGAACAGGTTTTCGATCAGTTATAATGGGTAATAGTTCCTTATAAAGGCCCTGCTCATTGATACAAGTCTTGTTTTTGAGAACTTCATTAATTTAGTGTTAAACAAGATTTCCTTAAAATGCACAAATCTGACTGAAATAAATATTTGTCATTAATACAAATGCAGAACTATTTTTTTTTAGGAACATAGGAGCTCGAGCCACAAGGGTTACAAGCTGCCGAAGTGAAACAAAGAGGGCTCGTACTGTGGGGTAAAGCCATCTGGACACTGGACAAGAGGAAGAGGAAGCCTCTCTCTGTGAGCGGCGTCACCAGGACCTGGAACAAACACAAAACAGATCTGCGTTTGATTGGTTTATTAAAGTGTGACGTTATGAATGGTTCACAATAATGGTCCCTCACCACTTGCTCCGCCTCCAGCTCCTGCAGAAGTTTGGTGACACTTGTGGTCGAACGATTCCTGTCCACGACCTCCAGGAGACTGCAGCAGTATCCGTCTTTTACAACTGCTCAGACACAGGGCAAGACAAGGGCAGAACACCTTCGTTAATACAAATACATAATCAATAAATCCACGTTGACCTACAAAAATAAAAGTTTAGAATCTACAAAAGGTTTATACACGTCATAAAAACAGGTGCTCTTTGGGATGAGAGCATTAAAATCCTCTCTGATGATGAAGCGTCCATCTGGACCAGGCTCTAGGCCAGTGGGGTCAAAGAGGTGAGGGGCCACAATAGTTAAGAGTCCTTTCAGCTTTTATAAAACAATTTAAAGTAAGGTTTCATCTTCATTTAAGTCTTACAAAAGATCTCTAACATTAATTTCCCATTTATAGAAACAGGTTTTCGCTGGATTTGAACAGGTTTTAGTTGGATTTGAACAGAATGTATAGATCTTTGAAGCAAAAACTGGCTCAACCCATAAGCCAGATTTCATGAACAAAAAAAACAAAAACATTAAAATCCAATATTATCACAAACTAAAAGTTTTGGAGGGCCACAAAAAAACACTGCAAAGGGCCGCATTTGGCCCTTGGGCCTTGAGTTTGACTTGTTCTAATAAATAAAAGCTTTTTAATCTAAAATTGAGAGAACATCAAGTGTCTATTACCAGCTTTCAAAAACTCTTAAACGAAAGAGTGAGCACCAGGACCTGGACCAGGACCAGGACCTGGACCAGGACCACACCTGCACTCACCTTCTCTGCTGCGGTTGTCGTACAGGCCGTAGGAAAATAAACTGGAGGGAAGTCGTCTGGTCACCTGCTCCAGCCTCATCAGTCTTTTCATCTCCAGCTTCTCCGGCCTCGACGACAAAAGCACAGTGTAAAAAGGTTTCAGCTCATTACAGTCAAGACATAACACTTCCTGTAACCATTTCAAAATAAAAGCTGCCTCATTGTAGAGCGGCTGTAAGCACTTTAACTTGTTTGTTTTCTTACAATCAGACCAATGTTTTTAAGTGTTTAGCATCAAAACATGTCACGGTAAACTCTTAAAAACATGGGTCTGATGAACAAATAACCGAAAACATGAGATAAATGAAACTCTGTTATGTCTCTGTGTCATCGGTAGAAAGCCTCTTTTGTTAAATGCTTCATTGACTGAAGGACGATGCTTCAGGAGCGTACTCACAGTTTGTGTGGCAGAAACGGAGGAGAGGACGATCGCAGAGAAACCTGGAAGAGCACTTTGTAGTCTTTGACCAAATCCCCGCTCCACACCGTGTACTGAGCACGCTCTGTGAGAGGGAGGGGGCTTTAGTTAAAAAAACATCCACAAAACTGTCTCACAGAGTGGAGCTGGACAACTGTGTTTCATTCAGTCTTTGTGCCATGGTGTTATGTTTAGAAGAATCTGGCCTAGTTCGGTCTCAGAGGCAGAAAAAGAGGTTTGACCTGAACGTGGTTTTCAGCAGGACTGGATGCAGCCTGGGTACAACAGGATTTGGTGGTCCCTGGGATTACATGAGATATCTGAACATGACACACAATAACTAATGCTCACCTTGGCTTCTCTCTGCTGATTGGCTGTTCAACCTGTCAATCACACACCACACAGTTTTATTTCACTTTAGATCTTTTTCGGAGCCTCAGAAAGAGCTGCTGAAGCGGTACCTGACGGGAGCCAGGGGTTTGTTTGGAAGTGGAGCGTCTTTTCCTTTGAACTGGAAGGAGACCACAGCGTAAGGACAGACCTGCCTCGGACGCTGCCGCAGCTCGTCGAAGGAGTACTCGTAGAAATAATGCTGAAAAGACACATCACGTTCTCAGAAAACTGCTCCAACAACGAAACAACTGAGAATCATTTACAACAGAGACAGTACAAACCTGGAATCGGGTGAATACCAAAAACTAAATTAAAACACGCACCTGAGTGAGTTCGAAGGCCCGGTACGACATCAGCGACGTGATTTTACTGACGTTTTTGGACAAATGTGAGTCGAAGCGAGGCGTGGGGTCCAGGAGGTTCTTCATGTTTTCATAGATGCTCTTTACTTTTCCCTGAGACACACAGAAACACCAGGGTTTGAATGTTATCTGACATTTTGAACTGTGGACTGAGGAGTTTACCTTCATGACTTTGAAGATGATGATTTCTCCGGTGGCTCCAGGAGTGAAGGGGTTCATCTGCAGCAGGTCAGAGCAGCGGGACAGATACACACCTGGACAGACCGTGGAGACACAGAGGGACGTTTAGTATTGAGGAGGTAAAGAAAGTGTTACCGTGCAGATTAAAGTTGTACACAGGGCTCATGTTTAAACTGCCAACGATACAACATCAAAGGTAACATTTAACATAACCTCTGAAAGCGTTACCTTTGGAGGGGTTTCCGAGGACAGTGACCCAGCTCTGAGCGACGAACAGGCCTTTCTCACACAGCGTCTGCAGCTGCAACAGCACACCTTCAGTTCAGACAGTGTTCACACAGGTGTACTCTCACACAGAGGTGTACTCTCACACAGAGGTGTACTCTCACACAGAGGTGTACTCTCACACAGAGGTGTACTCTCACACAGAGGTGTACTCACACACACAGGTGTACTCACACACACAGGTGTACTCTCACACACAGGTGTACTCTCACAGGTATATTCACACAGGTGTACTCACACACAGGTGTACTCTCACAGGTATACTCACACACAGGTATACTCACACACAGGTATACTCACACACAGGTATACTCACACACAGGTGTACTCACACACAGGTGTACTCACACAGGTATATTCACACAGGTATACTCACACACAGGTGTACTCACACACAGGTGTACTCACACACAGGTATATTCACACAGGTGTACTCACACAGGTGTACTCACACAGGTGTACTCACACACAGGTGTACTCACACAGGTGTACTCACACAGGTGTACTCACACACAGGTGTACTCTCACAGGTATATTCACACAGGTATATTCACACAGGTGTACTCACACAGGTGTACTCACACAGGTGTACTCACACAGGTGTACTCACACAGGTGTACTCACACAGGTGTACTCTCACAGGTATATTCACACAGGTGTACTCACACAGGTGTACTCACACAGGTGTACTCACACACAGGTGTACTCACACAGGTGTACTCACATGTGTCACACAGGTCAGGCATGTTACCTTTGAGGAGTCGCTCAGCAGGAAACAGTAGCTCTCCTCCAGCTCTTTGTCCGTTCTCCCGTCAGCCTTCATCTCTTTACGCTTCTCCACAAACTGAGACCACAACATACAAGACCTGTTTAGACCTGGTTCAGACCTGGTTCAGACCTGGTTCAGACCTGGTTTAGACCTGGTTCAGACCTGGTTCAGACCTGGTTCAGACCTGGTTCAGACCTGGTTCAGACCTGGTTTAGACCTGGTTCAGACCTGGTTCAGACCTGGTTCAGGCCTGGTTCAGGCCTGGTTTACTCATTTAAACAGGTTTTAGTTGGACTTTCAAGATTAATAATAGGTACTATATTTTACTAAAAAAACAAAAACAAAAACAAATGCTAGCTCCAGATCAAGAGAAATAAAAGTGTTTTCATTAAAGAAACTGAACAGTCAGTGCTTCACCTCCTTCTCGAGCTGCTCGCTGTGGACGAGACGAGGACTGCTGTAGGTGAAGCAGCCGGACGAAGCCGACTCTAAATACCCCGCCGTGAGGACAGTCAACATCTCCTCGTGCTCTCTGGACTCACAGGAGAGCGGCTGGAACAGAGCTGGGGAGGAACAGAGGTGTGTTAGGACTTCTTTTGTCTGACGGGTCGTGTGAGGCCTGTCCCGTGAGTTCAGAGGGACACAGCTGCTACAGGAGGGGTGTGATCCCCAGAGATGGATTCTACAGCATCTTTATCTGACACAAGGAACAGAGGGGTTTCAGCTCAAGCACAAGAGACTTTAGATAGAGCTGCATCTTATCGTCTCACAAACAATGACTTTCACTTTTGTTTCTATCAAAACATCCCGAAAAGTGTCCAAACAAAGCTTTAAATTAAACTGGTGAGTCCTGCTTTAGTCCTGGTCAAGACATTTGAACAGGTTTTATTTGATTTGAACAGGTTTTAGATGGATTTAAAACAGAACTACCGTATAATACGTTAAACATTAACACTATCTAATAACACTAGAAAAGGGGTTAAGTGTAAAAGGCTTTTAAGGATAAAACAGGGACATGGCAAATGATTCACTGACAAAACCTCATGGACAGAAGTTTGTTAAAATGGGGATAAAAGTCTGTTGAAACTGTGATTTTCTGAGGAACAGTCCCAGATACGATACCAACTTAAAAGTTTATTCACTGCAGCGTGCTCCTGAAGAGATTACCTGACAATAACACCCAAAAACTTTAAAAGGCCAGACCAAACTAAACAAAAGCATCAGTGGAGGTTTGCTCTGATCATTGACGGTATAAGGCCCTTCTACAGTCACTGGTTCTGATTTAACTTTGGGACCTTGCTCAGAAAGCACATGTACAGCTCGGATGTAAACAAACCTAAGTAGACAATAAACCACTTTCCGGACTCCCAACTCCAAACCTGTAGCAGAAAACAAAACCATTCTGGTGAAACTAAAAGTATTTGTGATAGACATTACACACATAAAGACAGCGTAAATGTGGCTGTGAAAGAAATGAAGATAGCAGTAGACAGCAGACGTGAGCTAACTGCTAACTGCTAACTATTGATGCCTAAAGTTTAAAAAAAATGACAGTTTTTATGCAGGAAATATAGCATACGTGATGAAAAATATGGGAGAGTTGTGTAGAAAGGTGTAAGCAAGAATTGTCACCAAAATAAATCCACTTAGAACAATACATTAGTGTCTGACAGCGGATTAAATGGAAATGGACATAAAAGGCAGTTTTTAGGCAACTTAGCTTTCGTTCAAAAGATAAATTACGCAGATTACATGAGGAATAATGTCAATAAAAAGAGAATATAGGCTCCTCACCTAGTTTTTCCTTGGTTTTCCTCGGTATGTGAAATTTCCGAGGCGCTACGGGCATGTGTCGCTGATGAACCACTCGCGGAGATGAGTGCCTCCGGTCCATGAGCCTCCCGCTTTCTCCCGTGAGTCTGTCCGGACCTCCGGGGTGGTCCTCCTGGCCTGTCTGGGCCCACATTACCTCCTGGCCGTGGTGGTGCTGCTGCTGGGGGGTTTGGCCGCTGCCGAAGAGGCCGGCGGTAGCAGACTTTCTCCGCGGACGGGCTGCCTCTCTCGGCGGCGGCGGACCGTCGCCCATCGCCGCCCGCGGACACACGTCTCTGCTCTGACCGGTCAAGGCTCACTGTTTGACGGATACTTCCACCGTGAAGGCCCCGCTGTTGCCCTTTGGATCCTGGGCTCAGAAACTCCTGAACCAGCCTCTGGACGAAAACATCATGCCTCCTGTGTCTCTTCCGTGTGGGAGCAGTCTTCTTTGCCGGGGTTGGACTGGAGCGGGAAAGGACTTAACCTTAACGCTGCTCTACCGCCATCTTGTGGCGCGGGGAAGACGTTAAACAGGTTTAGATGGATTTAAACAGGCCTTACTAGGATTTAACAGGTCTGACTTGGATTTAACAGGTCTTACTTGGATTTAAAAATGTTTAATATCAATTTGAACAGGTTTTAGTTGGATTTATACAGGTTTTAGTGGATTTAAACAAGTTTTAGTTGAATTTGAATAGGTTTAAGTTGGTCTTAAACTGCTTTTAGATGGATTTGAATAGGTTTTAGTTGGATTTGAACTGGTTTGAACACATGCAGTCTGGACTTGGTGCACCCTGAACTCTGTCCTATGGACTCACGGCCCGTCCGTCCTGATGGAGGGTCTAAGGACAGGGGATGTGGTCTAGTGCGCTCTGTTAAGTCCTTTGAGGCAGCTGTTGTTATTAGGTTTTACAAAAATAAATGTCTTGTCTTTATTCAGTCTGATTTAAGCAGGTTTTAGTGGGATCTGAACAGGGTTTAGTTGGATTTAAAGCCGTTGTAACTGAAATAGTAACGCTTTATCGAATGATGGTAATTATTGTTTCTTTTCCAAACTTACCGGCTATCACGTTGGCATTTTCAGGAAAGAAAATACGTTGTACGTTTTTGAGAAGAATAACCTTTATAACAGAATGAGAAGACCTGTAGAAGAAGCCTCGACCTAACCTCAGTGTGATCCTGCTCCACTTTAGTTTCAGACCTGTTTGGATCAATTTAATCCAACTAAAACCTGTTCAAAGCTATTTAAACCTGCCCAAATACAACTAAAGGTTCCCTAGGTTCCAAAAAGACTGTTCAAATCCAACTGTAGCATATTAAAATCCAACTAAAGCCTGTTCAAATCCTACTGAAACCAGAACTTGTTACTGATTGTGAACTGCAAACTTTACTAAACCACTTTTATAACACAAGGCCCAGACAATGGTACATCACAGTTTTGTTTCGTTCATTGTTCTTTTTTTCAGGCAGTTTTCCGGACGCCTCGTTCTTTCCTGAGGACCCCTGTCTGCCCCGTGTTAGCTCTGAAGCTAAGGCTAAAAACAAACGGTCCATAAAATAAGCGATTCAGTTTAACACAGCGGGACAAAAACGAGTCAAACATGTCCGAAGTGGATGTAAAAGAGGAGGGAGACCCCTGGGATACTCTGGAGCTCGGTCACGGGTGAGTTTAGAGCCGATAGAAGGTGGTTTAATGATAAATGTCCCGCCTTTCCCAAAGTCCATTCAAATAACGTCCCATTGAACATTTATTCCTGTTTTTTTAGACTTAGTTTAGATTTAAAGCGCTTCCCGACGTGTCTTCTGAACCAATAACCTCTCATTATAAAATCGGCAAGGGCTTGGAGGGGATAAGTTATCACATAGTTCAGTAATTAAACGTTTAATCGCTAATGTGGGGAAAAAAACTGCCCTAAGTGTATTAGCGTGTGGTGTAATAACAATGTACTTATTACAATCAAGACGATTTTACACTTTGACCCTAAGCTCCAAAATCCAGCTTGCCAAGGAAACATTGAAGGGATGACATTTTTACCACAAATGGAAAATGTTTGCAAGAATATAAGTGCGATATAATTTTGTTGAGGCTGGTAATGTTAAGGTAAATAACATATAAGTTGGCCCAGCAAAAAGCATTAGCATCAAAACCATATTGTGAGATTGAGCTTTTGTCAAATATAGCCTTCTTCGGTTGTGATTGACGACACTGACATTATAATGTAATTGAAATACTACTTTGGACTATAACAAAAGGGAAAATGTCTTTATTTAAAGGTTATTATTATTTAGGTTATTTTACTGTTCTGACCCACTTCAGATCAAACTGCGCTGTATGTGGCCCCTGAACTAAAATAAGTTCAACACCCTTAGTTTAAATGAGCTCAGAGGAATTTATAAAAGAAAAAATACAAGTTGAGTCCAAAGTATAAACCAGTCAGTGTTCATGCAGACTGGAAATTACAGCTTTGTACATAACTTAATCAAAAGCTACAGATTTAAGTCACATTTCTTCCAAATATTTCAAAGAGTTGGTTCTCTCTGGATTTGATTTTCCATTTTGACATAATTGAAAAGATAATTCTGACTGAAACAATGCCCTTTTTAAATGTCTTATTCTGTTTGTTGCTAATGTGTCTCAGTGAAGCTAAGGATCTTCAGGAGAAGCTGCTCTGTCAAATCACAGCAGAGAACGAAGGTAAGGAATAAATGCAACTTTGACAACAACCAATCAGAGAAAGAAAAGTCACTTAAAGTCTGGTTTAGACATTATCCATCAGACTTTGGCAATGTGTGGATATTCAACCAATCAGATTTCAGGGAGCTTGACCGTGTCTCTGAGGAGCACCACGGGTCTGGGACAGCTGCAGGACATGTCTCTCCTGTGTCTCCCACTGGGACAGTTAGTACACAGGTCCTTATAAAGTCCCTCATCAGACAAAGACGAGGACAGACCGGGCTGGGACGGCTCAGACTGGGTCAGCTTCAGTCAACATGCCAATGTAATCCACCGCACCCCCCGAGGAGGAGGAGAGGTGTAACAGGCCAGAGCCGTGAGGTCCTGCTCTGACACAAACCTCAGAACAGTGGCTCAGAGACGACAGCAGCTGCCCCAGACCCACTCTTCACAGTTTACTCGAACTCTCAGTGAAGCCCCAAGGCTGACGCTAGCAACAAAACACAACATTAAACATCCAGTTGTATTTCATTTTTTTCTACTTTAGTTTAATAATGTACTCAAATAACATTTTTGTTATGGTTTTAGTTTTTGTCATCATTCTAGCTTCCTTTAAAAAAAAGATTTTGAATTAAACTCGTTTTTTTTTTTTTATTTCTGCTTATGTCAAAGAGGATTCAGAGTTTGTCGAGCAGGAGGAAGACAACTTTCCCTTCACTATCATCACTGTAAAAATCGGAGAAGGTGGCACTGTCGAGGAAACTAACGGCGACGACTCAGACCTCAAACCCGGCTGTCGCTCGGATCCACAGAGACCCATGGATAACGATGAAGGAACAGCTGACTCTTCTGAAACGGACGACTCTGAAGACTGGCCTGAAAACGGTGTCTCTCCAGCAAAGGCTTTCGTTAAACAAGTGGAAGTTAACAAAGACAGACTTTTCAGCTGCTCACTTTGCACCAGGGTTTTTCCTCTCAAACAAAGCCTTCAGATGCACATGAGAATTCACACGGGCGAGCGGCCTTACAAATGTCTGTTCTGTGACAAGACTTTTACTCAGAAAGGTAATTTAAATGCTCATGTTATTACACACACAGGAGAGAAACCCTTCTGCTGCTCAGTTTGTGCCAAAACCTTTACTCAGAAGAGTAATTTAAATTCACACATGAGGACTCACACTGGAGAGAAACCCTTCGTCTGCTCCGTTTGTGGGAAAAATTTTCCGCACAAACAGCACCTGACTTCGCATTTACGAACCCACACCAAAGACAAACCCTTCAGCTGTTCGGTTTGTAACGTGTCCTACTCCAGAAAAAGCAACTACGTGAGACATATAAAGACTCACACGGGAGAGAAGCGCTTCAGTTGTTCCGAATGCGGAGCCAGATTTAACCTGAAGCAGACTTTAGACCGGCACGTTAGAGGTCACACGGGCGAGAAGGCTTTCAGCTGCTCCTTCTGCGAGAAAAGTTTCACCCGAGAAGACAGTCTGAATTCACATATTGCTCTTCACACGGGAGGAGAGCCGAGTAAGAGAGGCTTCAGACCGCTCATCTGCAGAGAGTGCGGCGCGAGATTCAGCGTGGAGCGGAGTTTAGAGCGTCACATGGGGCTTCACAGCATGAACAGACCTTTCAGCTGCTCGGTTTGTAATAAAGGGTTCGGTAAAAAGGTGACGTACGACGCTCATATGAGGACTCACTCTGGAGAGCGGCCCTACAGCTGCACAGTCTGTGGGAAAACCTTCACACATGATCCAAACCTGAGGGCACACATGAAAACTCACACTGGGCAGAAACCCTTCAGCTGCTCGGTTTGCAACAAAGGCTTTACACGGAAGATTTATCTAGAACGGCACACGAACAGCTGTCGTCCTTCAAATCCCTAAACTCTCGTCATCCCTCATGTCCTGAAGATGATAAAGAGAGAAGTAATCGTCAGAGAAAAGGAGTTATGATGCTTCTAATGCACTGCTTTAGAGAAGAAGCAGGACGTATATGTGATGTTTTATATATTTATAAGGAAAAGTGAACGTTAAAGCTCACACTGGAGCTTCAGGAACAGCACGACTCTCTCCCGATGGAAATTCATCGAAACAGAGCCTACGTTCCTTATTTACATTCTGCTGCTGTGGTTGCTTTGTGTTATTAGAAAAAGAAAGACATTTTAAAAATACATCACAATTATCTGTTTTTTTACAGGTGGGTCAGAAGCAAAGAACTGCTACCATTGTAAAATCAGAAAAACATTGAAAAATAGCACATTTATTTTTTCAGCTCTAGATAAGAAGCATCAAAGATTACACTGCTGTTTACACTACATTTGAGTGACTCTGTTATTCCCACCAGTGTTACATTACCTCACTCCAGTAACCTGTAACAACACAGCGCCCTCTACTGGATAAAGGTCTCCCCCGCGTCTCGATAAAACCATGTCGTTTTAGTTCGTTTTTGATTTAACAGAACTTAGTCCCTGTTTCAGAGTCGGTTTAGGGCGTCTTTAACACCACGTGTTTCTCAGATAGACCCGGTGGAGTTTCAGAGTCGGTTTAGGGCGTCTTTAACACCACGTGTTTCTCAGATAGACCCGGATGAAGTTTCAGAGTCGGTTTAGGGCGTCTTTAACACCACGTGTTTCTCGATAGACCCGGTGGAGTTTCAGAGTCGGTTTAGGGCGTCTTTAACACCACGTGTTTCTCAGATAGACCCGGTGGAGTTTCAGAGTCGGTTTAGGGCGTCTTTAACACCACGTGTTTCTCAGATAGACCCGGTGGAGTTTCAGAGTCGGTTTAGGGCGTCTTTAACACCACGTGTTTCTCAGATAGACCCGGATGGAGTTTCAGAGTCGGTTTAGGGCGTCTTTAACACCACGTGTTTCTCGATAGACCCGGTGGAGTTTCAGAGTCGGTTTAGGGCGTCTTTAACACCACGTGTTTCTCAGATAGACCCGGATGAAGTTTCAGAGTCGGTTTAGGGCGTCTTTAACACCACGTGTTTCTCGATAGACCCGGTGGAGTTTCAGAGTCGGTTTAGGGCGTCTTTAACACCACGTGTTTCTCAGATAGACCCGGTGGAGTTTCAGAGTCGGTTTAGGGCGTCTTTAACACCACGTGTTTCTCAGATAGACCCGGTGGAGTTTCAGAGTCGGTTTAGGGCGTCTTTAACACCACGTGTTTCTCGATAGACCCGGTGGAGTTTCAGAGTCGGTTTAGGGCGTCTTTAACACCACGTGTTTCTCAGATAGACCCGGTGGAGTTTCAGAGTCGGTTTAGGGCGTCTTTAACACCACGTGTTTCTCAGATAGACCCGGTGGAGTTTCAGAGTCGGTTTAGGGCGTCTTTAACACCACGTGTTTCTCAGATAGACCGGTGGAGTTTCAGAGTCGGTTTAGGGCGTCTTTAACACCACGTGTTTCTCAGATAGACCGGTGGAGTTTCAGAGTCGGTTTAGGCGTCTTTAACACCACGTGTTTCTCAGATAGACCGGTGGAGTTTCAGAGTCGGTTTAGGGCGTCTTTAACACCACGTGTTTCTCAGATAGACCGGTGGAGTTTCAGAGTCGGTTTAGGGCGTCTTTAACACCACGTGTTTCTCAGATAGACCCGGTGGAGTTTCAGAGTCGGTTTAGGGCGTCTTTAACACCACGTGTTTCTCAGATAGACCCGGATGAAGTTTCAGAGTCGGTTTAGGGCGTCTTTAACACCACGTGTTTCTCAGATAGACCCGGTGGAGTTTCAGAGTCGGTTTAGGGCGTCTTTAACACCACGTGTTTCTCAGATAGACCCGGTGGAGTTTCAGAGTCGGTTTAGGGCGTCTTTAACACCACGTGTTTCTCAGATAGACCCGGATGGAGTTTTATTTTCACAGAAGTGGATAAAAGTGTGACACACTTAAGATTTTAAAGGCTAGAAAAAAACTGCCAAAATGGCTCTTTTAATTGAAAAAGTAAGAGTCTTGTTTAAATTTTAAGAATAGCTTTCCCAGAAAACCCAAAACTTCTTTTTTTAATAACCCTTTTATAAATCCAGTGTAAATGCCAAATATTTGTTGTAGTTTTGTAAAACACTGTCAGTCTCACAGATATATGTTTCTAAAGCTCAACAGATCCTACGGCAGCAGACTTCTTTTGTGTTGATTGGATTTACGTCTGACCCGGTCTCTTCTGTTGTGAATGGAATAAGATATGAATATGTATTTTCATTTGTTTGTTCCTTTTTAATATGAATAAATATGAAATGTTCCAAATAGGAGCTTAAAACCAAATTCATCATTAAACTTCACCGTTTTTTCTTTAGTTTTAGTCAATAACCTGCATTAATCTTTGTACATTTTAATTTGATTGTTTTTATTATTCTGTAGTTCTGTATTCTGTTTTGTGCTGTTTCTCTGTAAAAAGACGTATCCAGAGCTGAAAATACACTTTCTTCGTTACTTCCTTATTGACGCCAGTGTCGACCAATTAAAAATCTTGAACTTGTTTTTTCACAGATTCCTGTTACAATATAAGATTAGTTTAGCCTGACCCTGCAGGGGTCATCATGTTTTCTGACTGGAGCTGGACTGGTTTAATCTGCAACAGTCGACATTTCATTAACGACCTGTTCCACTGAAGAGCCACTGGGTATTTCTAACCCAGAAACAGCTCCGAGAACAAACAGTACAGTCCACATCTGTTTTAAAGGACTTTTAAAAGGTCAGGGTCAAACAGCTTCCGTCAGAACAAACCTGGGATTTATTTTAATCACATGCATAAGATAAGTTTGTCCAACAGCCGACTAATACATTTCTGTTTTGGTTTAAACGTTTTTTTTTAAATTTTAATAAACATATAAAAATAAAGTATGATTAACGTTTGGGGTTTACAAACAAAATAATTATATCTATATATATATATATGTATGTATATATATATATATAAATATATATATATATATATATATATATATATTTATATAAATATATATATATATGTATATAAATATATGTATATATAAATATATATATATTTATATGTATATATAAATATATATATTTATATATAAATAAATATATAAATAAAACCAGTTTCAAAAGCATAACTTTATTTATTTATTGACTCGATGAAATCACAGCGTTACCGGAAAGTGACGCTGGCTGTTGCCATGGTGACGCTGGGCTCATTAGCTTTGTTGGTTTGCCTGCTCCGTTTCAATGACATTGCGTTGTATTCTGAAGTTCTCGGTCGAAACACTTTAAACCAAACGTAGCATTAAAGCCTCGTGTCTTGAAATAAACCTGTAAACTTTTCATTTTGACCGCGTTGTAGTTATTTTCAGGCAGTTTTCAGGACGCCCTCCTCCTTTTTCTTCTTCGCTGCAGACGTTAGCAAAGAAGCTAACTCTGAGGCAAAGGAAAGGAAATAAAGTACCAAAGATGAGGCTTTTTGTGAAAACTGCGGCGTGAATCCTGCTGAATGAAGGAGATGGAGCTGTGGGGTCCTGCAGAAGGGAAATCCAGGTGAGTTTAGGGCTGTCTGGATGTGGCTTTAAAGGAAACACGAGTGAACTTCATTAAAATAAGTCCCTCTGCGTTTGTCTAAGCGCTTTTCCGTTTGTAGAGGTGTGCATTTACTCGAACAAAGCGCTTTAACGCCGACGGTATTTACAGCCAATGTACGCCTCACAATATGAGTAATAGGGTTAATAAACAAGGAATTCCAAAAATTCTTCTATTTCGTTGATTAGTTCCAGCAGAATGTAAAAAAACAGGATTGTACTTTTTCTGCATCTGTCTTCTTCAAGTCGTCATCACTTTTTGTGGAAATATAAAACTGGGCAATAGTTTTTTCAGTTGTTACATGTCTTCTAAACCCATTTACTTTACAGTTATACAACTATAAAGCATGAAAAACTCAAAAGTGATGAAAAACCCAACCTGAAATGCATGTGTAAACGTGTGTTTAATTGTGTAGACTCATGTCTCTTGGTTATGTGTCTCTCAGATGTCCAGATGCTCAGGACAAACGGAACACGGGTAAGAAAGACACAACCGGCTCAATCCAGACTCTCTTAATGAAAAACATATGCACTCTTCTTTAGCAGGACCATACGTCTTCATCGTGTGGGCCTGTGGCAGCGACAGGGTTGAATTTCAGTTTTGGTCAGCAGCCATTGTTCCATTTAGGGTTCAGGGAAATGTATGGGTTTTTACAAACTCAGGACTGTCCTGCAGCAGCGCTCACACAGGTGGGCCTCAAAGAGTAAGAGTAGTGTTAGTTAGAAGAAGAAAGTACTCATCCAAAAAGTACTGAGTAACTGTTGAAACAATGTAATCGGACAAAAATATAAAACATGTGCAATTTCCATAAAATAAAATGAGTAAAAATGAATACGCATCAGTTTCATAAAAGAAAGTCACTTCATGTGGGAATATTAATTTGTGTATTTGTCAGGTTCTGCAGGCGTCCAGGAGATCTCAGAGTCTCTTCACATTAAAGAGGAGCCAGAGGAGGAAGAGCAGCACCAACAGTTCCCGTTCACTATCGTCACTGTGAAAACTGAAGACGACGATGACTCTCTGCTTCAACACAAACTGAACGAGGAGAACTTTGAGGAAATTAACGACGCAGAACCGGGCTGTAGCTCAGATTCACAGAGAGATTTAGAGTGGGATAACGATGAACTTATGGACTCTGACAAGACAGAACCAGAAGCCAATGGAGACCGGCCTTTCTGCTGCTCAGTCTGTAATAAAGAGTTTACACAGAAAGGGAACCTGGGGAAACACATGAGGACCCACACGGGAGAGAAACCCTTCAGCTGCTCAGTCTGCCACAAAAGCTTCACACAGAAAACTCACCTGGCGTCACACTTCCAGACGCACACTGGCGAGAAACCCTTCTGCTGCTCCGTTTGTAAGAAGCGCTTCTCGCAGAAGAACAATTTCCTGCGACACACGGCGACTCACACGGGCGAGAAACCCTTCAGCTGTTCAGAATGTGGCGCCAAATTCAACCTGAAGCAGAGTTTGGATCGCCACGTTAGAGGTCACACGGGCGAGAAGGCCTTCAGCTGCCCCTTTTGTGAGAAAGGCTTCACCCGAGAGGAGAACCTGAGCTGCCACATGGTGGTGCACACGGGGGAGGAGCAGGGTAAGAGGGGCTTCAAACCCTTCAGCTGTCCAGACTGCGGTTTACGCTTCAGCGAGAAGCCCACTCTGGAGCGTCACATGGGGGTTCACAGCTCGGACAGGCCCTACACCTGCTCGGTTTGTAAAAGAGGCTACACGCAGAAGAGTACGCTGAAGATTCACATGAAGAGCCACACGGGAGAGCGTCCCTACAGCTGTCCCGTCTGCGGCAAGGGCTTTCCACACAGCGTGAATCTGACGGCTCACCTGAGGACTCACACTGGAGACAAGCCCTTCAGGTGTTCAGTTTGTAGCCAAGGGTTCACGAGGAGGGTTTACGTGGAGCAGCACATGAAGAAGCACACAAACGAGGACAGACAGACGCTTTCTGGTGCCTCACAGTTGCCTTAATCCAATCATTATTGTGAATATTGCCTTTATTTTAGGATTGCAGTATAACCATGTTTTGTCTTGTTTTAATTATAAATACGTATATTCAAGTTATAAATACTATATAAGAGACTGAATGAAGTATTAAATGTCAAAGGTGCAAAGCCAATATAGACTTTTATGATACTACCATCAATAAAGAGACTAAGAAGCCTGTCGGTCTTTCCTGGGTCAGTTCTTCTGTTATTAACTCCAACGAGCTTTGGACAAACACATTTGTAAAAGAGACAAATGCAAACAGCTTTATTTTAAGAAACCAAAAGTTCAATGCAAGACGTGTCCTCTCAGACAAATCAAAACCCCATCACACATTTTATCTGGATTGTTGGTTAAAGTAAGGTTTTATAGATTTTACTTCATCTAATTATCCACTTTTATCCTTTAACAGTGGCTCTAATTATGTTTTTATGTCTTGTCTTCTTTTAAACTGGTCTAAACCAGGTCTAAACACAGAAGACAAACATAAGAGTGTCTTATTTGGGACATTTCTTCTCTTTCAGCTGAAAATAAGTGTCATTCATAAACAATATTTAAATTCACATTATACAGTTCTGTCTCTATATTTATTTACATAGACGCTGAAATATAATCTACAATATTATTCTTTACAGACGGACAATAATAAAGTCCTAACCCACTGTTATTTACAAGATATATTCAGGTTTTTGGAGGCGTGTCCTTTGGGGGTCAGTTCAGGTTTAGACTGTTTTTGAATTCGGGTTGAAGACTTTTAAAGTAGTCCTTAGACCTGACCAAACCACATTTCTTTGTCCTAAAACGGTACACTCTGTCCTTTGGTCGCGACTCCTTCTCTTTAATCTCGTCTGTTTTTTGTGAATCCATCTCAGCTCCATCTACAAACACCTGCTCCATTTTTTTCAGTTCATTTCCAAAAGTCTCCACTAAGTCCTCCTCCAGACCATCCTGAACCAGTTTGTCTGCAGTTTTCTCCTCACAAGCCTCCTCTAGTCCGACCTGAACCTGCTCCTCCAGGTCTTCTTTCATTTCTGTCTCTAACTCCATGTCCTTCTCGTCTTCTTTCTCCAACCCTCTCTCTTTCTCTGTGGTCTGGTCCAACCCCTGGTCCGCGGTCTCCTCTGGGGCCGGGGCTAAACTCACCGCGGCCGCCTCTTTAGCCTGCCGGATACAGTTGACCCACTGTTGTTTGTTGAAGGCGTCGCTGGCCTGAAAGCAGTGGCTCTGGCCCCTGACTCCAGAAGACACTCTGAAGAAGTTCTTAGCTGCGAAGATAAGGAGTCAAAAACACATATTAGTACAAAATACAAACATATAGTAGGGTTTTCATAAATGTTGTGTTGCAGTTAAATAAAGGCTGGAAGTCTAGAATGCACTGTCTACAGTAAAAACAGTAGAAGAGCTTGGTTGGAGAAAATCAAGAGAAAAAGGAGCTAACTGTTAGCATTAGGCTACTTTAATGGATTGTTCCTTTTGTGAACAACTCTTGTGACTCTGAGAAGCTGCACCGATCAACTGCATGGATTTAAATCAGTTTTGTAGGACACATGGGGTAGACGCTAATCCAGGAGAGTTTCTTTTATCAGAGGCAGAGAAGCAGAAGACAAGAGGGCAACAAAAAGAAAGCTGCAGTAAAAGAAAACATCACGAGTCCTACTTATATCAGGAGTTCATCACAGCAACAGACGACACAAGCCCCGAGCCTGCTGTGTGAGAAATGTAGGAGCTATGAGGCCATCAAAACTGCTTCTCCACTCAGAAACCAAGCACCTTACATTAAACGATACCATTCTTCTGTAAGAAAGCAACATTAGCATAAAGGACCGAGGCAATTAACAACAGGGACCTCTGCTGAGGTCACTGCTGATGTGTCGATGATGACGGCTGTGAACCTAACAGGACTAATGACACATTTACAGTTAACGTTCATCTCATCGTCTTCAGCCACTTTTAACTGTAGGCCTCCATTTATAAAACTCAGACCTCATTCTTTTACAAAAACATCTGTATGTGTCGTCAGGAGTGTAACCGACATCACAAATTCTCACTGTCTGACTTAATACTGACTCCTCTCGTTGTTGCTGAAGGCCCCTCGGATGGACCCGCCCACTCTCATCTCTCCGTCCGACAGGTCCTCCAGCTCCAGCAGCCGGACCGGGATGGGCTGTCGGCAGAGCTGGTAGCCGAGTGGGTGTTCGCCGATAGAGATGGAGCGAGTGATGACCAGGACGTCCTGGAACAGAAACACGTGCAGCTTCTACGAGAGACAGAGACACAGGTCAGGACGGAGGAGGTCGGGTGAGGTCAACCAGCTCAAACCATCGATATAGTTAGTAGAATAAACAGCACTGACGAGTCCTCTGTGGTTCTTGAGCTCGCCGTGGCAGCTGAGCGTCCGTGAGCGCTCGATCAGTTCGTCCCTCTGTCCCTCCTCGGAGTAAAGCAGTCGGTCTTTATAAAACTGACACTCGGACTCTCCGGTCTGTCTGTTGATGTCTGCCACCACGCTCTGCACCGTCGCCATCTGCAGGACACACAGAGTATCGCTCACATCAGTTGTCTTTAAATTTCGGACACCCATAATGATGGTAGGAAGTCACTGCTGCTTCGACTGAGCACATGCGTAACATTATGACATAAAACAACACTATCCTCCACCTGTCTGACACTGCTGTGGCTGTATTCGATCGAAGAATTACACTTGTGACTCATTTATTGTGACCTTCCAACCACCTCAGCACAGTCCTTCATCTGAGTCGCTAAAGTTAGCTCACCATCGCTTGTACGGCTATAGCATACACTAATGCAGTTAAATGTCTTTGAGGGTTCTCAGTCATCCAGGTCACAGTTAAACTGTGTTTAAAGTGTTTGAGTCTTTCAGTAAACTGTGAGCAGGGTTTATTTCACTATAATACTTATTCTAGAGTACACGTACAATATGTTTTATCGTTAGTGTCCAGCTCTGGACTAGGACTACAGCCTGCACTAACTATCTCTTGGTCCATTATCTGATATAGTCCGTGAACTAAAGACCACTCACTGCCTCCTCGAGCTGCTGCCGGTCCCGGTGCTCGTTGTTGGTGTGTTTGAGGATCTCTCGGAGCAGTAGAGGGTACTTGACCAGTCGGCTCCGGGGGATGTCCAGGAAGTTCCACAGGTCCAGTTTCCTGCTGAAGGGTGACTGGAGGCAGCGCTGGAGGAAGTCCTGGACCCGTCGGTCCTGCTTCTTCTGGTCCAACAGGGCTTTGGCTTTGACCTGGTTACTGCAGTACGGTGTGTATGACGACAGACAGGGCAGCTGCACGAGAGGGGAGGGGTTTAGTGGATCTAAACAGGTTTAAGATGGATCTAAACAGGTTTTAGTTGGATCTAAACAGGGTTTAGTGGATCTAAACAGGGTTTAGATGGATTTAAACAGGGTTTAGTTGGATTTAAACAGGGTTTAGATGGATTTAAACAGGGTTTAGATGGATCTAAACAGGTTTTAGTTGGATCTAAACAGGTTTAGATGGATCTAAACAGGGTTTAGATGGATCTAAACAGGTTTAAAATGGATTTAAACAGGTTTTAGTTGGATGGATCTAAACAGGGTTTAGATGGATCTAAACAGGGTTTAGATGGATCTAAACAGGTTTTAGTTGGATCTAAACAGGGTTTAGTGGATCTAAACAGGGTTTAGATGGATTTAAACAGGTTTAAGATGGATCTAAACAGGGTTTAGTTGGATTTAAACAGGGTTTAGATGGATTTAAACAGGGTTTAGATGGATTTAAACAGGTTTTAGATGGATTTAAACAGGGTTTAGATGGATTTAAACAGGTTTAAGTTTGGATCTAAACAGGTTTAAGTTTGGATCTAAACAGGGTTTAGATGGATTTAAACAGGTTTTAGTTGGATTTAAACAGGGTTTAGATGGATTTAAACAGGTTTTAGATGGATTTAAACAGGTTTTAGATGGATTTAAACAGGTTTTAGTTGGATTTAAACAGGGTTTAGATGGATTTAAACAGGGTTTAGTGGATCTAAACAGGGTTTAGATGGATTTAAACAGGTTTAAGATGGATCTAAACAGGGTTTAGATGGATTTAAACAGGGTTTAGATGGATTTAAACAGGTTTTAGATGGATTTAAACAGGGTTTAGATGGATTTAAACAGGTTTAAGTTTGGATCTAAACAGGTTTAAGTTTGGATCTAAACAGGTTTAAGTTTGGATCTAAACAGGGTTTAGATGGATTTAAACAGGTTTTAGTTGGATTTAAACAGGGTTTAGATGGATTTAAACAGGTTTTAGATGGATTTAAACAGGTTTTAGATGGATTTAAACAGGTTTTAGTTGGATTTAAACAGGGTTTAGATGGATCTAAACAGGTTTTAGATGGATCTAAACAGGTTTAAGTTTGGATCTAAACAGGTTTAAGTTTGGATCTAAACAGGTTTAAGTTTGGATCTAAACAGGGTTTAGATGGATTTAAACAGGTTTTAGTTGGATTTAAACAGGTTTTAGATGGATCTAAACAGGTTTTAGTTGGATTTAAACAGGGTTTAGATGGATTTAAACAGGTTTTAGTTTGGATCTAAACAGGTTTAAGTTTGGATCTAAACAGGTTTTAGATGGATCTAAACAGGTTTTAGTTTGGATCTAAACAGGTTTAAGTTTGGATCTTAACAGGTTTTAATTTAATTTGAACAGGTTTGTGTTGGACATAAACAGGTTTTAGTTAGACTTCAACAGGTTTTATTTGTTTGTGGGTGTTTTTTGGACCCAGTCTTCACTTCCTGGTTCGTCCCTTGGTCCAGTCCGGTCTCTGTCTCTGAAGGTCTTACCCAGTGTGTGAGGATGTGTCCGACGTGCTCCGTGGATCCGTCTGGTTTCCGGGCGTCTCTGAGCCGGCTCAACAGATCTGTACACACATTCAAGTTAGTACTTAAAACTAAAACAAACCAGGTCTAAACCAGGTCTTAACAGGTCTAAACAAGGACTAAACAGAACTAAACCAGGACTAAACAGGTCTAAACCAGGTCTAAACAGGACTAAACCAGGTCTACACCAGGTCTAAACAAGGACTAAACAGGACTAAACAGGACTAAACCAGGTCTAAACCAGGTCTAAACCAGGTCTAAAAAGGACTAAACCAGGTCTAAACCAGGTCTAAACAAGGACTAAACAGGTCTAAACCAGGACTAAACAAGGACTAAACAGAACTAAACCAGGACTAAACAAGGACTAAACAGAACTAAACCAGGACTAAACAGGTCTAAACCAGGTCTAAACAGGACTAAACCAGGTCTAAACCAGGTCTAAACAAGGACTAAACAGGACTAAACAGGTCTAAACCAGGTCTAAACAGGTCTAAACCAGGTCTAAACCAGGTCTAAACAAGGACTAAACCAGAACTAAACCAGGTCTAAACCAGGTCTAAACCAGGTCTAAACAAGGACTAAACAGGACTAAACAGGACTAAACCAGAACTAAACCAGGACTAACAGGTCTAAACCAGGTCTAAACAGGTCTAAACCAGGTCTAAACAAGGACTAAACAGGACTAAACCAGAACTAAACCAGGACTAACAGGTCTAAACCAGGTCTAAACAGGTCTAAACCAGGTATAAACAAGGACTAAACAGGACTAAACCAGGACTAAACCAGAACTAACAGGTCTAAACCAGGACTAAACAGGTCTAAACCAGGTCTCAACAGGTCTAAACCAGGTCTAAACAGGACTAAACCAGGTCTAAACCAGGACTAAACAAGGACTAAACAGGACTAAACCAGAACTAAACCAGGACTAACAGGTCTAAACCAGGTCTAAACAGGTCTAAACCAGGTCTAAACGAGGACTAAACAGGACTAAACAGGACTAAACCAGAACTAAACCAGGACTAAACCAGAACTAAACCAGGACTAACAGGTCTAAACCAGGACTAAACCAGGACTAAACAGGTCTAAACCAGGTCTAAACAGGTCTAAACCAGGTCTAAACAGGTCTAAACCAGGACTAACCAGGTCTAAACCAGGTCTAAACAGGTCTAAACCAGGACTAACAGGTCTAAACCAGGACTAAACCAGGACTAAACAGGTCTAAACCAGGTCTAAACAGGTCTAAACCAGGTTTAAACAGGTCTAAACCAGGACTAACAGGTCTAAACCAGGACTAAACAGGTCTAAACCAGGTCTAAACAGGTCTAAACCAGGACTAACAGGTCTAAACCAGGACTAAACAGGTCTAAACCAGGTCTAAACAGGTCTAAACCAGGACTAACAGGTCTAAACCAGGTCTAAACCAGGACTAAACAGGTCTAAACCAGGTCTAAACAGGACTAAACCAGGTCTAAACAAGGACTAAACAAGGACTAAACAGGACTAAACCAGAACTAAACCAGGACTAACAGGTCTAAACCAGGTCTAAACAGGTCTAAACCAGGTCTAAACAAGGACTAAACAGGACTAAACCAGAACTAAACCAGGACTAACAGGTCTAAACCAGGTCTAAACAGGTCTAAACCAGGTCTAAACAGGTCTAAACCAGGTCTAAACCAGAACTAAACCAGGACTAAACCAGAACTAAACCAGGACTAACAGGTCTAAACCAGGACTAAACAGGTCTAAACCAGGTCTAAACAGGTCTAAACCAGAACTAAACCAGGACTAAACCAGAACTAAACCAGGACTAACAGGTCTAAACCAGGACTAAACAGGTCTAAACCAGGACTAAACAGGACTAAACAGGACTAAACCAGAACTAAACCAGGACTAAACCAGAACTAAACCAGGACTAACAGGTCTAAACCAGGACTAAACAGGTCTAAACCAGGTCTAAACAGGTCTAAACCAGGTCTAAACAGGTCTAAACCAGGACTAACCAGGTCTAAACCAGGACTAACAGGTCTAAACCAGGACTAAACAGGTCTAAACCAGGTCTAAACAGGATCTAAACCAGGTCTAAACAGGTCTAAACCAGGTCTAAACAAGGACTAAACAGGACTAAACAGGACTAAACCAGAACTAAACCAGGACTAAACAGGTCTAAACCAGGTCTAAACAAGGACTAAACAGGACTAACCAGGTCTAAACAAGGACTAAACAGGACTAAACCAGAACTAAACCAGGACTAACAGGTCTAAACCAGGTCTAAACAGGTCTAAACCAGGTATAAACAAGGACTAAACAGGACTAAACCAGGACTAAACAGGACTAAACAGGTCTAAACCAGGACTTTAAACAGGTCTAAACAGGTCTAAACCAGGTCTAAACAGGTTTAGATGGATTTAAACAGGGTTTAGATGGATTTAAACAGGTTTAAACCAGGTCTAAACAGGTCTAAACAGGATCTAAACCAGGTTTAAGTTTGGATCTAAACCAGGTTTAAACAGGTCTAAACCAGGTTTAAACAGGTCTAAACAGGTCTAAACCAGGTTTAAACAGGTCTAAACAGGTTTAAACCAGGACTAAACAGGGTTTAGATGGATCTAAACAGGTTTAAACCAGGTTTAAGTTTGGATCTAAACAGGTTTAAGTTTGGATCTAAACCAGGTTTAAGTTTGGATCTAAACAGGTTTAGATGGATTTAAACAGGTTTAGATGGATCTAAACAGGTTTAGATGGATCTAAACAGGTTTAAACCAGGACTAACAGGTCTAAACCAGGTCTAAACCAGGTTTAAGTTTGGATCTAAACAGGTCTAAACCAGGACTAAACAGGTTTTAGTTTGGATCTAAACAGGTTTAAGTTTGGATCTAAACAGGTTTAGATGGATTTAAACAGGTTTAAACCAGGACTAAACAGGTTTTAGTTGGATTTAAACAGGTTTAAACAGGTCTAAACCAGGTCTAAACCAGGTCTAAACAGGTCTAAACCAGGTCTAAACAGGTCTAAACCAGGTCTAAACCAGAACTAAACCAGGACTAAACCAGAACTAAACCAGGACTAACAGGTCTAAACCAGGACTAAACAGGTCTAAACCAGGTCTAAACAGGTCTAAACCAGGTCTAAACCAGAACTAAACCAGGACTAAACCAGAACTAAACCAGGACTAACAGGTCTAAACCAGGACTAAACAGGTCTAAACCAGGTCTAAACCAGGACTAAACAGGACTAAACAGGACTAAACCAGAACTAAACCAGGACTAAACCAGAACTAAACCAGGACTAACAGGTCTAAACCAGGACTAAACAGGTCTAAACCAGGTCTAAACAGGTCTAAACCAGGTCTAAACCAGGTCTAAACAGGTCTAAACCAGGACTAACCAGGTCTAAACCAGGACTAACAGGTCTAAACCAGGACTAAACAGGTCTAAACCAGGTCTAAACAGGTCTAAACCAGGTCTAAACAGGTCTAAACCAGGTCTAAACAAGGACTAAACAGGACTAAACAGGACTAAACCAGAACTAAACCAGGACTAACAGGTCTAAACCAGGTCTAAACAGGTCTAAACCAGGTCTAAACAAGGACTAAACAAGGACTAAACAGGACTAAACCAGAACTAAACCAGGACTAACAGGTCTAAACCAGGTCTAAACAGGTCTAAACCAGGTATAAACAAGGACTAAACAGGACTAAACCAGGACTAAACCAGAACTAACAGGTCTAAACCAGGACTAAACAGGTCTAAACCAGGTCTCAACAGGTCTAAACCAGGTCTAAACAGGACTAAACCAGGTCTAAACCAGGACTAAACAAGGACTAAACAGGACTAAACCAGAACTAAACCAGGACTAACAGGTCTAAACCAGGTCTAAACGAGGACTAAACAGGACTAAACCAGAACTAAACCAGGACTAAACCAGAACTAAACCAGGACTAACAGGTCTAAACCAGGACTAAACCAGGACTAAACAGGTCTAAACCAGGTCTAAACAGGTCTAAACCAGGTCTAAACAGGTCTAAACCAGGACTAACCAGGTCTAAACCAGGTCTAAACAGGTCTAAACCAGGACTAACAGGTCTAAACCAGGACTAAACCAGGACTAAACAGGTCTAAACCAGGTCTAAACAGGTCTAAACCAGGTTTAAACAGGTCTAAACCAGGACTAACAGGTCTAAACCAGGACTAAACCAGGTCTAAACCAGGTCTAAACAGGTCTAAACCAGGACTAACAGGTCTAAACCAGGACTAAACAGGTCTAAACCAGGTCTAAACAGGTCTAAACCAGGACTAACAGGTCTAAACCAGGTCTAAACCAGGACTAAACAGGTCTAAACCAGGTCTAAACAGGACTAAACCAGGTCTAAACAAGGACTAAACAAGGACTAAACAGGACTAAACCAGAACTAAACCAGGACTAACAGGTCTAAACCAGGTCTAAACAGGTCTAAACCAGGTCTAAACAAGGACTAAACAGGACTAAACCAGAACTAAACCAGGACTAACAGGTCTAAACCAGGTCTAAACAGGTCTAAACCAGGTCTAAACCAGAACTAAACCAGGACTAAACCAGAACTAAACCAGGACTAACAGGTCTAAACCAGGACTAACAGGTCTAAACCAGGACTAAACAGGTCTAAACCAGGTCTAAACCAGGACTAAACAGGACTAAACAGGACTAAACCAGAACTAAACCAGGACTAAACCAGAACTAAACCAGGACTAACAGGTTTAAACCAGGACTAAACAGGTCTAAACCAGGTCTAAACAGGTCTAAACCAGGTCTAAACAGGTCTAAACCAGGACTAACCAGGTCTAAACCAGGTCTAAACAGGTCTAAACCAGGACTAACAGGTCTAAACAGGTCTAAACCAGGTCTAAACAGGTCTAAACCAGGTTTAAACTGGTCTAAACCAGGACTAAACAGGACTAACCTTCGTGCAGAGGGATGAGAGAGTCCAGAGTCCCAAAGATCTGGTTCAGTTCTTGTTCGGTCATGATGCACAGAGTCCTCATCGGGTCGTGATAGGCCTTCAACACATTTACATCAGGTTTGTTTGTTAAAAATACATTTCCCAGGATTCATCAGGTTTAATCTCGGTGTGAGTGCCATCACCTTCTTGGCCAGTTTGAGGTCCTCCACCAGGTCCTGTTCTCCCTGCACCAGCTCAAAGATGGCCTGGAAAACCCAGACTGTTAAACCCTCGTCTGTTTCCACTCAAAGATGAAAATGAATTTCAGTTCAACTTTTCACCTCTTGTCGTTTGATCTCCTTCGGGCTCAGAGTCTGCGACAGCCTAACGTCGAACGTCTCGCTCCACAGTTTACTGTCGCGCCGTTTGGCCGATGTGGCTGTTGCCGTGGAGACGCGAGGAACCGTGGACGATGAACCGGGGTTGGACGGCGAGGCGCAGACCCGAGTTTTCACCACAGAAGAAGAAGAAGAAGAAGAAGAGGAGGAAGAGGAGACAGGAGGGCACTCTGTTCGACTGTCGGAGCGTAAACTGATGGAGCGCTGCAGAGAGACAGGGATAGACTGGGTTAGTCCTGGTTTAGACCTGGTTTTGTCCCAGTTTAGAGCTGGTTCAGACCCGGTTTTACCTGTAGACTCAGCCCGATCCTCTTGAGGGGAGTGGTCTTCACTGGAGGCAGCAGGTTCACTAAAGATGTGACCCTGGAGACCGGTTTAGAGCGCTTAGTGCTGGGCTCCTGCAGGACACAAGGACACAGGCTTTAGGACAGAGGCTTTGTCCCGTCACTGACAACCGTCCAAACTCATCAGTGATGGGTCTGTCCAGAGCCGCTTGGGTTGGACACTGAAATGTTTTCTCCTGATCAAACAGACATCAGACATTACACCCGTCCAGTCTCATTAGACCGAGGACCGAGACATGGTTTAGACCTGCTCTCTAAAGCCCCCGGTCTCTAAAGTCTGCTGCAGAGGCCCCCGGTCTCTAAAGTCTGCTGCAGACCCCCGGTCTCTAAAGCCCCCGGTCTCTAGAGCCGGCCCCAGGGGCCCCCGGTCTCTAAAGCCGTCCGCAGAGGGACTGATGTGCTGCTCGGTGCTCGTCCCTGTCACATTCTGAAAACTAATCAAAAGAAATCAATAGTGACTCAGGGATTGTGGATTTAACCGAGTGCACATTTATACTTCTTTCTCTAAGTTTAGGGTGAAAGACTGTGGAAGATAGTTTAGGACCAACATTTACAGAAATATAAACCGTCCAAGCTTTTAGAAATCAAAACTTCTTCTTCTTTAATTCATGTTTTCTGTTCAGACACTGGTTGTAAGTTTTCAGACCATTGAGTGTTGGCCGAGACATTCTTTTTTTTATACTTGTGTCTCCTGATTTCAGCCGTTCACACTGTAAAACTAAACTTTGTGCCGTTACATTTGACATTAATGTCTTTAATAATTGTTTAGATATTTAGGATTCTTTTATCTCACAGGAAACTTCAACATCACTCAAACATTTTAGAATGCACAAGAAATTCAGCTTTTAAAACATAATTCTACTCTTTCACATCTTCCACATCACAGTTTATGTTTTTCAACGTTTTTGGGACATTTAATTTTTGAGTGGGTTGTTAAGGTTGCTATGCTTTGACTGTGAGCAGTGTTTTTGACTTTCACACTTCAGCCCTGTTCACTTAATCCCATAAATAAAAAAGGAAGAGAAATCTGTGCTCTTTCAGAAAATCCAACGCACAAAGGATTCAGCAAATTTAAATGATAGCTTCAACAGAAGGTCCCACTGCCTTTGACTCCCTTTTTTTTTTTTACTTAATTACAGTTTTAACTTAATTGCAAAGTTTCTAAATTCCAATTTGTCCGATTTTAAACGCCTCATTTTATCTCCCTTTACTTTTCTGTCTCTAATCTCACAATATAACCCTTTTTTATTGTTTTCATACAGTTACACAATCCCTCAGACCCACTGCTCGGACTCGTCTCTGACTCGAACTCGGACTCATACTCGTACTCGTCTCACTCGGACTCGTACTCATACTCGTCTCTGACTCGTACTCGGACTCGTACTCGGACTCGTCTGACTCGGACTCGTACTCATACTCGTCTCTGACTCGAACTCGGACTCGTACTCGGACTCGTCTGACTCGGACTCGCACTCGGACTCAAACTCATTACTCAGACTCGAACTCATACTCGTACTCGGACTCGTCTGACTCGGACTCGTACTCATACTCGTGTCTGACTTGAACTCGGACTCGAACTCGTCTCGGACTCGAACTCGTCTCTGAACTCGTACTCGTCTCTGACTCGTACTTGTACTCATACTCGTATCTGACTGGAACTCGGACTAGGACTCGCACTCATACTCATCTCTGACTTAAACTCGAACTCGCACCGGACTCGCCTGACTCAGACTCGACTCATACTCATACTCGCCTCTGACTCGAACTCGGACTCAAACTCGTACTCAGACTCGAACTCATACTCGTACTCGGACTCGTCTGACTCGGACTCGTACTCATACTCATCTCTGACTTGAACTCGGACTCGGACTCGTACTCATACTCATCTCTGACTTAAACTCGAACTCGTACTCGGACTCGTCTGACTCAGACTCGTACTCATACTCATACTCGTCTCTGACTCGAACTCGGACTCAAACTCGTACTCAGACTCGAACTCATACTCGTACTCGGACTCGTCTGACTCGGACTCGTACTCATACTCATCTCTGACTTGAACTCGGACTCGGACTCGTACTCATACTCATCTCTGACTTGAACTCGAACTCGAACTCGTACTCGTACTCGGACTCGTCTCTGTAGCTGACCTTTGTTTGAGTCACAGATTCATTTACAGTAAGTTTCCATTGGACTGAGTTAAAGTGGGTCAGAGTCGATTTACAGTGACATCCGTCAATAAAGAGCTCTGTGTGATTCAACACAACTTAGACTTGGTTTAGACCTGGTTTAGACCTGGTTCAGACCTGGTTCAGACCCGGTTTAGACACGGTTCTTACCTGTCTTTGTTTGCTGGTTAAACTGCTGTCGTCCGTCAGAGCTGATACAGATTTTAAAACCTGAACAGAGCAGGTCGTGTTTTGTCCCGACACCATGTTGTTTTGTTCACTTTTATCCCAGAATGCACCTGAAAGTCCTCTCAGGCCAAACTAAAGATCCATGAACTCAGTCCCATTTCCGTGTTTGCTTTTTTGATTTTAGTTTTGTCAAAAGCAGGAAGAGTTTTAAAACAGTTCTTTCACTGATGAAGCCTGAAAACACTCACAAAAATAAAAACGTTTACAGCTCTGTAGAACGTGGCTCCAGCAGAAGTTCCCACAAATATAAACTTTTAATGAAAACGTTCCCAATCCTGCGAAAATGCTGCAGCTGTGGTAAAAGGTTCACTCGTATAAAAAACTAAACTCGATCAAGAAAGACTGATCAAAATGATTTTGGTGGAAACAAATGGAAAAATATATTTCAAATGCTCCAATCCAACGTGTAGCTAATTTAGTTCTGGTTTTTA
The DNA here is from genome assembly GCA_024349245.1 of Neodontobutis hainanensis. Classification (NCBI taxonomy): domain Eukaryota; kingdom Metazoa; phylum Chordata; class Actinopteri; order Gobiiformes; family Odontobutidae; genus Neodontobutis; species Neodontobutis hainanensis. The sequence goes on from JALDNG010000131.1 coordinate 1,325,823, forward strand.
CAAGATTTAGCCAGTCCAAGATTCAAGGAAGAGTCCTGTTTCAGGAAAAATCCATAATCTCTGTCATTTTAAATCCAAAAACATTAAAGTCGATCCAAAAACATTAAAGTCAAAAGGTTTGCTTTCAGCTGAAAATCAGATGGAGAACTAGTTTCTGTCTCTAAGAGTCTGATTTTATAAATAAATCGATCAAAGTCCAAAAGGTTTCTTGAAAATCATGAAGTGAACCGACGTTTGACAAAAAATGTGAAGAGCCAAGCAGAATCTTCGGGAAAGATTTGTCACAAAATCACAAAAAAATAATAAAAATGTGTTTTTACTGTAGGTCCTTAATAAGCTTCTGTAGAAACAGTTTAAATCCACCTAAAACCTGTTCAGATCCAGTCCATATGAGTGTGGGCTTTAGTCCTGGTTCAGTCCTGGTTCAGCTCTGACTCTGACTGTGCTTCGTCCTGACTCACTGCTGACCCCCTCAGCCCTGACTCTCTCTGACTCTGTCGTCACGTCCTTCTGACTCTGACTCAGCAGCTGCCATTGTTTTCATCTCAAATACCCGTTTATTAATCCATCTGCCAGGACTGTATTCACTTTTATATATTATTATATTATATAACACTATTCTACAGATTGCACTGTTGAACACAGTGTGAACACAGTGTGAACTCAGTGTGAACTCAGTGTGAACACAGTGTGAACACAGTGTGAACACAGTGTAAACACAGTGTGAACACAGTGTAAACACAGTGTGAACACAATGTGAACACAGTGTGAACACAGTGTGAACACAGTGTGAACACAGTGTGAACACAGTGTGAACACAGTGTAAACACAGTGTAAACACAGTGTAAACACAGTCTGAACACAGTGTGAACACAGTGTGAACACAGTGTGAACATAGTGTAAACACAGTGTAAACACAGTGTAAACACAGTCTGAACACAGTGTGAACACAGTGTGAACACAGTGTGAACACAGTGTGAACACAGTGTGAACACAGTGTGAACACAGTGTAAACACAGTGTAAACACAGTCTGAACACAGTGTGAACACAGTGTGAACACAGTGTGAACATAGTGTGAACACAGTGTGAACACAGTGTAAACACAGTGTAAACACAGTGTGAACACAGTGTGAACACAGTGTGAACACAGTGTGAACACAGTGTGAACACAGTGTAAACACAGTGTGAACACAGTGTAAACACAGTGTGAACACAGTGTGAACTCAGTGTGAACACAGTGTGAACACAGTGTGAACACAGTGTGAACACAGTGTAAACACAGTGTAAACACAGTCTGAACACAGTGTGAACACAGTGTGAACACAGTGTGAACATAGTGTGAACACAGTGTGAACACAGTGTAAACACAGTGTAAACACAGTGTGAACACAGTGTGAACACAGTGTGAACACAGTGTAAACACAGTGTAAACACAGTGTAAACACAGTCTGAACACAGTGTGAACACAGTGTGAACACAGTGTGAACATAGTGTGAACACAGTGTGAACACAGTGTAAACACAGTGTAAACACAGTGTGAACACAGTGTGAACACAGTGTGAACACAGTGTGAACACAGTGTAAACACAGTGTGAACACAGTGTAAACACAGTCTGAACACAGTGTAAACACAGTGTGAACACAGTCTGAACACAGTCTGAACACAGTGTAAACACAGTCTGAACACAGTGTGAACACAGTGTGAACACAGTGTGAACACAGTGTGAACACAGTGTGAACACAGTGTGAACACAGTGTGAACACAGTGTGAACAGTGTGAACACAGTGTGAACACAGCGTGAACACAGTGTGAACACAGTGTGAACACAGTGTGAACAGTGTGAACACAGTCTGAACACAGTGTGAACAGTGTGAACACAGTGTGAACAGTCTGAACACAGTGTAAACACAGTGTGAACACAGTGTGAACACAGTGTGAACAGTGTGAACACAGTGTGAACAGTGTGAACACAGTGTGAACAGTGTGAACACAGAACAGAGTGGATAATGACAGGAGACACTGCAGCGTTTACAGAGACTATAATAAACTTTGAGCTGGGTACACTGACTGATGTGACAGAAACTGAGCTGCTCTGTTTGAATCATTATTAATCAGAGGCTCATTAAAAGCACAGAGTCCCGGGGCTGTGCTTGTGTCCTGGATTTACTCAGACCTCCCACTGTCTGAGGTTCGATCACACTATGAGCCGCTGGACAAATGTGTAACTAGTGAAGCTGAAGTGCTTTTTTCCTGACTTAAAGTCCAAACAGGAGAACTGTCACTGACCGGAACAGCTGGGGTTTTTACTTTTGAAAAAGCACTTCATCAAAACCTCCACTGATTTAAAAACCTGCTAAAAACATGTGTTAAGACCTACTGTTTGTTCACTGCATCAGGATTTATCCTCAGTATGTTTCAAATCCAGCTAAAACCTGTTCAAATCCAACCAAAACCTGTTCAAATCCATCTAAAACCTGTTCAAATCCAACTCAAACCTGTTCAAATCCAACCAAAACCTGTTCAAATCCATCTAAAACCTGTTCAAATCCATCTAAAACCTGTTCAAATTCAATCAAAACCTGTTCAAATCCATCTAAAACCTGTTCAAATCCATCTAAAACCTGTTCAAATCCATTTAAAACCTGTTCAAATCCAGCTAAAACCTGTTCAAATCCAGCTAAAACCTGTTCAAATCCATCTAAAACCTGTTCAAATCCAGCTAAAACCTGTTCAAATCCATCTAAAACCTGTTCAAATCCATCTAAAACCTGTTCAAATTCAATCAAAACCTGTTCAAATCCAACTAAAACCTGTTCAAATCCATCTAAAACCTGTTCAAATCCAGCTAAAACCTGTTCAAATCCAACCAAAACCTGTTCAAATCCATCTAAAACCTGTTCAAATCCATCTAAAACCTGTTCAAATCCAACCAAAACCTGTTCAAATCCATCTAAAACCTGTTCAAATCCATCTAAAACCTGTTCAAATTCAATCAAAACCTGTTCAAATCCAACTCAAACCTGTTCAAATCCAATTAAAACCTGTTCAGATCCAACTTAAACCTAAAAATATCACCTACCAAATGTATTGGAGCCACGTAAAACACTGCAAAGGACCACTTTTGGCCCCTGGGCCTTGTGTTTGACGTGTGCAGGCCTGAAGACCTGAGGGTTTTATGGATGTACTTTTGTTGTTTGTAAAAGTGCTTCTGCTGTAAACGCTTCAGACAGATCTGAAGTTCTATTATTTCATAAACTGAACACCCGTCACTTCCTGTCACCTCCTGTCACTTCCTGCGAGTATATTTAACTCCGTTTGTCTCGTCAGAGTCTGGAGCGGAGTCATCGGGGCTGACCTCTGACCCCTGACATCACAGACACTGACTCAGATCTGTTTGAAAAGAGACACCGGCTCCTGGTTTATTCTCAGCAGCACTTTTTCTAAAGAAGTGACTCATCTTTAATCTCACACTGGACCAAAGCTACACTCGCTCTTAATCACCAACTCCACTGTTTCCTGTTTCTGTCTCTAGCCTCCTGAATGTTCATGAAAAATAAAATGCTTTTTGTTTTCATTGTTTAATTATTATTACACACTGTTAGTCTTCAGACCCAGATACATGTGTAACACTAAGCTCTTGCTCTGTCCCAAAAACTGGTCAAATGTATGCCTCCAGGGGGCGCCAGCATGTAGGACTATAACACATATAGATAATTGAATATATTTCTATAAAATATCTATCTATTTTGTCTTAGCTATTTCAGATAAAAGCCTGGAGCTGATTGGATGAAGCGCCCGTCAATCTCGTTTGTAAAACACTAAAAAACTGATATTTGTCCTGGTTTATTTAGATTTTGTTGTCATTTAGAAGATGCCTTTATCCAAAGAAACTTACATCTATTCCAGTGTTACAGCTGGAACACCACTGGAGGCAAGGACACAACGACAGTGTAAACTGTGGGGGGAGCGGGAATCGAACCGCCAACCTTCCGGTTGAAGGACAACTGCTCTACCACTGAGCCACTGCGCCACCTTTAGTCATTTAGCCGACACTTTAAAGCTATTGATATATTTGACAGTTCATATTGTTAAAATATCTTAAAAGTTTTGCTCTGCCATGTTGATGATACAAATAACGTCAACACAGAATCTCGGGCGACTCCGACTCACCCGAGTATCCGAACCGTTTACGACTTCAGGAGGTGTTCATGTATTTTAGGTGTTTTTAAACCCGACGTTCTCTCTTCTTTATGAGGTAACGTACAACAACAGACAACAACAACAGAACTGTATGTGCTTTTGCGCTAAAGTCTGAACTATCTCCAAACTCTCATTCACAAAAGGACCATGATTCGGTTTGATCTCAACGTCCTGGAGCTTTTGCCTGAACATTTGAGTCAAACTAAAGTGTTGGTCTGAAGTGTTGGTCTGAAGTGTTGGTCTGAAGTGTTGGTCTGAAGTGTGAGTGTTGGTCTGAAGTGTGAGTGTTGGTCTGAAGTGTGAGTGTTGGTCTGAAGTGTGAGTGTTGGTCGGAAGTGTGAGTGTTGGTCGGAAGTGTGAGTGTTGGTCGGAAGTGTGAGTGTTAGTCGGAAGTGTGAGTGTTGGTCGGAAGTGTGAGTGTTGGTCGGAAGTGTGAGTGTTGGTCGGAAGTGTGAGTGTTGGTCGGAAGTGTGAGTGTTGGTCGGAAGTGTGAGTGTTAGTCTGAAGTGTTGGTCTGAAGAGTAATTCTCTTTTTGAAGTGTTGGTCTGAAGTGTGAGTGTTGGTCTGAAGAGTAAGTGTTGGTCTGAAGAGTAAGTGTTGGTCTGAAGTGTTGGTCTGAAGTGTTGGTCTGAAGTGTTGGTCTGAAAAGTAAGTGTTGGTCTGAAGTGTTGGTCTGAAGTGTGAGTGTTAGTCTGAAGTGTTGGTCTGAAAAGTAAGTGTTGGTCTGAAGAGTAAGTGTTGGTCTGAAGTGTTGGTCTGAAGTGTGAGTGTTGGTCTGAAGTGTTGGTCTGAAAAGTAAGTGTTGGTCTGAAGTGTTGGTCTGAAGTGTGAGTGTTAGTCTGAAGTGTGAGTGTTAGTCTGAAGTGTGAGTGTTAGTCTGAAGTGTTGGTCTGAAGAGTAATTCTTGGTTTGAAGTGTTGGTCTGAAGTGTGAGTGTTGGTCTGAAGTGTGAGTGTTGGTCTGAAGTGTGAGTGTTGGTCTGAAGTGTTGGTCTGAAGTGTTGGTCTGAAGTGTTGGTCTGAAGTGTTGGTCTGAAGTGTTGGTCTGAAGTGTGAGTGTTAGTCTGAAGTGTTGGTCTGAAGAGTAATTCTTGGTTTGAAGTGTTGGTCTGAAGTGTGAGTTTTGGTCTGAAGTGTGAGTGTTGGTCTGAAGTGTGAGTGTTGGTCTGAAGTGTTGGTCTGAAGTGTTGGTCTGAAGTGTTGGTCTGAAGTGTGAGTGTTGGTCTGAAGTGTGAGTGTTGGTCTGAAGTGTTGGTCTGAAGTGTGAGTGTTGGTCTGAAGTGTTGGTCTGAAGTGTGAGTGTTGGTCTGAAGTGTTGGTCTGAAGTGTGAGTTTTGGTCTGAAGTGTGAGTGTTGGTCTGAAGTGTTGGTCTGAAGTGTGAGTGTTGGTCTGAAGTGTGAGTGTTGGTCTGAAGTGTTGGTCTGAAGTGTGAGTGTTGGTCTGAAGTGTGAGTGTTGGTCTGAAGTGTGAGTGTTGGTCTGAAGTGTTGGTCTGAAGTGTGAGTGTTGGTCTGAAGTGTTGGTCTGAAGTGTGAGTGTTGGTCTGAAGTGTGAGTTTTGGTCTGAAGTGTTGGTCTGAAGTGTGAGTGTTGGTCTGAAGTGTGAGTGTTGGTCTGAAGTGTGAGTGTTGGTCTGAAGTGTTGGTCTGAAGTGTTGGTCTGAAGTGTGAGTTTTGATCTGAAGTGTTGGTCTGAAGTGTTGGTCTGAAGTGTGAGTGTTGGTCTGAAGTGTTGGTCTGAAGTGTGAGTTTTGGTCTGAAGTGTTGGTCTGAAGTGTTGGTCTGAAGTGTTGGTCTGAAGTGTTGATCTGAAGTGTTGATCTGAAGTGTTGGTCTGAAGTGTTGGTCTGAAGTGTTGGTCTGAAGTGTTGGTCTGAAGTGTTGGTCTGAAGTGTGAGTTTTGGTCTGAAGTGTTGGTCTGAAGTGTGAGTTTTGGTCTGAAGTGTGAGTGTTGGTCTGAAGTGTTGGTCTGAAGTGTGAGTGTTGGTCTGAAGTGTGAGTGTTGGTCTGAAGTGTTGGTCTGAAGTGTGAGTGTTGGTCTGAAGTGTTGGTCTGAAGTGTTGGTCTGAAGTGTTGGTCTGAAGTGTTGGTCTGAAGTGTTGGTCTGAAGTGTGAGTGTTGGTCTGAAGTGTGAGTGTTGGTCTGAAGTGTGAGTGTTGGTCTGAAGTGTTGGTCTGAAGTGTGAGTGTTGGTCTGAAGTGTGAGTGTTGGTCTGAAGTGTTGGTCTGAAGTGTTGGTCTGAAGTGTTGGTCTGAAGTGTGAGTGTTGGTCTGAAGTGTTGGTCTGAAGTGTGAGTGTTGGTCTGAAGTGTGAGTGTTGGTCTGAAGTGTGAGTGTTGGTCTGAAGTGTTGGTCTGAAGTGTGAGTTTTGGTCTGAAGTGTGAGTGTTGGTCTGAAGTGTGAGTGTTGGTCTGGAGTGTTGGTCTGAAGTGTTGGTCTGAAGTGTGAGTGTTGGTCTGAAGTGTGAGTGTTGGTCTGAAGTGTTGGTCTGAAGTGTGAGTGTTGGTCTGAAGTGTAAGTGTTGGTCTGAAGTGTTGGTCTGAAGTGTGAGTGTTGGTCTGAAGTGTTGGTCTGAAGTGTGAGTGTTGGTCTGAAGTGTGAGTTTTGGTCTGAAGTGTTGGTCTGAAGTGTGAGTGTTGGTCTGAAGTGTGAGTGTTGGTCTGAAGTGTTGGTCTGAAGTGTGAGTGTTGGTCTGAAGTGTGAGTGTTGGTCTGAAGTGTTGGTCTGAAGTGTTGGTCTGAAGTGTTGGTCTGAAGTGTGAGTTTTGATCTGAAGTGTTGGTCTGAAGTGTTGGTCTGAAGTGTGAGTGTTGGTCTGAAGTGTTGGTCTGAAGTGTGAGTTTTGGTCTGAAGTGTTGGTCTGAAGTGTGAGTGTTGGTCTGAAGTGTTGGTCTGAAGTGTGAGTGTTGGTCTGAAGTGTGAGTGTTGGTCTGAAGTGTTGGTCTGAAGTGTGAGTGTTGGTCTGAAGTGTTGGTCTGAAGTGTTGGTCTGAAGTGTGAGTGTTGGTCTGAAGTGTGAGTGTTGGTCTGAAGTGTTGGTCTGAAGTGTTGGTCTGAAGTGTTGGTCTGAAGTGTGAGTGTTGGTCTGAAGTGTTGGTCTGAAGTTTGAGTGTTGGTCTGAAGTGTGAGTGTTGGTCTGAAGTGTTGGTCTGAAGTGTGAGTGTTGGTCTGAAGTGTTGGTCTGAAGTGTGAGTGTTGGTCTGAAGTGTGAGTGTTGGTCTGAAGTGTTGGTCTGAAGTGTTGGTCTGAAGTGTTGGTCTGAAGTGTTGGTCTGAAGTGTTGGTCTGAAGTGTTGGTCTGAAGTGTTGGTCTGAAGTGTGAGTGTTGGTCTGAAGTGTTGGTCTGAAGTGTGAGTGTTGGTCTGAAGTGTTGGTCTGAAGTGTGAGTGTTGGTCTGAAGTGTTGGTCTGAAGTGTGAGTGTTGGTCTGAAGTGTGAGTGTTGGTCTGAAGTGTTGGTCTGAAGTGTGAGTGTTGGTCTGAAGTGTTGGTCTGAAGTGTGAGTGTTGGTCTGAAGTGTTGGTCTGAAGTGTGAGTGTTGGTCTGAAGTGTGAGTGTTGGTCTGAAGTGTTGGTCTGAAGTGTTGGTCTGAAGTGTTGGTCTGAAGTGTTGGTCTGAAGTGTTGGTCTGAAGTGTTGGTCTGAAGTGTGAGTGTTGGTCTGAAGTGTTGGTCTGAAGTGTGAGTGTTGGTCTGAAGTGTTGGTCTGAAGTGTGAGTGTTGGTCTGAAGTGTTGGTCTGAAGTGTGAGTGTTGGTCTGAAGTGTGAGTGTTGGTCTGAAGTGTTGGTCTGAAGTGTGAGTGTTGGTCTGAAGTGTTGGTCTGAAGTGTGAGTGTTGGTCTGAAGTGTTGGTCTGAAGTGTGAGTGTTTATTGAGACTCACGTTGAGGTCCAGACTGCAGAGACTGAGCGAGTCCACATCTCTGTTCTCCTGCTTCCTCTTCTTCTGCAAAAACAGAAACACTCACTTAACATTCATTCTTTTAATATAATCCGTGTTCCTTCTTTTGTAACGTCGACCTGAGGCCCGTCTTAAAGCTGCTTTAATAACACACTGTGCTTCTCAATGACACAGGTTTTTTTTTTGTTTTTTAGAGTGAAACAATGGACCAATAAGTACTTCCTGTTGCCTCTGAGACAACAACAGGAAGTGACCCTCGTTCACCTGGAGCTGCTCTGAGGTCAGTCGGTTCAGCAGCTGCTCCACACAAAGGCCTTTACACATTACAGTGCAACATCTGATCCATCCCTTTAAATAAAACCTGCTCCACGTCTGCTCCACGTGGAAACGTAGAAAAGATGAACAAACAGAAATTCTAACTTACAAAGTAAGAAAAGAAAGATCCTCACTCAGAATGTTAGCTGGAAACCACAAAAAAAATGTGTTCTAAAATAACTAAAAGCGTTAACCATGAACTAAATCAGAAAGCGCTCTTGTCTTTTATTGTTCAATCATCCTACTCTACATTAATGACTGAAGAGCCGTTTAGAGACATTAAACAGACTCCAGACAGAAAACTTCACTGTGTGATTTACAGATCATTAATATTCTAAAATCATATGCCCTAAGACCTGGAGACAGTCACATTAAAAACATTATTAATAATATAATATATAATAATAAAGCATAAAACAATCAACTCCCAAATAACATCCAAAATATCAATATCTTATATAACTAATAATAATAATACTGTATAACTAATCATGAAGAGGATTTATTTTAAGTGTGTTTGTAGCACTTTAAAAAAAGACAACATAAAAGGTGTAGAAACAGCTTTAACAAATGTACTGAAGGGTAATAATGAATTATATATGTAACATATAAAAGTAGGTAAAATATTTATTAAAATAATTTACATAATATGGTAAACCAGTTAGATTTAGAAATAAGCCAGATAATGATAATTAAAATTTAATTTGGAACGGCAGGAGTTGTGTGTTTTTATGGAAAGTTGTCATGTTATTTTCTTTCTTTTGTTCAGTTTTGTTTTATTGTATTACGTGGTGTTTTAATTTGAAAGTTTAAAGGGAAGTCAACGATTCCCAGTCCCAGACTTTCAGTCGATGTGAGCTTTTATTTTGAATCATATTTTTTTCTTTCCTTCTCACAGGACTGAAAAAACACCTAAAAAAATCTAAGTTTTGAAGATCTACCATTTCATCGTCTGAGCCTCGGCAGCAGAGTTTCATAAATGTTTTTTTATTAAAAGAAAGGATTAATAAAAGCATTAATGAGAGGAACATGTGCCGCCGTGTGATGGACCGAGACTGAGGCAACAACAATGACAGGAAACGGTTTAACCTGTCGCCACGGCAACCACTGTTAGTGCTGTTAATGAGACTGGCTCAGACCGGGTCCAGACCGTGGTTAGAACTGGTTTATACCGGATCTCATTTAGACCAGGTTCAGTTCTAACTTAATCCTGGTCTAGTCTTGGTTTAGTTCTTGTGTTTAGTCCTAGTCTAGACCTAGTATTAGTCCTGGTTTAGACCTAGTATTAGTCTAGGTTTAGTCCAGCTTTAGTCCTACTTAAGTCCTGGTTAAGGCCTGGTCTAGCCTTGACCTAGACCAAAGGTCAGTCCCGGTCAAGAGTCCTGATCTGAGTATGTCCTGTTTGAAACCAGGTTTAGTCCAGGACTGAGTAAGACTACACAAGACCAGATGAGGACTAGTTCTAACGTCTGAATTCAAGACTCACCCGTCGGTAGACAAACAGACAGCAGCCCATCATTACATCCCAGACTCCACCGAATCCTGCTCTGAACCAGCTCTGAACCAGGTCTGAACCAGCTCTGAACCAGGTCTGAACCAGGACTGAACCAGATCTGAACCAGGACTAAAACAGGTCTGAAGCAGTCCCAGCTCTGACTTGTGTGGTTCACGCTGGTCTTGGATCTGAGTGGACTTGAGTGGACTTTAGAGCTGAAGTCTACCATTGTTCCTCAGAGGACAAACAGGAAGTGACGGTCGTCGGGGGAAACGGTGCGAGGCTAAACTTAGCTTCAACAGGAGACACTCAGACTGGAGCCAGCTGTAGTTCCACTCATCACCACCAGGACCTGGTCTAAGTCTGGACTAACTCTGTCTCCTTCAAACACTGAGTCTGGACCTGGTCTAAGACCGGACCTGGTCTAAGTCTGGACCTGGTCTAAGACTGGACTAACTCTGTCTCCTTCAAACACTGACCTCCATGAGTCTGGACCTGGTCTAAGACTGGACTAACTCTGTCTCCTTCAAACACTGACCTCCGTGAGTCTGGACCTGGTCTAAGACTGGACTAACTCTGTCTCCTTCAAACACTGACCTCCGTGAGTCTGGACCTGGTCTAAGACCGGACTAACTCTGTCTCCTTCAAACACTGACCTCCATGAGTCTGGACCTGGTCTAAGACTGGACTAACTCTGTCTCCTTCAAACACTGACCTCCGTGAGTCTGGACCTGGTCTAAGACCGGACTAACTCTGTCTCCTTCAAACACTGACCTCCGTGAGTCTGGACCTGGTCTAAGACCGGACTAACTCTGTCTCCTTCAAACACTGACCTCCGTGAGTCTGGACCTGGTCTAAGACCGGACTAACTCTGTCTCCTTCAAACACTGACCTCCGTGAGTCTGGACCTGGTCTAAGACTGGACCTGGTCTAAGACTGGACTAACACTGACCTCCGTGAGTCTGGACCTGGTCTAAGACTGGACTAACACTGACCTCCGTGAGTCTGGACCTGGTCTAAGTCTGGACCTTCGTTGGAAACAGAGGTGAGACAGGGATGAAGAGGACTTACTGCTCTGAGGGTCCCGCCTTCAGACTGTTCAGACCCAAGAGTCGAGGACGAGGGTCTCTTCTGCAGCTTCCACCTGAAACCACAGAAGAAGAAACATGTCTAAACCAGGACTATCCCAGGACAGGACCTTTCCCTAAGCCTCATCCAGCGGCTCTTGTGTTTGTGTGCACAGCCCCACAGCGCCCTCTGCTGGAGGCTACAGTCACCCACAGGCTCAGGCTCAGTCAAGCTTAGATTAAATCTGAATAAATCAGTGTTAACAGAGCCTTATCTTTGAGCCTCAGATAAACCTGCTCTAGGTGTAGGCTGCACAGGTGGAGCCTCCTCAGGTGAGCTGTGGACAGGTGGAGGCAGGTGGCAGGGCCGTGCAGAGAGTTACAGAGGGGAAGGGGCTCATTTCTAAAGAGGCACATGACTTACATAAAACAAGGCCTGTTCTCCAACAAAGTTAAAGGATAAAGGTTTGCTGTGGTCACTGTTGTTGCTGCTGAAACTTTTACTTTTATAAAGGCTCTGGGCTCTCCTCTCTTAATGTATTGCCCCCTGACCCTCCACGTTGACCCCTGACCCTCCACATTGACCCCTGACCCTCCACCTTGACCCCTGACCCTCCACCTTGACCCCTGACCCTCCACATTGACCCCTGACCCTCCATATTGAGACACTACAAAAGTTTTTCCAGGTTTATCTTGTTTATTTTTTCTGGTATTGTTCAGCTTTAAGGCGCCTCGTGAAAGGACTTGTTCTGGTCATTTTTGTTCCTACAGAGCATCACAAGAACAGTGACCTCTGACACCGCCCACAGCCCTCTGTCCTCCACTGGGACTGTGTGGAGCTAACATTTACAGATAAGGTTTGCTCCGGTTGCTGCGTGATTGTGGGCTTCAGGACAAACAGACTCTAAGCTGATCGTTACAGGTGCAGAGACAGGAATGTGGCTGAGCTCAGTCGGTTCTGAGTCGACTTTCTTTTGTTTCTGGAAAATGTGGCTCGACAGGTTTTTACACTGAACTCTGAGAACGGACCAGTCGAGCCTTTTCAAAATAAAAGAAGTCGGATTGTGGTAGAACTGAACAGACCCTTAAATTTGACAACATCCTAAACAATTTTGATAAAGTCCTAGTATAGGATTAATTAAATATGTTATTCCCCTTTTGATTTGTAAACTACTCTCGCTCGAGTAAAAACTGGAGCTGATCGGACGAAGCTCCTCCTCTCACCAGGACATCTTATCCAATTAGAGCAGAGCCATGTGAGTCTGGCTCCGCCCACCTGAACCCAGCTCTGCCCACCTGAACCCAGCTCACCTGCACCCAACTCCGCTCACCTGAACCCAGCTCTGCCCACCTGAACCCAACTCACCTGAACCCAGCTCACCTGCACCCAACTCCGCTCACCTGAACCCAGCTCTGCCCACCTGAACCCAACTCACCTGAACCCAACTCACCTGAACCCAGCTCTGCCCACCTGAACCCAACTCACCTGAACCCAACTCACCTGAACCCAGCTCTGCCCACCTGAACCCAACTCACCTGAACCCAACTCACCTGAACCCAGCTCACCTGAACCCAACTCCGCCCACCTGAACCCAACTCCGCCCACCTGAACCCAGCTCCGCCCACCTGAACCCAGCTCACCTGAACCCAACTCCGCCCACCTGAACCCAACTCACCTGAACCCAACTCCGCCCACCTGAACCCAGCTCTGCCCACCTGAACCCAACTCACCTGAACCCAGCTCTGCCCACCTGAACCCAACTCACCTGAACCCAACTCACCTGAACCCAACTCACCTGAACCCAGCTCACCTGAACCCAACTCCGCCCACCTGAACCCAACTCACCTGAACCCAGCTCCGCTCACCTGAACCCAGCTCACCTGAACCCAACTCCGCTCACCTGAACCCAGCTCACCTGCACCCAACTCCGCTCACCTGAACCCAGCTCCGCCCACCTGAACCCAGCTCACCTGAACCCAGCTCCGCCCACCTGAACCCAGCTCCGCCCACCTGAACCCAGCTCACCTGCACCCAACTCCGCTCACCTGAACCCAGCTCCGCCCACCTGAACCCAGCTCCGCCCACCTGAACCCAACTCACCTGAACCTAACTCCGCTCACCTGAACCCAACTCACCTGAACCCAGCTCCGCTCACCTGAACCCAACTCACCTGAACCCAGCTCTGCCCACCTGAACCCAACTCACCTGAACCCAGCTCTGCCCACCTGAACCCAACTCCGCTCACCTGAACCCAACTCCGCTCACCTGAACCCAGCTCACCTGAACCCAACTCCGCCCACCTGAACCCAGCTCACCTGAACCTCACCTGAACACATGACGAGACAAAGCTGTTCTTGTGAAACTCTTGAAACAGAATTAAACCGATAACTGATAAACATAAAAAAGCATTATTATAAAGTATTATTATGACATATTTGAAGTAAATCTCTACGTCTCATATTTACCCTGAAACTTCTTGCAACAGAACAACAACAAAAAGAAAAACTCAAACACATTTCTCTGCAAAAATCATGAATAAAACCAATGACCGTATAAAAGATGGACACCTTCTGCCCATTGGTCCCTATTCACCGAGTCTCTTCAGTGAACAGGACGTGGTGCGAGGGTTCACTTCCTGGTTTACCTTCATAAAAGAAACAACACCAGAGACACCAGTGGAGGCTCTAACTGTGAACTCAGTTAGAGCCTCCACTGGAAACAGACTCTTCTTCTGTTGTTCTTGTACAAGCGCGTGCACAGTGAACGTGCACGACACTGGCTGCAGTACCGCGCTCACACCAGAGGTGGCACTCTAGAACAAAAACTCTGGCTCTTCTGTAACACTCCTTTACGTTCCTGTTACAGTGTCAGAGTAGTGTTTAAACTGGTCATGGATTACAGCTGACCTTTAACCCTTACGCTCTTCTGCTCCTGTTCAGTTTATTCTTCATTTACTGACTTTATATTTCTAAAGATTCCAGTTAAATATGTAAATGAGAACGAATCAGAGGTTTACAGGAAGTGACGAAAGTTGTGTTTGGATTATTATGATTGAGCTGGAACATTTTAAACATACTTTGTGCTTTACTCAGAAGACTTACACATTACTGAGTAAATACTTCAGCGCTAATATTATTATTATATAATAGTCTGTGCCTGTGACACTGCAGTGCACCTGAAAACACTTTCCACAGCAGAACAAAGGTGTGAAGGTTCAACGCCTCCACTGCCTCAGGACGTGTCAAAGAAGACAGTCGGGTTGAAATATTCGATGCATGGAATGGAAAAGTTCTGTAGAAGGTTCCCACGTCACGCCATTCTATTCCAACATTTTAATAACTCGTTTAAAACAACATAACGTTAACAAGCAACAACCCCTAAAACCAGAAGCACTGCTCAAGGGAGCGTCTTCAGAAAAACAAAGAACCTCAGCAGAGCTTCTGAGAAAGACAAATGTATAATCAAGAGGAGAACAGAAAAGGTTAAAGCACAAATGTGCATTTTCAATTAAAAAAGAAAATCAATGTCATTTTTTATATTCAGTGAAGCAATCAATAACCGCCAGATAAATTTACATTTATTCATTTAGCCGACGCTTTTATCCAAAGAGTGTTTTTACCAGTGTTACAGCTACACTGGAGGCAAGGGGGGTTAAGTGTCTTGCCCAAGGACACAACGACAGTATGAACTGTGGGGAGAGCGGGAATCAAACCACCAACCTTCCATTTGAAGGACAACCACTCTACCCACTGAGCTACTGCGGCCCTTAAATATTTAATATTATCATCGGCTGAAGAAATTCATATCGGCCCAAATCTACTTTGGACCTGTAGTCGATTTTCAACAGGTTTCAGATGGATTTGAACAGGTTTCAGATGGATTTGAACAGGTTTCAGATGGATTTGAACAGGTTTCAGTTGGATTTGAACAGGTTTTAATTGGATTTGAACAGGTTTTAGATGGATTTGAACAGGTTTCAGTTGGATTTGAACAGGTTTTAGTTGGATTTGAACAGGTTTCAGTTGGATTTGAACAGGTTTTAATTGGATTTGAACAGGTTTTAGATGGATTTGAACAGGTTTCAGTTGGATTTGAACAGGTTTAGTTGGATTAGTACAGGTTTCAGTTGGATTTGAACAGGTTTTAGTTGGATTTGAACAGGTTTTAGTTGGATTTGAACAGATTTCAGCTGGATTTGAACAGGTTTCAGTTGGATTTGAACAGGTTTTAGTTGGGTTAGTACAGGTTTCAGTTAGATTTGAACAGGTATTAGTTGGATTTGAACAGGCTTTAGTTGGATTTGAACAGGTTTTAGATGGATTTTCTGGAGGATTGCAGATTTATTCTAAATCCTGTACTTCTACTGGAACAGTGCTTTTCTTTGAGCCCAGTTTCTGTTTCATAAAGTATTATCTTCTGCTTTTTTCTGAGACTTTATTAAAACCAGACGGAGCCTCCTCCCAGTCTCTGACTCACTTCTGCTTCTTTTCTCAAAAACCAACACCACTCCTTTTCTCTTAAATCCTGTAAAGTCTGAGTTCTGACCTGGATCCAGGCGCTCGGCCCTCACGTTCCTGCATCGGACTCAGAGGAAACATCCACAGATCCGTCACGTCCAGAGACTTCAGAGACTGAATCTGACACTGCTCCACGTCCTGGTCCAACCTGTCCCGCCTTCAAAATAAGAGCACGGCAATAAAACACAGCTGTGGAGCAGAACAGGTCTGAACCGTTTCTAAAAGAGGAAAAGCTCACACACTGGGCTTTTTTTTTTGCTTTTAGTTCAGGTTCAAACCAAATACACAATGTTTGGTTTGGAATAAACTGTAGCTGCTTTAATTTTGTGATTTTTCTAATCTTCTCTGAGCTGTGATTGGCTGAGAGACAGAGGGCAGGGAGACAGACACTAGACACAAAAAAAAAGTTTTAAATAAAAAAATGTGGGTCCTAATTTAAAACCATCGACTCCCAAAGACCCTTTTATTCAGATTTTCCAAGGGTCAACTCTGACACATTTTGCAACATTATTTTTTTTTCTTTTCTATAAACACTTTTGCCAGGGCTTCTTTTTGTGGACTTTACTTTTTGTAAATCTGGATCTGAGAAATGTGACAGGTTTGTTTAAAAGTTAAGGGCTGCAAATACATTATATTCAAAAATCTGATGAAGGCTAATGTCACGTCCTAACATTTACAACTGTTTCTTTGTCAATAGTAACTTTTACTGGATTTGAACAGGTTTTTTCACAAATATATTTAAGATATTTTTTTTACTGAAAGGGTCCCAGATTCAGATGATTTAAATTTGACTGCAGCTTTAACATAATATTTGTTATATTCTTTCTAACATTAAATACTCCAGTAATTATTATTTTACAGTAACGGTGCTTTTCCTTAAGCCTGGTCTGCAGTCTGCACTTTCACCACCAGATGTCGCCAAACCCCTTCTATCAACTGTGTTTGTATTAAATCTTTTATTTCTACAGAACCGTACTCTAAAACAGTACCACTCAATAAAATGTACAAAATATGAAAATACACGTCTATTATAACTATAAACATTTAAAAACAGAAATGTACAAACAGGAAACGCAGTATTCCCTTCTAAATAAAAGTCCAACAAATAATTCCTCCTTTAAAATGTGACAAAGGAAAAAAGTTTGAAGTAACAAAAATATTATATTAGAGGTTTTGTTAAAAGTAACTATAATTCACCAGAAAACAGTCCAGAAACAAAACCGTTCATTCATTTGATCATAAAATATATAAAATACACACGTTTAACACAAACATATAGCGTCCAGAACAAGACCTGATGAAACTGGACTCTTTTACTCAGAGTTTTTAAGGTTCAGGTCGTGGGACAATCAACTCAAACTGTGGTCATTACTAACATTTATTAGACTCGTCCCATTTAAATGAGCCAAGACCAGAAAAAACAAGAAACCACAGTTTAGAGTTTTAGATTAATGTTGGATTTGAACAGGTTTTAGTTGGATTTGAACAGGCTTTAGTTGGATCTCAGGTCCAGGTGAATAATTGTTACATTTAACGTTTTCATCAAAGTGCTTATAAAACAGTCAAGTCTTGGTTATTACAGAGCTGGATTTAAAACTGGTCCAAACGGAGCTAAAGTCCGACAAACGAAGTCCGACAAACCAAGTCCGACAAACGAAGTCCGGCAAACCAAGTCCGACAAAGACCAGCTTCAGTCAAAGTGGTTTCCCTTTTGTTTCATTGATCAAAGTTTAAGTGTGAGCCCGGATGACGATTGGCCGGAGCCGGTGTCGTCTACAACGACATCACGGCGGCGTCCTCTCGGTGCAGTTGGGCTTTACAGACTGTGGGGGCGCCACAGCGAAGGGACGAGACGGCGGGAGGCTCCTCGTCGCCTGAAACACAAGCCAGACGAGACGAAAAATCAGTTTTATCTCAACAAAAACTCCCGACAGCAAATGAAAACGCCTCTACAGGACGACCGCTGGACTGGAGAGAAGAACTTCGTTTTTTATAAATACACCTCTGTTTTCAAAAATAAATACATAAAAGGACTTAAGAATGGGCTCTCTTCAACAAATCAAGGTCTGACTGACTAAACCAGCTGTTCTCATGATTTAAAAATATCGTACCGAGTCCAGACGAGGAGGATTCACTGTCGGCCAGAGAGGACGAGTCCACCTGGTCATGTGACAGCCCGTCCTGGTCATGTGACAGCCCGTCCTGGTCATGTGACAGCCCGTCCTGGTCATGTGACAGCCCGTCCATGTGAGGAATGGACAGCTCCGAGGACGGCACCGAGGAGTCGTAGATCCCCGAGTCCCGAGGAGGAGGCGGTTCTGGAGGAGACGCGTCGTCCTGCTCCAGCTGAGGGACGGGAGGGGGGCGTCCGCAGTGGTCTGTCTGGTCCTGGGGAGGAGCCGAGGACAGGACCGATGGGACACAGGACGAAGAAGAGGAGGGCAACAGGACGGAGCTCGACCTGGAACACAACAGATACAGACTGACCAAAGACTTTCCCTGAGCTGTCAAACCGAGAGGGACTGATCAAGCAGCTGATCTTCTTTAGTCCAGGTCCGAGTCTGAGTCGAGTCCAGGTCCGAGTCGAGTCTGAGCCCGAATCTGAGTCGAGTCCAGGTCCGAGTCGAGTCTGAGCCCGAGTCTGAGTCGAGTCCAGGTCCGAGTCTGAGTCGAGTCCGAGTCGAGGTCAAAAGTCTGAGTCGAGTCCAAGTCACCAAAGTGAGCTACAAATCTGAAAACTGTCTGAGCCACAATGACACTTGGGATTTTAGTTTTGTGTTTTGCCATTTTCTGACAAAACATTTAATAATTTTATTAATTTACTCAGGCTGAACTTCTGGGTCACACTTCGGGGCTGGAGTAGAATGAGAGCAGCTTGTCCCGCTCTGACCTGTCGCTGAGCGGGACTTGTGTGTTCTTTGTGTTTAAGTCCGAGTCGAGTCAAAAGTCCTCGTGTCTGAGAATAAACGAGTCCAAGTCCGAGTCATAAAAAAAGCATCTTTAACTTTAGTTTGACTAAAGTCTCCAGCACACGTCACTAATCGACTCTCTCCATTCCAGCAGCTGACTTTTCAAACGCTCTGTGAAGATTTTGTGTCTGAACACTTTCTGAACACTTTGTGAACACTTTCTGAACACTTTGTGAACACTTTGTGAACACTTTGTGAACACTTTGTGAACACTTTGTGAACACTTTGTGAACACTTTACGAACACAAGCCGGAGCAGCTTCTACAGATGAACAGACTTTAAAACATCTGACTATTACTCTCAGTCAGCAGAGGGCGCCCTCTCTGTGCAACCTGTGGACTGTTGTCATAAAGTACAGACTAAAAAGAACCTGTCATTTTAGTGTCTTTAGTCCAAACAGGACACTGAAGGGTCTCTGGGGTAAAGACAGTGGCTTTAATTCCTCCCAGTGGTCTTCAGACGTAACCGTGTCTCTTCATTTGCTGCAGTGATATTTATCTCTAAAGTCCACAGTGTCATTAACCCAGAGGAACTTCACCGACAGGTCAAGATTAACCTCGTCCTGCCCCGGGTCAAGGACAGCTGCCCCGGGACAAGGACAGCTCACTCCAGTCACAGTCAGGACACGTGTTAATGTTCTTTCAGACATAAGACAATAAGAGTTAAACAGACGTTTACCTGGAGGTGCTTCTGGGTAAAGACTGAGAGCAGTGTGGACCAGGACTGTAACCCGGGCTCAGACCAGGACTAGGACAAAAGCCTGGACTCGGACTTGTGGCTGACCCGGACCTTGGAGCCAATAGGACCGCGTTCCTCTTCGGAGCCGAGTCTCGCGAGTCCAGCGTCTTCACCGCGACCTCGTTCAGGACCAGACCGGACCCGGGCCTCGTCTCTGGACCTGAGGAGGGGGGCGGGGCTAACGGCTCGTGGGCGGGGCTTTCTGCTGAGGGCCGGAGCTGCCGCTCGAACCAGTCGGGACTCTGGGAGATGAACTGGTGCATGTTGCAGATGGAGACGTACAGAGAGCGGCCGGATTTACTCCTGAAGTAGTTCCTGCGCGAGACGTTAGGGGGCGCCGTGTCCCGGTCCCAGAGAGACGCCTGGGACGAGTGCAGACGAGAGAAGAGCTGCGGCAGCTGGTCCATCAGCTTCAGCCTGAAACCAGACACCATCATTCACAAAGGGTTCTACACCGTCAGGAGCTCAGACCAAGGGCCAGACCAAGGGCCCGGAGTGTCTGACCTTTACCTGAGGGCCCCGAGTGTCTGACCTTTACCTGAGGGCCCGGAGTGTCTGACCTTTACCTGAGGGCCCCGAGTGTCTGACCTTTACCTGAGGGCCCCGAGTGTCTGACCTTTACCTGAGGGCCCGGAGTGTCTGACCTTTACCTGAGGGCCCCGAGTGTCTGACCTTTACCTGAGGGCCCAGTGTCTGACCTTTACCTGAGGGCCCCGAGTGTCTGACCTTTACCTGAGGGCCCCGAGTGTCTGACCTTTACCTGAGGGCCCCGAGTGTCTGACCTTTACCTGAGGGCCCCGAGTGTCTGACCTTTACCTGAGGGCCCCGAGTGTCTGACCTTTACCTGAGGGCCCCGAGTGTCTGACCTTTACCTGAGGGCCCCGAGTGTCTGACCTTTACCTGATGGCCCCGAGTGTCTGACCTTTACCCGGGGGCCCGGAGTGTCTGACCTTTACCCGGGGGCCCGGAGTGTCTGACCTTTACCTGATGGCCCTGAGTGTCTGACCTTTACCTGAGGGCCCTGAGTGTCTGACCTTTACCTGATGGCCCGGAGTGTCTGACCTTTACCTGATGGCCCGGAGTGTCTGATCTTTACCTGAGGGCCCTGAGTGTCTGATCTTTACCTGAGGGCCCTGAGTGTCTGACCTTTACCTGAGGGCCCTGAGTGTCTGACCTTTACCTGAGGGCCCTGAGTGTCTGATCTTTACCTGAGGGCCCTGAGTGTCTGACCTTTACCTGATGGCCCTGAGTGTCTGACCTTTACCTGATGGCCCTGAGTGTCTGACCTTTACCTGGGGGCCCTGAGTGTCTGACCTTTACCTGGGGGCCCTGAGTGTCTGACCTTTACCTGAAGGCCCTGAGTGTCTGATCTTTACCTGATGGCCCTGAGTGTCTGAGCTTTACCTGATGGCCCTGAGTGTCTGACCTTTACCTGGGGGCCCTGAGTGTCTGACCTTTACCTGAGGGCCCTGAGTGTCTGACCTTTACCTGAGGGCCCTGAGTGTCTGACCTTTACCTGGGGGCCCTGAGTGTCTGACCTTTACCTGGGGGCCCTGAGTGTCTGACCTTTACCTGGGGGCCCTGAGTCTCTGACCTTTACCTGGGGGCCCTGAGTGTCTGACCTTTACCTGATGGCCCTGAGTGTCTGACCTTTACCTGAGGGCCCTGAGTGTCTGACCTTTACCTGATGGCCCTGAGTGTCTGACCTTTACCTGAGGGCCCTGAGTGTCTGACCTTTACCTGAGGGCCCTGAGTGTCTGACCTTTACCTGATGGCCCTGAGTGTCTGACCTTTACCTGAGGGCCCTGAGTGTCTGACCTTTACCTGAGGGCCCTGAGTGTCTGACCTTTACCTGTGGGTCCTGAGTGTCTGATCTTTACCTGATGGCCCTGAGTGTCTGACCTTTACCTGGGGGCCCTGAGTGTCTGATCTTTACCTGGGGGCCCTGAGTGTCTGATCTTTACCTGGGGGCCCTGAGTGTCTGACCTTTACCTGGGGGCCCTGAGTGTCTGACCTTTACCTGAGGGCCCTGAGTGTCTGATCTTTACCTGATGGCCCTGAGTGTCTGACCTTTACCTGATGGCCCTGAGTGTCTGACCTTTACCTGAGGGCCCTGAGTGTCTGACCTTTACCTGGGGGCCCTGAGTGTCTGACCTTTACCTGGGGGCCCTGAGTGTCTGACCTTTACCTGAGGGCCCTGAGTGTCTGATCTTTACCTGATGGCCCTGAGTGTCTGACCTTTACCTGGGGGCCCTGAGTGTCTGACCTTTACCTGGGGGCCCTGAGTGTCTGATCTTTACCTGGGGGCCCTGAGTGTCTGATCTTTACCTGATGGCCCTGAGTGTCTGATCTTTACCTGATGGCCCTGAGTGTCAGATCTTTACCTGATGGCCCTGAGTGTCTGACCTTTACCTGATGGCCCTGAGTGTCTGACCTTTACCTGATGGCCCTGAGTGTCTGACCTTTACCTGATGGCCCTGAGTGTCTGACCTTTACCTGAGGGCCCTGAGTGTCTGACCTTTACCTGGGGGCCAGACTGAGGGCCCCGAGTGTCTGACCTTTACCTGGGGGCCCTGAGTGTCTGATCTTTACCTGATGGCCCTGAGTGTCTGACCTTTACCTGATGGCCCTGAGTGTCTGACCTTTACCTGATGGCCCTGAGTGTCTGACCTTTACCTGGGGGCCCTGAGTGTCTGATCTTTACCTGGGGGCCCTGAGTGTCTGACCTTTACCTGGGGGCCCTGAGTGTCTGACCTTTACCTGAGGGCCCTGAGTGTCCGAATCTTTACCTGATGGCCCTGAGTGTCTGACCTTTACCTGATGGCCCTGAGTGTCTGACCTTTACCTGATGGCCCTGAGTGTCTGACCTTTACCTGATGGCCCTGAGTGTCTGACCTTTACCTGGGGGCCCTGAGTGTCTGATCTTTACCTGGGGGCCCTGAGTGTCTGACCTTTACCTGGGGGCCCTGAGTGTCTGACCTTTACCTGAGGGCCCTGAGTGTCTGATCTTTACCTGATGGCCCTGAGTGTCTGACCTTTACCTGATGGCCCTGAGTGTCTGACCTTTACCTGAGGGCCCTGAGTGTCTGACCTTTACCTGGGGGCCCTGAGTGTCTGACCTTTACCTGGGGGCCCTGAGTGTCTGACCTTTACCTGAGGGCCCTGAGTGTCTGATCTTTACCTGATGGCCCTGAGTGTCTGACCTTTACCTGGGGCCAGACTGAGGGCCCCGAGTGTCTGACCTTTACCTGGGGGCCCTGAGTGTCTGATCTTTACCTGATGGCCCTGAGTGTCTGAGCTTTACCTGATGGCCCTGAGTGTCTGAGCTTTACCTGATGGCCCTGAGTGTCTGACCTTTACCTGATGGCCCTGAGTGTCTGATCTTTACCTGATGGCCCTGAGTGTCTGAGCTTTACCTGATGGCCCTGAGTGTCTGACCTTTACCTGATGGCCCTGAGTGTCTGATCTTTACCTGATGGCCCTGAGTGTCTGACCTTTACCTGATGGCCCTGAGTGTCTGACCTTTACCTGATGGCCCTGAGTGTCTGATCTTTACCTGATGGCCCTGAGTGTCTGACCTTTACCTGGGGGCCCTGAGTGTCTGATCTTTACCTGATGGCCCTGAGTGTCTGAGCTTTACCTGATGGCCCTGAGTGTCTGAGCTTTACCTGATGGCCCTGAGTGTCTGACCTTTACCTGGGGGCCCTGAGTGTCTGATCTTTACCTGGGGGCCCTGAGTGTCTGATCTTTACCTGATGGCCCTGAGTGTCTGATCTTTACCTGATGGCCCTGAGTGTCGGATCTTTACCTGATGGCCCTGAGTGTCTGACCTTTACCTGATGGCCCTGAGTGTCTGACCTTTACCTGATGGCCCTGAGTGTCTGACCTTTACCTGATGGCCCTGAGTGTCTGACCTTTACCTGAGGGCCCTGAGTGTCTGACCTTTACCTGGGGGCCAGACTGAGGGCCCCGAGTGTCTGACCTTTACCTGGGGGCCCTGAGTGTCTGATCTTTACCTGATGGCCCTGAGTGTCTGATCTTTACCTGATGGCCCTGAGTGTCTGAGCTTTACCTGATGGCCCTGAGTGTCTGATCTTTACCTGATGGCCCTGAGTGTCTGATCTTTACCTGATGGCCCTGAGTGTCGGATCTTTACCTGATGGCCCTGAGTGTCTGACCTTTACCTGATGGCCCTGAGTGTCTGACCTTTACCTGATGGCCCTGAGTGTCTGACCTTTACCTGATGGCCCTGAGTGTCTGACCTTTACCTGAGGGCCCTGAGTGTCTGACCTTTACCTGGGGGCCAGACTGAGGGCCCCGAGTGTCTGACCTTTACCTGGGGGCCCTGAGTGTCTGATCTTTACCTGATGGCCCTGAGTGTCTGAGCTTTACCTGATGGCCCTGAGTGTCTGAGCTTTACCTGATGGCCCTGAGTGTCTGATCTTTACCTGATGGCCCTGAGTGTCTGAGCTTTACCTGATGGCCCTGAGTGTCTGAGCTTTACCTGGGGGCCCTGAGTGTCTGACCTTTACCTGAGGGCCCTGAGTGTCTGATCTTTACCTGAGGGCCCTGAGTGTCTGACCTTTACCTGGGGGCCAGACTGAGGGCCCCGAGTGTCTGACCTTTACCTGGGGGCCCTGAGTGTCTGATCTTTACCTGATGGCCCTGAGTGTCTGATCTTTACCTGATGGCCCTGAGTGTCTGAGCTTTACCTGATGGCCCTGAGTGTCTGAGCTTTACCTGGGGGCCAGACTGAGGGCCGTGGGGACGTCGTTCTCACTCGAATAATCGAAGTAAAGCGTCAGGAAGCGGCTCAGCTCTTTCTCGCTCTGTTTGGCTCGACGCAGCTGCTCCGCGATCATCGCCACGGCAACGACAAACAGGTCCCCGCCCCCACCGCCGCTGATTGGTCCGCTGCCGCCGTCGGGGGAGGAGCTACTGCTGCTGTTACCGCGGCGACCCAGAGGAGCCTTCCCTCGGCGACTCTTCTTCTCCACAAAGTAACTGTCGACAAAACAAGGATTATTTTAGAAGTTTTATTACGTTTTTTTAATATCTCAAGATTTCTTTGACGTTTGACCAAAAATGCCGACATTTGTCACCAAAATCAAATAATTATTCAGTTATTTCCAGCATAAAGTGAAAAATTTTAGCAATAAAGTAAAAACATCAGGTTTTAAATATTCATTATTTAATATAAAAGTGAATAAAAATACAAACATACACGTCATGAAACTTTATTTAGTGCAATGAGAACATTTTGGGCAATAAATGTTATTAGTGTTAAATAAATTACATTTTTTTATACATTTTCCAAAATCTTGAAAAACAAAAAAATTTTATCATAAAAACATTTTTTTTTAAATTTGGGAATTTTTATTTTATTTTTTTCCTTTTTAAGTTGTATTTTTTTATTTGATAAGGGGAAAAAGAGGCAATGTTTTGGTACAAACATTTAATTTTAAAAAACACATGAAACTATTTGGAGAAAATATATAATATAATAATATAAAAAATAAAACATCACTATAATACGTTAAACAACAGAACTACAAATACAAATTAAGACTGTATTGTATTTTTTTTACTGTTCTACTTCTGTCTGAATAACCGTCTGTTACCGGAGTCCTGTGGAGCAGACGACGAGGATGAAGTCAGCCTCGTCCAGCTGTCGACTCAGCCACGACATCTGTCCCTCTCGGCACATGTCCAGATGTTCCCACAAGTCCAGCACCACCTGAAGGGCACACGAGGCGTTTATGGACACTAGTGTACTTCCACTGATGGCCACTAGATGCTGCCATAAACTTTACCTATGTTTTCACTGAAAGCAGAAAATATTAAGAGGTTGTCCAATAAATGTGGCTCAACAAAACAAATTCTTTTCATGTCGTTTGTTCCTTTCACAATTGATTATTAGCTTAGGGTTTTAATCCTACTTAATGAGACTTGTGCTTTTAGACATATATTTGGTCTTTAATACATTATTTGATTGTTGTAAACTATAGAGAAACAAAGAAAGAAGGTGAGATTGACCCAAAGCAGCTGGACCTGAACTGGGACTTGAACCCAAACCCCTCTGTAAACTCTTGTGTCCTGTCCGAGTGTCAGAGACTGGTACCTCGCAGCCGCAGAAGTCCTGGAGGAAGAAAGCGAAGGCCTGGACCACGCTGCTGTGTTTGGG
This sequence comes from Neodontobutis hainanensis, assembly GCA_024349245.1. NCBI lineage: Eukaryota > Metazoa > Chordata > Actinopteri > Gobiiformes > Odontobutidae > Neodontobutis > Neodontobutis hainanensis. The sequence goes on from JALDNG010000131.1 coordinate 1,351,201, forward strand.
ACAGTCTCTGTTGGAGTAACACAGAAAGACTTTGGGACGAGGCCAGGGCCGGTCTGAGATCAGCGCTGCGCTCTGATTGGACGACTCGCTGCTCTCCTCGTCCAGATGACTGTAGATGTTCTCTGTAGGACAAAAAAATACACCTCACTCATGTATTACAATTGGCCAAGACTACATTCCCTTTGTGAGTTTTTAAAACAGAAAAGAATCAATCTCTTAATTGATCATTCAATTCAAAATGTGCTCTTTAAATAAATACTTCTTCAACAGAGACCGTCTTAAATTGGTTGGATATTCAGTGCTTCATCCAATCACCTCCAGTTTTTTCTCTGAGGAACCTGCCCTTTGTAAATGTCCAGTAACTTCTACAACATCAGTTTAGTTTTTTGCAGATTCAGAGTCTGGGGTTATTTAAGAGTCTTCCTACACGTGTCGAGGAGACCCTCTGAAGACGACACTGACCTTGTTGCTTCTTGCGGCACATGACGGTGAAGAGAGTGGCGAAGGCGGAGAATATGACCAGAGGAACAGTGATGGCCATGGCTCTGATGGGACCGGCCCATGGAGAATGCACTGAAACAACAAAAATAAGTCTTCTCCGTTATCTTCTCCTCTGATGTGTATTTTTGATCTGGTTCTTTGTTTTTCCATCGAATGTGGACAGATCACTTTCTACAGAACTGTTTAACCGTGTCATTTTTTACAGAACATACTTTTTTGTGAGTGTGCTGTACCTTGACTGACGTGGAACTGGGTCTGTCTCCTCGTCGTGTTGGTGTCGTCCCTGAGCTGGAAACAAAAGGAACAAACCTCAGTAACATCGAGCTGGTCTAGAGCGGTCTGTGAGCCGTGGGTCGTACCTCGATGGTGTAGGTCCCCGGAGCCACGTCCTGAAGAACACAGCTGGTCCTGACCTGGTTCAAGTCCTGCCCACAACACACGATTAAACAGTTTAACGTTTTCATTTTACTGCTCACGTTGTGTCTTTAAGCCCTTTCCTCTGTCTGCTCTGGTTGGACCAAACAGACTAAAATTAGATTATAGTAGGTCTATATTTTAATAAAAAAGGACTAACCCTAGAATTAAATCAAGACTGAATCCTGAGTAAATGGAGACTAAAAAAGCCTAATCCAGAACATAACTAGATTAAACCAAGACAAAATCCAGGACTAAAGCTGGAACAAAACATTACTAGACAATATCAAAAGAAGCACAAAACTAGGGCAAAAAAACATGACTAAAGTTGGATCAAATTTACAAAATAATTACAAAATCCCCAAAAAATCCAGTTTAGAATTAGAAAAACCAAAAAGACAAATCCAGGTCAGAAGTAAGACAAAAGATAAACATAAAGTGAGGCTAGACTAAACTAAAATCCAGTACTAAACACAGAAAATAAAACTCATCTAGAACTAAACCTGGACTAAAACAAAGCCTAGACAAGCCTCATTTAAGACTCCAGACCAGACTAGTTCTAAACGAGAAGAGTCTTACGGGTCGGCAGCGCTGCAGTCTCAAGGGTCCGTCCTGCCTCAGTTTGTAGTAAACGTAGTAAAGACTGAACCCGAACGAGAACGGGGCCTGATCGAAGGTCACATGAAGGTTTGAGCCCAGCTGAGACACACTCAGGGACCTGGGCTTCCAGTCTGAGGAGGACAGACTACGTTAAACAAAACCAGACGGATTTGTTACAGTGTTTTGAGTCGGTACATTAAACACGTTTGTAATGTCTGCGTGAGAGAACTGCGAGCTGGATTAATCAGAATGTAGACAGAAAACAAGGTGTGAACAGGTGTCTGTGATGATGTCGTTGGCTCAGAGGAACTCACATGGTTTACAGACCAGGTTTTCAGAGCCCAGCAGCACTTCACAGGCTGGAACAGAGGAGCAGACGATTACACAACGAAGATCGAACAGACAACCCAGACAAGTGTTGTAGAAAGTGTTACAAAATGCACTTTTGTTTGCCTCTAGGTGAAAGATAAAAGGAAAGAACTACAACTCCCAGGATGCAGTTCATCTTTACATGTAAACCTGGACGTGATCAGGGTTCTTTCACCAGGACTCTGACAGTGTTGTCATGAACATTCCTGAGCAGCGGGGGTTGGACCGAGCTAACATCGAGCTAACATTGAGCTAACAGTCAAATGAACAGGCCCCCTCGCGGTGACGGCGATGAGCTAATATTGAAACTACAGTTATTTGAACAAGTGCAACTGAACCAGACAGTCTAATGTGAAGAACAGCAGAAGGATGGGTTTGAAAACAGGGAGGATGTGTGCACTTTACAGAGGTCGGTGGTGTTTCTAATGCAGTGTGTTGTACCCTGACTCACAGTTTGTTCGTAGAAAAGACGGAGGGAAGAAGCTCTCGTTCATCAGAGAAGGAAAGGGCACCACTCGGATCATGAAGTCAGTGTCGAAGGAGAGACCGGTGAACGTCTGACTGCTCATCTTCTGCAGGAAGAGACAAACAGGGTCAGTGCTTTGTCTAAGTGTTCAACCAGGTCTAAACTAAGTGTTCAACCAGGTCTAAACTAAGTGTTCAACCAGGTCTAAACTAAGTGTTCAACCAGGTCTAAACTAAGTGTTCAACCAGGTCTAAACTAAGTGTTCAACCAGGTCTAAACTAAGTGTTCAACCAGGTCTAAACTAAGTGTTCAACCAGGTCTAAACTAAGTGTTCAACCAGGTCTAAACTAAGTGTTCAACCAGGTCTAAACTAAGTGTTCAACCAGGTCTAAACTAAGTGTTCAACCAGGTCTAAACTAAGTGTTCAACCAGGTCTAAACTAAGTGTTCAACCAGGTCTAAACTAAGTGTTCAACCAGGTCTAAACTGTGTTCAACCAGGTCTAAACTAAGTGTTCAACCAGGTCTAAACTAAGTGTTCAACCAGGTCTAAACTGTGTTCAACCAGGTCTAAACTAAGTGTTCAACCAGGTCTAAACTAAGTGTTCAACCAGGTCTAAACTGTGTTCAACCAGGTCTAAACTAAGTGTTCAACCAGGTCTAAACTAAGTGTTCAACCAGGTCTAAACTGTGTTCAACCAGGTCTAAACTAAGTGTTCAACCAGGTCTAAACTAAGTGTTCAACCAGGTCTAAACTAAGTGTTCAACCAGGTCTAAACTGTGTTCAACCAGGTCTAAACTAAGTGTTCAACCAGGTCTAAACTAAGTGTTCAACCAGGTCTAAACTGTGTTCAACCAGGTCTAAACTAAGTGTTCAACCAGGTCTAAACTAAGTGTTCAACCAGGTCTAAACTAAGTGTTCAACCAGGTCTAAACTAAGTGTTCAACCAGGTCTAAACTAAGTGTTCAACCAGGTCTAAACTAAGTGTTCAACCAAAGTTCAAAGTTCAAAGTTTCTTTATTGTCCCTCTTGGGGAAATTAATTTTGCAGCATCATGCTCCTTAAAAAACACACAACATAGAATTACACTTCAACAACTCAAGAGCAGGATCAACAATGGAAATCACTAAAAACCAAGATAAAAATGTGCAAAATGGAATTAAAACATGAATAAAAACATTGTGCAAACAAGCAATTATTGTTGTGCAAAATGATTACAAAGTGCTAGGTGCCATTTAAGTGCCTCACAGCTGTCGGTAAAAACGACATATTTAATCTTTTAGTCCTACAGCCCAGAGCTCTGTAGCGCCGGCCGGAGGGCAGCAGCTCAAACTCCCTCTGAGGGGATGGTCTTGGGACTGCGCTATAGCACCAGCCTTCCTCTGCACCTGTCGGCTGTAAATGTCCTTCAGCTGAGCCTGACTCCTCCCGAAATCTTACTGGCCACTTTAACCAGACTACCCAGTCTGTTTTTGTTGGTCAGGGAGAGGCTTCCAAACCAGGCAGCAATACAGAAGGATAAAACCGATTCAATAAAAGCACGATAAAACAGTGTCATCATTTCAGTGGATACATTAAAACTGTTCATCTTCCTCAGGAAGTACAATCGTTGTTGGACTTTTTTAGAAACGGCATCCACCCAAGGCTCAAAACACAGTTTATTGTCCAGAATGACTCCGAGATATTTGTAGTTGTCGACCAGGTCAATGTCCGTGTTCTTGATGACAGTGGCTCTGGGGCAAGGTGGTGATTTATGAAGTCTATTTTAATTTCCTTTGTTTTTAACACATTCATATGTAAAAATGAACGGTCACACCACTGAACAAAGTCATTAAGGACTGGCCCATGATCCTGTTCATCCCCTCTGAGCAGGCTGATGATTACAGAGTCATCTGCAAACTTTAAAATGTGTCTATCCTTGTACACACTGCGACACTGGTTTGTGTACAGAATGTACAGAAGAGGGAGAGACAGCAGCCCTGGGGTGAACCAGTAGAGGTATAAAGCACATCAGATAAAATACCATTCACTCTAACACACTGAGGTCTGTCTAATAAAAAGTCCAATATCCAACCAACCAAGTTAAGATCAAGGTTAAAATCAGCCATAAGTCTCTCTGCCAGCAGGAATGGCTGAATGGTGTTAAAAGCAGAAGTAAAATCAACAAATAAAAGTCTGGCATGTGTCTTGGCTCCATCCAGATGTTTAAGAATAAAGTGCAACAGTGTGATGACAGCATCCTCCACTCCTCTCTCAGACCTGTAAGCAAACTGCAAAGGGTCTAGCTGTTCCCTGACCTGCAGTAGCACCATGTCTTTAATGATTTTTTCAAAAGTTTTCATAACCAAGGAGGTCAGAGCAACTGGTCTAAAATCATTCAAGGCTTTAGGAGTGTTGCACTTCGCCAAGGGCACAATGACTGAGTGCTTCCAAATTTTGGGGACCTTCTGTTGTAGTAAAGACAGATTAAAAATATGTTGGAAGATGCCACAAAGTTGGTAAGCACACTTTTTTAATGTCTGTGCACAGATGTTGTCTGGCCCTGGGCTTTTGGGTTTGGTGTGGCAGAACAATTTAGCCACAGTGTTTACCTCAATAGACACTGATGGAGAGGCTCGAGTCATTGCCCTGATGTCGGCAATCTTATCATTAAAATCCACTGTGTTGAACCGTGTATAAAATACATTTAGTTCATCTGCCAAGTGTTTATCAGAATTAAAACCATCAAGTGCAACTCTGCTGACTTTATCATGTGACCCAATCATTGTTTTCATACCATTCCAGGTTCTTTTTAAGTTGTTACTTCTTAGTTCAGCCTCAATCTTATCCTTATATCTCAATTTGGCTTTTTAATTTCAGCCCTGATCTCCTTTCTCACAACCCTTTCTGCATTCACATCACCTTCGTTAAATACAGTTTTCCTTTTGATGAGCAGATCTTTCATGTCCTTGGAAATCCATGGTTTGTTATTAGGATACACCTTGACTTCCCTGTTTGGGAGAACTGAGTCTTTACAGAAGGAGATGTAACTGCAGACAACATCAGTCAGTTCATCTATGTCAGAACAAGAGTTCTGAAACACTGTCCAGTCTGTGCACTCGAAGCAGCCCTGCAGCGCCAGAGAGCTGTCCTCAGTCCACACCTTTACCTGTTTCAGGCTCCTCCCTCCTCAGCACCGAGGTGTAGGCGGGCAGAAGGTGGACTGTGTTGTGGTCAGAGGAGCCCAGTGCAGGTCCTGCCTTCGAGATGTAAGCCCCTTTAATGGAGCCGTAGCACAGGTCCAGGGTTTTATTGTGACGTGTTGGACAGTTGACATACTGATAAAAACTGTTCAGGGTTTTCTTTAAATTACAGTGGTTAAAATCGCCGAGTATAAAATTGGGAGCAGCAGGTGAGATAGACTGAAGCTTATTTATAGTTTTAAAAACAATGTCAGCCGCAGACTTAGCATCAGCCTTAGGGTGGATATAAACAACAGTCACAAATATCTGGGGGAACTCTCTCGGGAGATAAAACGGCCTTAAAGACACGGACAGGAGTTCGATGTCTGGGAGACACATCTGCTCTCTTACAGTAATGTTACTGCACCATCTCTGGTTTATGTAGAGACATACGCCTCCTCCCAGTGTTTTGTGTGTCACCTCTCGGTCCCGATCCAGGCGCAGAGGAGCGCCAAAGCCGCTTATTTCCAGCGCTGAGTCCGCGTCCGCTTCATTTAACCAGGTCTCCGTAAAAGCCATAAGACATCCCTGTAGTCCCGCAGATGGCTCACATTTCCCTGTAGTTCATCTATTTTATTCCTCAGAGACTGCGTGTTAGCCATGATGATTGAGGGCAACGCGGGATGCGGTTTTTCCGCTGCAGCTTCCGGTTCGTTTTTCACGCCGCCCGTTTTCCTCGCTTTCTAACTTTTAACTGGTTTTGTAGAGTTTTTGTTGTGCACATTTCGTAATTCCAGAGGAAGATTCATAGTCTGTGTATTGACACTGGAGTCCGACATACTGTGCAGGTAGCTCCATTGTAATGCCAGTAGGAAATCACGAGAGTATCTGAGTGTTTGTGACTGCTGACTCCAAACAAAGTTTAAAATAACCAATAAAAACAGGGCATAAAAAGTGACTTCCATTCCTCAAGTGCTCAGGAGTCATTAATAAAAACAACAACATAAAAATAACCTCTTCCAGGTGGCTAAAAGACTGCTAAAAGACGTTAAAACGTTAAAACAGACCGACACGCACACAGCTGCAGGTCGCCACAGAACAGCGCCCCCTCTCAACCAGGTCTAAACTAAGTGTTCAACCATGTCTAAACTAAGTGTTCAACCAGGTCTAAACTAAGTGTTCAACCAGGTCTAAACTAAGTGTTCAACCAGGTCTAAACTAAGTGTTCAACCAGGTCTAAACTAAGTGTTCAACCAGGTCTAAACTAAGTGTTCAACCAGGTCTAAACTAAGTGTTCAACCAGGTCTAAACTAAGTGTTCAACCAGGTCTAAACTAAGTGTTCAACCAGGTCTAAACTAAGTGTTCAACCAGGTCTAAACTAAGTGTTCAACCAGGTCTAAACTAAGTGTTCAACCAGGTCTAAACTAAGTGTTCAACCAGGTCTAAACTAAGTGTTCAACCAGGTCTAAACTAAGTGTTCAACCAGGTCTAAACTGTGTTCAACCAGGTCTAAACTAAGTGTTCAACCAGGTCTAAACTGTGTTCAACCAGGTCTAAACTAAGTGTTCAACCAGGTCTAAACTGTGTTCAACCAGGTGTAAACTAAGGGTTCAACCGTGCCCCTGTAGGAGTATTTTGGCCCTACCATGCTCCTGCAGCAGTATTTTGGCCCTACCGTGCTCCTGTAGGAGTATTTTGGCCCTACCGTGCCCCTGTAGGAGTATTTTGGCCCTACCGTGCCCCTGTAGCAGTATTTTGGCCCTACCGTGCTCCTGTAGCAGTATTTTGGCCCTACCGTGCTCCTGTAGGAGTATTTTGGCCCTACCATGCTCCTGCAGCAGTATTTTGGCCCTACCGTGCTCCTGTAGGAGTACTTTGGCCCTACCGTGCTCCTGTAGGAGTACTTTGGCCCTACCGTGCTCCTGTAGGAGTACTTTGGCCCTACCGTGCTCCTGTAGCAGTATTTTGGCCCTACCGTGCTCCTGTAGGAGTAGTTGAGTTGCCGAGGCTCCTTGAGGAGCAGATGCTGACACTGTTTTCCGTCTGGGTTCTTGTCTTCCAGATAAACTCGGAAGCCTTTTATGTGTTCGATCCTGCAGAGACAAAAATAAATAAATAAATGAATAAAGACTCAAACAACAAACAGCCAATGGGAGAGCCCTTCTTGAGAATCGAGCTGTGATTGGACAAAGCTCCTGTTCAGAACCCGTATCATTTATTAACCTTGCACAATAGAATCGTCCAAAAACAGTTTCTCCAAGAATCTGTGGGCCATAAAAGATCCCACCTTGTGCCATGGTTTGCTCTGGGACCAGACTTTGGACAGGTCTGTTTGAAAGGGATCCTATTGTATTCTCACAATGCCGACACCGTTTTCCTTCCCCTTCGTCTGTTTACAACATTCAAGACTTTAACCTTTATGATCCAAATCTCTGATCCTGATCTAAAATGGCCGTGCTTTGAGAAATCTGGAGCACAGGAATAAACAAAGCCTAAACCAGGAGAGACTTTCCTGTGTGCCTCATGTTGATGTGATTATCTCAGTGTGAGAGCGGCTCGACAGGTTTTGTGTCCAGAGGCAGATTCCTGAGCCTCGTCTGCGTTTCATGTTTACGACAGAAACAGGTTTAGGCTCAGGTCTGGATCTGAGACTCCAACACTTCAGTAATTAAAGGTTTTAGTTTGTGTGAGCTCAGCGTGAAGTCAACGTGTTACAGAGACCATTCTATGAGACATTATTAAAAAAAGATCTTAGCCACAACAAGAACCATCAAATACATCTATTAATGTCTGTCTGACACGATTAAGAATTAAAAACTAAAGGTTCGAGTAAAAGTGGGACCTGCCAAAGCTCAAATCTACCCACATTCAAGGGGTTTTAATGTTCAATAAACTAAACCAGGACGGAGCCAGGGCCTAAACAAGACCACAGACCCAGGATTAAACAAAGTATAACCCACTAAAGCTGGCTCCAGGGCCCTAGTTCTAAAGCTCTTTTCTGGTGTTGTTCTGTTTCTGTGTCACTCGGTGTTGTTTCAAACACTCTCTTTGCGACGGAGCTGCAGCAGTGTTTCAGGTTTCACTCGGTCTGTCCCACATTCCTCTGGACTCAGGTTCAGATCCGGACTCTGTGAAGCTAATGTCACACTGACGGGACTTTCAAAGACCACGCCTGCTTTTCACTCAGAATACTCTAAAACTCCACTGTGTTACTCATCTACCTCACTCTGTAACGAGAAAACTATACCTTTCATTAGTGCACTCTGAGAACAGTTCTTTTAAAACAAGTCCTAGAAAACCAACGTGAGGAGTTGTCTCCTGACACCCTCCACCAGGGTCAGAGGAACGAGTCAGAACAGAAGGAGGTAGATGTGTCCAGGACAGTCACTGACAATAGTCATATGTTTACAGTGTACGTACCCAGGGGACTCGGAGACCAGTGCACCACCACCGCAGCCTGATCCTCACACGATAAATGACTGAAGGAGACGTCCTGCACCTCGTGGATCACATGCTTCCCGACCGGGCAGCTCAACGAGCAGTCTGAGAGACAGACGGGGGTTAGAGCAGTGTCATTTAGGTTTTGGGCCTTTATTAGAAAGTAAAGGAAACAGGAATCTTAAACAACCGTATACGTTTATTTTATCACATCATCACACTAAAAAGTAAACAGTTAAAGGTGCAGCAAAAGTGTTAATGTTGACCATTCTCATCTCTTTTGGAAATGTGCAAACATCAGTGCTTTGTGTCAGGTGTTGATTTCATTGAGACCTGATCTTTCATACCTTCAGGATTTCAGACTGTACAATTTCTGATAGTAATGAATACCTAGTAAAATATTAAAAAAAAAAAAAGAACTATAAAAGGGGACTTTAACAAGTGTACCGACAGAGGATCAGTGGATAATGACAATTTTCTTGATGGAAAAACGAACAAACTGAAGTTACAGGAATCACAACTGGACAGAAAATCAACAAGGTTTTCCACCCACACAAGTAGTTCTTCTGTTCTGTTTATCTGCGTTAGTAATGAGAAAATTCTAATAAAAATTAGGTGGAAAAAAAAAAAAGGTGGGAAAAAGGAGGTTGTCATGTCCTGGAGGTCCAGCCGTAAACTGCTGCAGAAAAAGTGTTTGTGCTTTCTTTTCTAAACGTTAAACGTCTGCAGCAGTGTCCTACATGTCTCTGTCCTGCTGTAACGCAGTGGAGACTGGACTGGGTTTCATTCACAAAGAAAGAGGCGTACGATCAGATGAATAAAAGAAAAGTGTCAAAAATATAACCTGAGTAATCTGTACGTTATTTGTTTTTGTCAGTAACAGTAAAAAGATGTATTTATTTCACTAGAAGCAGTGGAACATTGCGGTCTTCAGGAATAAAACTAAATAAAAAACTAAAATATACAAAGCAGCAATGCATCAGGTTTATATTAATTTACTATTGTTACTTGATTTCTGTGGATTTATACGAGAGTGGATTTGAACCACCAGTGCAAGATTTTAGAAAACAACATTACTTACCAATTAAAAGAGTGTTTCTGCCGAATATATAAAAGAATTAAATAAAAACAGGATTTCTTTCATAGCACCAGTCTTACTGTTTTGTTTGATTAGTAAATTAAAATGATAAAAAAATCTATTTAATTAAACAAACCTAATTTTTGTGTTTAAATACTTTTTTACAATTAAATATTAATATTTACCTTGAAAAGTTAAAAGTATGTTTATTTCAGTAGAAACAGTGGAACATGACAAACGCTCAAATGGACAAGAACACTTTTAAAGTTTTATTTTCATTTGTTGATCCAAGCTACTTTATTTTAGCAATGTTTGATTGTGTGATAAATAAAGTCTTTTTTTTTTTTGCTTCTATTTATATTTCAAATTAAAATAGTTTGACTTTTTCTTTTCAGTGTTTTGGTTCATTGATCTAGAACGTTCTTTTTCTCACCGATTTAACTCCAGACAATACTCTCTCTCAGCACCTTTATCGGACTTTTCTCTTTGTTTACTTCGAACAAATGCTGTGCTGCTATAGATATCCACAAAACCTGAACAAAAACGATTTAACCTGAAAATAAAGGGATTGCTCTGAATGTCTGCAGTGGAGAAGAACGAGGGAGGAGTCGGGACAAAAGGAGATAAAAACGACAGGATAATGTCGGTTTAATGGAGGATGACGAGGAAAGAGGAAGAGGAGGCGTGGTGCAGGGCCGAGGACACGAGTGAGCGCTCCTGTGGCTGCGTAAAGGTCAGGTTCAGGGTAAAACCAGAAGGTCACGGTTTGACAAAGAGCAAAGGTCACGGTGACGTTAGGAGCCACACAGGGATTTACTCAAGGGTTAGAGGATTATTTACGGAAAAGAAGAAACAGGAAGTCACTTTTGAATGTGATTAAAGCAGAATAAGGAAAAGAAAATCACTTGACAAACTGTTGATGGTGAGCTTTTAATTTGAACTCATCCCTAGATCTGGCTTTGTTTAGCCTTTAGTTTAAAGATTTACAGATTAGTCCCGGTTTAGTCCCGGTTTAGACCCGGTTGAGTCCCGGTTGAGTCCCGGTTTAGTCCCGGTTTAGACCCGGTTTAGTCCCGGTTTAGTCCCGGTTTAGTCCCGGTTTAGACCCGGTTTAGTCACGGTTTAGTCACGGTTTAGACACGGTTTAGACACGGTTTAGACACGGTTTAGACACGGTTTAGACCCGGTTTAGTCCCGGTTTAGTCCCGGTTTAGTCCCGGTTTAGACCCGGTTTAGACCCGGTTTAGACTCGGTTTAGACCCGGTTTAGACCCGGTTTAGACCCGGTTTAGACCCGGTTTAGACCCGGTTTAGTCCCGATTTAGACTCGGTTTAGACCCGGTTTAGACTCGGTTTAGTCCCGGTTTAGACTCGGTTTAGACCCGGTTTAGTCCCGGTTTAGACCCGGTTTAGACCGGTTTAGACTCGGTTTAGTCCCGAGCAGGAAAGTGTGAGTTTAGTTATAAGCCAGTGCATTTGGGAGGATTCGGACACGAGTGAGTGCTCCTGTGACTCTGTGAAGACGGGTCTTGGATCAGCGCGCTCACTTTTTAAACCATTACATTAATTAATTTATTACAAAATGAAACCGTTTTAGAGACAGTGAGCTAAATATCAGGTGATATTATTTATTTAAAAACAGCTTTCAAGTGAACAATTAGACCTAGACTAGTCCTGGTTTAGTCTTGGTTTAGTCTCGTCTCAATGCGTCTGAGAGGACACGAGTGAGTGCTCCTGTGGTTCTGAAAAGACTCGTCACAGCTGGATGCTCTTCTTTCTCAGAGTTTAAAGATGAAAAGCCAAAGAGTGGTTTCTGTTCTCATCATCATCAAAATATGAATCAAATATCAATAAAAGCACTTTCATCTGTGGTCCTGGTCGGGTCCTGGTCTCGTCTGGTCCTGGTCGGGTCTCTCGGGGGAGGACTCCTGACACGAGTGAGCGCTCCTGTGGCTGTGTAAAGACGGGTCAGGTTCATGTTAAAAACCTGAAGGTCACGGATCACGACACAAGTCTAAAAGCTTTAGTCCCCGTTTCCTTCTTCAGCCGCGGTGTCTTTGTCCTTTTGTCCTGCTTTGACCCGCTCCAGCCCTGGTTTAGTCCTGGTTTAGTCCAGGTCTCCTCCTCCCTTTGACCATCTCTGTGGGTCTGAGGTCACTCTGATCTGACCTTTACTTCTTACTCTACCTCCTTCACACTCACTCATTTTCTCTCTTTTTTGATTCAATATTGTAATTATTTAAATACTGTTTATTAAAATAAGCTGTATGGACATTTAAAAAAAAAAAATTCAAAATAAAAAAAATAAAACGGCCCACGAAACATTTTAATTTATGAAAAGGAAAAAAAATCTAAAATTCTTACAAGATGGTTGATGGTTAAAATTCTTACAAGACAAGATGGTTTTGGAAAATGTCAGATACACGTTTTCTGTCGGGCAGGACATCTGGGAGAGGGCAGGACATCGGGGAGACGGCAGGACATCGGGGAGCGGACAGGACATCGGGGAGACGGCAGGACACTGGGGAGACGGCAGGACTTCGGGGAGACGGCAGGACATCGGGGAGAGGGACACTGGGGAGACGGCAGGACATCGGGGAGAGGGCAGGACATCTGGGAGAGGGCAGGACATCTGGGAGACGGCAGGACACTGGGGAGACGGCAGGACATCTGGGAGAGGGCAGGACATTGGGGAGCGGACAGGACATCGGGAGACGGCAGGACACTGGGGAGACGGCAGGACATCGGGGAGACGGCAGGACACTGGGGAGAGGGCAGGACACTGGGGAGAGGGCAGGACATCGGGGAGAGGGCAGGACCACAGCAGCTAAAGGTTACAGGTGTTTTTGGCCTCAGGACTGCTTTTATAAATATATTTTAAATTTAGCTTTGGTGTGAGGTTTTCTTTGGTCAACAACAGCGCTGCTTTTAAAAGATAAATAACATTTGTTCAACTTTAAGGGAAGTAGAAATGAATAAGAGGGACTCTGGGACTCACTGTCGGTTCTGAAGGTAACGGGCAGTGTTCGACTTCCACCTGAAGCAGGTGACACCTGGAAAAGACACAAACACTTCATTAAGACCTGCAGCTGAAGACTCTGTTGAGTCGATGTCAGTCCAACTTTAAAAGATAACGACACTGGAGAGATTTTACTTGTTTTTTGTTCATTCATTTAATGTTTTGTGGAAGAATACAAGACTTTAAAGAATGGCCGAAAGAATTAGAAAAAGAAAGAAGAGTGAGTTGTGCATAATTAAAAAAAAAAAAAGGTGCAGTGTGTTTTTATTGGTGCCATCTAGTGGTGAGATTTGGAAATTGCACCTCTCACTCTCGTCCTTTAAAAACAAGACATGTGAACAGCTATGGCAGCCCTGGAGGGACATGCTGTTGTCTGTGGACAATCCCAGAGGAAACAGAACAAAGATGAGTTCACTTAAAAAACTAAATGTTCAAAGTCTTCAGAAAAATAGATGCCATTTTTGAAAAGAATATAAATGTAAAGAGTGTTGTGCTGATTTTAGCCTGATTCTAATCTTTCAGATGTGTGGACTTTTTGCTCAACTGTCCCCAAAACCTTTCACACATTGGTTTTTGAACATCTTTCTCTCGTGGATAACTTGAATTAGAGGCAGATTTCGGTGGAAAACACGCCTCTAGACCTCTGTCTCTCTGCAACAGGAGTCTTTTTAGGTGGAGCTGAGATTCAAGGATAACACTGAGCATGTTTTGTCCCCAGAGACGGGACACATCCCTCTCAGAGCTTTTATTTAACAAGACTTCACTGACGTCAGAGAAAGACTTTACTGATAAACAACGACAGTGGAGAAAACTCGATGTAATGGTCCTGCAGCTTTACTGTGACAGAGCTGTTGGTTTAATACTTTCCATAAACACTCCCTTTGTCCTGCGTTTGACCTGTAAAAGACCAATCGAGGGCGTACGGATGTGGAATGAATCGTAATAGATAAATACAGAGTCTATTTCTTGACATTTTTAATTAAAGTCTAAGAAGAGCAGTGACATATTCAGATTTCCTTTGAGCTGCTGAATCTTCCACTGTTCCTTGGCAAATTCCTGTAGTTCAAGGATAATTATTACCGTCTACAGCCCTCACTTTGAACCTGATTTTTTCCTCCAGACTCCGCCCCCAGCCTCAGGCTCCGCCCCCAGCCTCAGAGCACATAATAATACTAATAACAGAGTTGGACACAGACAGTTTCCAGGTGGTTTTCTCTTCAATAATCATCTCAAACCAAAACACAGACAGAGCAGCTCCAGACCTGCACAAAGTGTTTACGGAGTTTAGAAACAGGCTTTTAGAGAAAACTATTCACCTTAGATCTGTGAGGTGAAAGTGTTTTGAGTGTCCTGCACTGTTTCTGTTTCTACAATAACTGATGGCATCTTTATTCATTACCAGGACATAAAGCTTAAAAGAGTCTTACTGATGTTAAAGCTGCGTTTGTGAACAGCCCCTGTCCTTTCTGTCGGAGCTGAGTTTACAAAAGCAGAACAGGATGTACTCGGCAAATGTTCAGTAAACCTCTTCTTTATCTTTTTTCCTTGTTCTATTGTTACCTGCCGAGGGCCACAGTCATTATTCAGTTTTATGAATTAAGAAAGAGGGGTCCGGAAATGTCTCTGGACTTGTTTCTTTGATAACCTTTTACTCCCGTCTTTAAACCATCTGGAAGTGTTCAGTCTGAGAGCCTCTGTAATCAGTGCTTCCTCTTCTCTTCCTCCTCACTTCCTGTCCCTCCTCCTCTTCCTCATTAATCCCTCTCTCTCTGTGTCCTGGTCTAAACCCTTTAGACTTGTTTGATATAAACCTGCTGTTTACCCACAAAAAAAAAAAGATTTACAGTAAAATCACTCAAAATATAACAGAACTTTATTTTTTCAAATTTCTAGAATAACCCTTGAATTAGATTTTCATCACCAGCAACTGCTATAATTATTACATTTAATAAAAATTAAAAAAATCTGTTTTTTTATTAATTTAATAGTTTATTGCATTTATTTTTAAATGATTTTTTATTTGTTTAATCTTTTTTCTGTATGTATTCTTATTTGATTTATGTAATCATTTATTGCATTTATTTTTTTATTTATTCAAGAGTTACTTGTTATATTGGTGTCATATAAAACAGTTCCATGCAAGGATTGAGAAAATACAATAATCCATTTGGTCAAAGTTATGTACGACAGCACACTTTTCCAGGTGGTTGTGCTTAGTTTTTGTCTGAAACGCGGTCCGCCTGGTTTTTCAGAGACACAGGGGAGTCCTGTAACGTGAGCCGAGAGTAATTATGATGATTACAAAAGGAAGTCTTCAGAGAGTCCCCGGAGTCTCCACAAACTGCTCCAAAAACAACCACCACAGACTGTGGGCATTATTATTATTATTATTATTATTGACTGTTCCAGAAACTGTTCAGAGCAGGTGTAATAATAAGTCTAGGGCTGACTTTAATCTCAAACTAATAAATGCCTGACCTGAGTTATATAAAGCTCTATTCCACTGGCTTCTGTCCTTTCAACTACATTAGTAAAAACTAAACTGTAGAACTTAATTTAACACATTAATACCACAGTTAAGTCTGTTTGTTTGAGCTCTACACTGGTTATATCTCACTAACATCCATCTTCAGTCGAGAGGATGAGCAGAGACGTGAGCTCCTACATGACTTTAATACTGTCACGTTTACTTTAATAAAACTGAACTTTAATGGACTCGAGCTTTTGTGTAACTGTTCTCTCTGTAGACGCGTTATATTTTCAGATTTAGTGTTTAAACCCCCCCGGTGCGTTCTGTGGAAGCGCTCATTGTTGTAAAGTATTAAACTCAGAACAGAAGCTGATCTTTGGAGCAGGAAGCTGTAACGAGGAAACAGAGCCAGTGAGCAGCCAACCACAGCTTTCCCAGGACTTTCCCAGGACTCAACAAAACCCCGCTGCTCGCCTCTGGATCAGTGAGTCTCAAAGACCCCCGACCGGCCCCTGGTCCCAGTCCCGGTTAGTCCTGGTTTATTTAATCCATCGAGCGGGGCCCAAACTGTTGGATCAGTTTTTAATCTGTTCAGGGTCAAAGGTTAAAGAGTGACTTCTGCTACACAACCCTATCTTTGAAAAGAAACACAAGTCCATCTAAAACCAGCTCTAGTCCATCTAAAACCAGCTCAAGTCCATCTAAAACCACCTCTAGTCCATCTAAAACCAGTTCAAGTCCATCTAAAACCAGCTCAAGTCCATCTAAAACCAGCTCAAGTCCATCCTAAACCAGCTCAAGTCCATCCAAAACCAGCTCAAGTCCATCCAAAACCAGCTCTAGTCCATCCAAAACCAGCTCAAGTACATCTAAAACCAGCTCTAGTCCATCTAAAACCAGTTCAAGTCCATCTAAAACCAGCTCAAGTACATCTAAAACCAGCTCTAGTCCATTCTAAACCAGCTCTAGTCCATTCTAAACCAGCTCAAATCCATCCTAAACCAGCTCTAGTCCATCCAAAACCAGCTCTAGTCCATCCAAAACCAGCTCTAGTCCATCCAAAACCAGCTCAAGTACATCTAAAACCACCTCTAGTCCATCTAAGACCAGTTCAAGTCAATCTAAAACAACCTCAAGTCTATCTAAAACCAGCTCTAGTCCATCTAAAACCAGCTCAAGTCCATCTAAAACCAGTTCAAGTCCATCTAAAACCAGTTCAAGTCCATCTAAAACCAGCTCTAATATTCTAGCACAGCTGCTCTCATCTTTTCCTGTCTCTGTTCTTCACATTCAGACCCAAACTCATGGAAAACTCACATTCATCTGGCCGAACCATCGAGCCGCCACGCCCCAGAGGATCATGGGAGGCGTTTGAAGTCCGACCCAGAGACAGGTAGAGGAGCTTCCTGTGAGACTCTGATGACTTCTGCAGATGAGCCTTTAACCTTGAGCTGCTCCAGAACTGTTCCTCTGAGGCTCTTCCATCACAAACCTTCCTCAAAAACACAAAAGTCCACGAGCCGACTCTTCTTTCTCCAGTGTTGTTTTGTTTCGCGACTAAAACTCAACCTCAAGTCAACAGCTCAGTCCCAGGAACAAACTCACATTAAAAACTGTTCTTCTGATCATGTTTAAAAAAAAACAGCAGGATTAAAGACAGACACTTTTACTCACTACAGGCCAGAGTTTGTCTTTTATATTCAACTCTAAAAGGAACTTTGGAGAGGACTCTTTGTCAGAGTGTGAAAGTGCAGCAGGGCCTCCTCGGGCTGTAATCACCTCACACCTGGAGACTCCTCCTCCTCCTCTTCCTCTTTGTTCTCCTCTGTTTCTTTTGAACTGAGAGGAAGTGAACTCAGCTCCTGTTCATGTTACACACCGAGGACTGAGAGAAGAACAAGAA
>JALDNG010000132.1:742500-786139 GCA_024349245.1 Neodontobutis hainanensis
ACACACTTCTGACAAGGGTTGGTTGATTGGTCAAATTGTGGGCACCGTGTTTTCGAGCATAGGCATAATGCAAAAAAATTTGCTGGTAAAAGTTCAATTAAAATTAACTCTAATGCTGCCATCTGAATTTTGCATTCCCAGTGCAGAAACTAAAGACAATTAAAATGATCAGAGAAACTTTGTCTGTTCTAACCTAGTGTCTTTACTTTGGAAGAACATCAAAAATAACCAATGCCACTCCACTATTTGCATCAAAAACTGATATGCACACTCGGACGTCTGTACACATCACATTCTGCCATTTTGGTATGGCAACATCAACTGGATACACAATATTTAATAATAGCTTAATCTATTTTAAGGTTATAATATTAGATAAAGGCTCATTGTCTCACTGTCGCTACATTTTTTTCTTGAATTAATTTAACCGAGGAACATTTTTTTAAGTATTTCTTGTGATTAAAGTTGAGGTTGTTTAGCCAACAGATTAAGAATTATTTCATAAAATAAAAAATTGACAGGAAGTTTTCTCCTTCCTGTGCTATGTTCGTTTTTCACAATCACTAAGACACATTTCCTGAAACTTAAAACACTGTCTCTACTCCTAACACAGTTTATTTTAAACTGAAACACAATTTTTTTTTAGTTGGTAAAGCAGCCAGTTTGTCTTTCCTACAGAGTTAACCACCACCACAGTGTGAGTGGGGTGAAGGGAAGCATGATGTATACCATTTACCGTTCACAGTCTAAAATTTTGTGCATACAATATCTTTACTACTGTAATCACGTTACTTACATATTAAAGCCACAAAACACGTGTTGGTCTTTTTGAGTTCATAGTCCTTGTCCTCAAAGAATCTAAAAAGATGCAGCCCAAAAACCTCTTCTTTTTGTATTGGTAAAAAATTTTTTAGAAGCAACAAGTGTTTTTAGTTTTGAGGGGTTTTGTGTTAGTGGAGACTGCATTGTTTTAATTGTGTATATCTTCTGTCTCTTGTTGTTATCTGTTGGCAAATACAAGTTA
Organism: Neodontobutis hainanensis; assembly: GCA_024349245.1. Taxonomy (NCBI): domain Eukaryota; kingdom Metazoa; phylum Chordata; class Actinopteri; order Gobiiformes; family Odontobutidae; genus Neodontobutis; species Neodontobutis hainanensis. Next base: position 743,525 of record JALDNG010000132.1, read on the forward strand.
GACAATTCTCCCACAACACACATCAATCCAATTTTTTATTTATAGGTTTAATTTATTTTATTTTTATTTATTTTATCTTTTTTGTTTTTGCTGGTGCACCGGATTTCTCTGTGCACTTATAAGGGAAATTGTTGTCATAGCCTTAAAACATTTTTTTAAACTGCAATGTAAGATTATAGTATATTAATAATCAGTCAGAAAACTGAAAGAACAGCATATCAACATGTTTAGCCATATGATCCAGCCCTGAGGCCTTCAAAACATAAAAAAGTAATACAGCTGTGTTGCATTTTAGTATTACTTTGTCAAACTGACAAATATTAATGTTGTGTATATGTTTTTCTGTTGTACACATTCTATTGAAGTAAACCAGCCTTGTACAGTTTGTCATGGTGGTGCAACAATGTATTGTTGATTTTTGCACTCAGGCTGGAAGAGTGTGGAGAGTGTTCCCAAACTGGTGGAGGATTACATGAATAAGAAACTCAAGGTAGATGAGTTTGTAACCCACACTCTGTCTTTTGAGAAGATTAATGAGGGCTTTGACCTCTTGCATTCTGGACAGAGGTGAGACTAGCACTTCACTTATTAAATGTGTTCCTAATTCTTTTATGTAGTCTTTTCTGTGATATACTTATGAGCACTTTTTTTTGCTTTTTTTTCTTGACTGAAGTTTATTTTTTTTCTTTTGCAGTATCCGCACAGTGTTGACCTTCTGATGGGTCTAAAAGACATCTTTCACATCCGACCTTTAAACAGTCCTTGGTTTACATTCAGTATTAGATTTTTGTTTCTGATCTGACAAAATTTAATAATAAATAAATTTGTAATTGCTTTTGAAAATGGTCAAGAATTTGGGTGTTTTAATGACCTGGAATTTATTGATCTTTGCCTTTATTGAGTTACATTCCTATTAATTTGGTATTTAATCTAATGGACTACTGCACATATAATTGAAACATAAGCATGATAAGGCACCAAAGCATATTAACCTTTGTTTAAACAAGTGCTTTAATTTAAAAAGTATAAACTGATGCCTTATTCTGTTATGGACTTTCAATGTTCTGCACAAAATATGCATCACACAGTTTTGTTTTGAGTAAGTTTTCTCTGGTCAGTAATTGTGGACAAGAAAACCATGACAACATACTCTACAATTGTATTTTTTTAATGCTCATAAGCAACAAAAAAACACTTTGTCTTTATGGTGGTCCATGTAGTTCAGTATAGGCAAGATATTTCTTTTTTAAATATAGCACAATTCAAGGGTTAGACAAATTAAATATACACAGACAAGATTTAGAATAAGAAACAAACATAAAAAACTTGTTTAAGTTGATGCTTGTTTCACTTCATCTGGGAGGCTGTTCCAGATTTTTGATGCATAAAACTTAAACACTGCTTCACCCTGTTTGGTTCTAACTCTGGGAACGAGCAGAACGCCTGTCCCAGAGGTTCTCAGAGTCCGAGGAGGTTCAATGAGGCTTGAAAACCAGCAGTGCTGTTTAAAGTCTATTCTCTGAGAAAGAGGAAGCCAGAGCAGAAATTTTAAAACTGGACTGATGTGGTTGTACTTCCTGGTTTTAGTTGGAACCCGAGCAGAAGAGTTCTGAAGCGGAGTTCTTCTTTTATTTTTTATTAACTTGAGTAGTTATTCTCATTCGTTCCATGAGTATAGTTCCATACTATTATTACACTAACAAGCAGACTTTAAATACAGGGATGCATAGCAGTTGCATCTAGTTTCAACTTCAAAATAAATAATTTTTTGGTAGACTTTAGCCTTCTTAAAAAAGTAGCATACATATTTTATTTAGTGTGCTGTTTTAAAGATAACATTCTTATCTCATTATTTGTCACAATTTCTTCAGTGCATACCAGTTTATAATATTTCCAAGCACAGACTCCTCAGAATACTTATAAAACAGTTTTGGAGCAGAACATACATGCTATTTTCCTAGGTTAGTTTGAAAAAAATAAAAATAAAAACACACAAATGAATAAAGTGTGCCAATCAAGGAGTGACTGGCATAAATAAATAAACGTTTTCAATAATGAGATACACTTTCTGTTGGCCTGCGCATGCGCCGTGTCGCGCACAGCTGGTCCAATCAGCTATTTTAACAGAAGTCCCAAAAACCTATTGCGAGTTCCAGAAGATGGCGACAGCACTGGTGGTGAGTGCACCGGTAAACTCAAACACTTAAAACATCTGGTTTTCACTTTTTTATTTTAATAAATAAAACCCAGCCGCACCTTTACTATAAGTAAACGTCAGTTTCTTATTTATTTTGTTAAAGCTTATGTGTTGGCAGGTAACACGGACGCTTTAACTAGCTACCGAGTTTACTTTGCATTCTAGCTAACTTAACAGTTAACGTTAGTTATAGAGAACACTTTTGGACCTTAGTTTTACCTGTTCTAAACACAAATGCCAAACTATCGCTCATGTCTATAAATTCTTAGTGAAAGTCTCCGGTTATTTGCAGTGGTTAGTGTTAGTTCAAATTGGAAGCGGGTATATTGCAGGTTTCTATATTTAAAACTCAAAAACTGTTTTAACGGGGAGCTACCGGTATTCTCAAAACCAAAGGTTCTCATAGGAAGGGATACATTTATTCCAAGAAGACAAACGTCTTAACTGTTAGGTCTTTTAGGGCACACCAACGCTTGTCGGCTTGCGCCTTCTTCAGGCTGTGCCTACAAAGCCAGGAAAACACCTATTTGTACTCACTGACTGCAGGTGTGTATCTAGGATGCTGAGGGCTGTATTGTTTTTGGGCTCTAGAGGGCAGTAAGTAACACTTGTGATCTGTTTTTTTTTTTTTTTTTTTTTTTTTTTTTTTTATATACAGTAAATAGTTTTACAATTTTATAAATGGCAAGACAGATCAGAGTCTTCATTTAGTCCTGGTTACTCTGTGGCTTTTAGAACATAGATTCAGTAGGCTTCTCTTTGCTTGAGGCATTGGATTTTTGTCCCCACCGCTGGAATCCATGGTGATGTTTTAATACCAGATTATTTTAAAGTGGAGTCACCATTTTCATAGTGAGCTTCCAAATAGTGCTAAGCCATCAGAGAATTTGGATTTCCTGAACGACTGGCATATCTATGCTCAGCCACCCTGTCTCTGAGACACCTTCTTCAATGTTGTCATCTAAACTGTAACATAATACTTAAGGAAGTATTAGTGATATCTTGCTTTTCTTTTCCTTGTTAGGTGTCAACTTCAGTTCCTACAAATTCCAAGAAGGATAAATGTGAAAAAACAGTTTCAAAACTCTTAAGTCCTGAAACGTACATCAAGCATCCACTACAGAACAGGTCAGTGTGTAGGAGTATTTTTGTGTAATTTAATTTTTGTAGTTAAATACTAAAATTAACATTGAAATACCTGTTATTTTAATACAAAAAGAAATAAGAAACATTTTCAAAACATTTACATTTTCTACTTGGCATATAAATAAAATACAAAGAGACGAAAACAAAAAGACAGTGGCCCTGGCTTTTTCATAAGTGCCCTAAGTGAGATTTTGTGTGGCAACCCTTGCATTGCAATCAATATAATTTTATGCTAATTGTGTTTTGAAAACAGTAAAAAATTATTAGGTCTATGCTGATAGATATATATAGATAGATAATGAGAGGGAGAGATCTTGTATTTATTTTTTATGTGTCTATTCATTTCGGCATGAATAAGAAAAATGGCTGCTTTTTAAATTGTTTTTTTTCTTTTTGATTTTAGAACAAAAATCAAATAATACACATATTCAAAAAGAAAATCAAATTTCCCCAAAATACACTGACCTGAGTGGGTTTGTTCATTACAGCTCACAAAAGAATGGGAAAAAATTTTAATAAATATTGTTATCAGACATTGAGAAAGAATTAGGTGATGTATTTTCTCTGCAGGTGGGCGCTTTGGTTTTTCAAGAATGATAAAAGTAAAACATGGCAGGCCAACCTCCGCCTCATCTCCAAATTCCACACTGTAGAAGACTTCTGGGCGTAAGTAATGATGATTGTTTTATATTTAGTGTACCTTTTAGTGCTCACAACATTTAAAGGACAAAGCCAGGTTTACTAAGGATTTTAACACAACTCTAATCCAATATTTTGAGTTTAAGAATTCTTTGGCTTGTGATTGGCTGAGAAGTAGTCACCCCAAACCGTTCTTACCATGTAAACAAAAAGCATAATTGGAAAGCTATATTGAATCATTTTTGTTGAGGGCTTTTGGTGTTTGATTATGGTTGGTTGCAGAGATTAAGTACAAGTCCTTATTTACCTGCGGCAATATTCCTGCAGCACACCTCCAGTTCTTAATTTATTACAAATTTACAATGTCCCTGTAAAGAATTTATGGTACTTTGTGCAAAAAATTTATTCAGAAAACTTTGAAATAAAAGCCTTCTAAAAAGTAGAAACAAAAATATTTCATGATCACTGTCGGGCTGAAATATTTTAGCATTTTAACAGTGACTGTCCTGTCCCCTTCAGATTATACAACCACATTCAGCTGTCCAGTAACCTGATGTCTGGATGTGACTACTCACTGTTCAAGGTGAGGACATTTGATCTATTTCAGGTTCCTGGTTGTGTGTTTACTTTTGTAGAAGATTTCCCTCTTTGTAATGTCCTGTATGTATTCAGTGAGAGGATCTCCACATGAAACAGATTTATTATTATTATTATTATTATTATTATTATTATTATTATTATTATTATTTTTAAAGAGTAGCTAAAAAAATTGAAGTGGCCGCATTTGTGTGAGTGGAGATAAAGTGCTTCTGCATATGGTAATGGCTGTGTTGATGACCAAAAGAGGAAATGGTGTTTGTCGCAACAGTCTGCAGCTGATCACAGCTACTGCTTTGCCACTTCCTCCAATGCCTCAGTGCTCTGTTGCTACTAAATGCACTGCTAAGATTTAAAAACACAGTTTTACACAGGATGCTGCTGTTGGAGCAATGCGCTATAATTTAATAAATGTGAGCAGGGCTAAACATTTCATGTGCAGTTTAAAACTAATCTTTATTGGATAGCAGGTGGTTGACCGTCATTGTAACTTGTGCAAAGGGATACACAATGCGACCACTAAATACTAGAATTTGATTGTTATGGATTTTTCAGAGCTGATACCGTTATTGGGTGGAAGTAAACGTCTAATAGCCAATATAGTGGCCAATATCCGAAACAAAAACCCTGTAAATAGCTACTTTAGGTCCTATTACTACATTTGAATTACTTATTTTGAATTATGTGTTTAGGGTCCAGAGCTTTTGTACTAGTGGGCCACTTCTGGCGTTAGCGGTACTGCATCCAGTGTTGTGCGTGTTCACTGTGCCCACACTTGTATGAGCACAAATAACAACCGAAGAAGAATCTGCTGATTTTGAGTGCACTGTTCACAGGATTTTTCAACTTTGCAACTAGCGTTGCTTAGTTTTACTTATTAGATTGGCTCATCAGGCTGATGCATGTATGGGTTAGAAAAAATGTAATTTCAACTATGCTTATTATTATTATTATTTTATTTCATTTTATTTTATTATTATTTTTTTAAATAAACACAAACAGTTCTTAACTTAACATACAAATAGCAGCATGAGATTAACATTATTAATATGTAACATTGCTTTAGAATTTTAGTTAACTTGTGGTGAAAACCCCTATAGTAGCCTTGTGAAATAAGTAATATAGTAAACGTTTACTTCAAGAAAAACGGGCACATATTTCATTAAGAATGTTTTAATGCTGATTTAGTTAACGGTTACATTACATTCAAGATTTAGGGATAATTACATTAAGTTATCCTGACTTTAGCTTGCTAACTTGTCCAAATAGCGTGTCCGCAACCAGCAAGCATTTCATTTTGAACAAATCCCTCCTAGGACTTAAAAAGTAGAAATTGTCTTGGAGAGTGATGTTGTGCATGCACATTTTGCAACAGTATATAGGGTCTGTACTGGAATTAGTTCCCTTAATTAGTTTTGAGTCGTTTGTTTGTCACGTGACAACCCCATAAGCGTAACCAATGCAGTCTGAGTATGAAAAACAATTTATTAGTTCATCTTTCGAGTCTTTGGCTGAGTCATTTTGTTCATCACGTGATAGTATTAATACACCAATATACCTGTTGAACATAAAGACCACAACGACACCTAAATACATTGGCTATAAGATGATGTACAACTTGTGTTAATGCCTAACCTGGCTCCGCCAGATAGAACTGCTCACAGAACAATCTAAGGCTCCTGTTGAAAGTGGGGAGGTGCCTTCTGTCAGAAACTTGTTAAGTGATTGGATGAAGCATCGACTAGTATTCGCCTACCACAAGATTTGTTTCAGCCAAACATGGCAACGATTAATTTGACATTACCCGTTTGCGTTAAATATAAAGAAACAACAAACCGCTGTAACAGTTTTTGCAAAGTGAATCTGCGAAAATAAGGAATCTAATTAACACTAAATTAGAAAATCAAACAAGGACATTGCCCGATCCAATAGGAATACAAGCTCTAGGAATAGAGTACACACATATTTTCCTCCCAGAAAATCCTTTAGTGCCACATTTTTTAGTGTTAGTAAAAGCCATGCTTTCTGCGTAGCCATGTTTATAACAAAGAGAAGTGGACGCTTGTTGCATTTGTCAAATTAAAAACCTGTTTCCATTTGTGCTGCCACATCAGAGGCCGGTGAGCCCATGGTCTGACTCTCATGCAAGATGGAGTGACCCGATTTTGGAAACTCCCATATCCAGCTGCAGGGCAAGGTTATTTAATGCCCTCCTCAGATAAAAATGTCAACAGACTTGTTTATCTACTGCAGTTAATATGAGAAAACATAAAAAAGAATGTAAAAACTGTTTGTTTTAGCCTGTGACACCTGTCCAAAACAAGTCCCAAGGACTAGAGCTACTCCTCTGCAATTTAAAATCTGTCCTACACAGGCTTTAGGTTCATATAGGGTCAGTTTACTGGCCTGTTGCAAATAAGCCAAATTATTATAAAAAGTGGTTTAAAATGGGTTAGAAGGAAATGTATTCTAGACAAAGTAATGTATCGGGATATACATTTTCCAAACTACACTTAAATCTTGTGCGACTATTTTACATGTTTGTGCAAACAACTGAAAATGTTGGTAGTGCCAGTGCTACCAGTAAAAAACTTCCTCATGTTAACCCAGGGCTCTAGACTAACGCAAACCCACACTACTCATGCAAAAATAACAAGGAGTGTCACAAGTTTATTTATGTATGGATCTCTGTATTAGGCTGATTTAAATAAAACCATTCATAGTATAATGCCATTCAATACAAACTGATAAGGTATAACTTATGACATGTTTTTATAAAGCCAGCAATAAACAATGAAGTTAATGTTCGCTGTGCGGTTGCTCTGGTTACTTGTGGTGTTTGACACTTTTTTTTTTTTTTTTTTTTTTTTTTTTTTTTGGCAGGCAGCTCGTTTCTTTTCCCTGATTGGTCTGAGTTTCTTTCTTTTATCTTAAGCTGCTGTTTAGCCCTTCAGTGTAAGTTTCTAAAGGCTCTACCTGGAGAGAAAGTAATCCAGCTTCTGAAACTGAAACCCAGGGTTCACCCATACACACCTTACTAATCTGCTGGTCCAGCCTCAAAGAACAGGGCTCTGATCAATAGAGAGTGCTCAAACTTTGCTATTGTTTGCTATTTAAAATGTTTAGCTACATTTCTGTGCATGTTTGTCACCAGAGCTGATTATTGGGCCGAACACATTGTATCTCGAAATGTCTGTCTGTGCCACTGACTGTCACTTATGATGCACTTCATTGCATTGTTTTTAATCATGGAGAAGTTACAGTAGTTCCCATTTCTTTATGAAATGCAGGCTAAAAGGTAAAATAAAACGGAGAAACACAGAAGTCATTTAACCAAAACATTGCAAATTAAAAGGGTTTACTTTTGATATTTCTGTCATTTTGTTTGTTCTGACCCTATTCAGGGCTGTCTTGTCTGATTCCAGGACGGCATTGAGCCTATGTGGGAGGACGAGAGGAACCGTCGAGGTGGCCGCTGGCTCATCACTCTGTCCAAGCAGCAACGCAAGGCCGACCTTGACCGCTTCTGGTTAGAGACTGTACGTCCTCCTTTTTGGATGTTCAACCTCTTTAATTATGAGCCACAACCACTGCTAGCTCCTAATGGTGTTTTTTGGTTTTAGCTCCTGTGTCTCGTGGGTGAGGCATTTGATGACTACAGTGACGATGTGTGCGGCGCCGTCATTAACGTCCGGGCCAAAGGAGATAAAATAGCAATATGGACCACGGATTATGAGAACAAAGAGGCCATCACACACATAGGGTGAGATACACACACATAGCATTGGCAGAGTGTAAAACGTGCTCCACGTGTGGTTAACAGCCTTTTTTCAAACTTGTTTGAGGGTTATTCTAAGAATTGAACGCTAATGTGTATATTTAAAGATTAGTTCAGGTCTGCACAACTTGTCTAAACAATATTCAGACTTGGGGATGCATGACAAAACTGAAATTGACCCCAACTCAAAAATTGTTAGAGGACCATAAATTGGGTCACATTTGCACAGTGCATGTCAAGCTTTAGACTCATGATGAGCCTGTTTTATGGACAACAACAAAATGAGCCAGATTCTGACCACAGCTTGCTTCATGGATTACCTCTCAGAACAGTTCCATGTCACGCGTGGACTTCACTTTTATATTTTCTAAAATATTTTTTTCAGGAGAGTTTATAAGGAGAGATTAGGAGTTCCCCCAAAGGTCATCATTGGATATCAGTCCCATGCTGACACCGCCACCAAGAGCAGCTCCACCAGCAAGAACAAGTTTGTCGCCTAAAGACTAATACCAACAATCATCAATCCTTGATTTATTTTTCTTGATCTACTTCTTTTTGTTTGCCCATACATAATATCCAAAATATAAGAAGCAAAAAGAGTTTTTGTGTTCTAGAATTTACAAAGTTGTTGAAAATGTAAAATATATGTCAACTATTGCACTGTCATTTGAAAAGAAGGGTTTGGTGCTTTACGGACAAGGATGAAGTATCGTTTTGATGCACAACATTTCAGTTTGAATATTTAATATTTTTGTGAATTAAAAGCATTCAAGTAATTGTAATTCTTTATTTTTGACAAAAGGGACCAGAGGAAAAACCTCCAAAAATTACTTTACATTTTATGACAGTATTCAAAATCATCAACACCTTTTTTAAATGCAACTATTAAACAAGTCACTTTGATCTTAGTTTGTAGCAAAAAAACAAAATACATTGAATACAATTTGGTCAGAGCTGACTTTAAAGGTTTTTCTTTGTTACGCTGTGAAAATTTCTGAATAGCTGAAGAAAAATGGAGAACGTTAATAGATCAGAGCAGATGGCATTTAAATTTCAATCTCTTTTGGACTGCCATCATATTTTTTTCCTCATTGTTTTTGTTTTTTTGATCATATTTTGAAAATCTTTGGCTGATTACAGACTGAAACGAGGAAAGCTGAAAAACACTAACCTCAAGCACTTCAATGTACCAAAAAAAACTGACATTTTTTTTTTTGGCAGATTCCACATGGGACGGGGCTTAAAAACAGGACTGCCCCTGGTAAAACGAGATGTGTGGTCACAGCTGCATAATTTATTTGTACATTTACATTTTTCGGTATTTGTTTAGGGTGTTTTCACTAATGGCAGCACCAGACCATTTTTAACAGGGGGGCCTGTTTGAGGCAGCTTTTCACATAGGGGTGGCACAGAAAATGATACTATCTTTACAGTTTTTGTGGCAAGTCAATGTAGCCAATGTCTAGTTTTGCAAATGGTGATTAGAATTACATTATATTGTGGATCACTGGTGCCATTTTCCGAGGCCACTAACCAAAACAAACAATAGCGATGTTGCTGTTTACCAGCATCATGCTCAAAAGTAATGCAATAAAAGAAAAGCTGCATTGAGACCTTTTAATTTAAATGTGTCTTTCTGCTTGTTTGCATTTAACCCTGGGTATATAGAAACCCAACTGCTGAGAGTTGACGCTGGTGGCTTAATGTGCCAGGCTATAATTGTCTTCTTCGTTAAAAGGCATAAAGGAACATACTGACGTTTCCATTTCTTTAAGTTCAAATTAGCAAACTCAAAAATGTTTATGGTACGATATGGCTGTGCGATGGTTATGCTACGTTTCTAACTGGTCTAAGCTATCCATTTGCAACGACAATGGTGGGTTCAAATTCAAGCAGCAGCATTTGCTGATTATTTCTTTATCTCTTGAGGGTTTTTGCACCAGAGCAATATTGCATTTTTGCTAATTTTCAGTGGCACTGTGCATATCTCCCATTGGGAGCGGGGCAATATAAGGGAAAATATAACATTAGATTAATCAGGAATATGCCCAAATAAATGAAGAAAATAAAAAAACAAACTTTTGCAGATGTTAACTTTACCATTATAGAGCCTTGTTCTAGGACTCTCTGACCATAGGCTATTTCTAAGTACTTCTAAGTCACTTTCTAAATAAGTAACCTATCACTCCAGGAACAATCTCTGCCATGAATCCAGTGAGCATTAAGGACTTGCTATAAGGTTACTGCGTTATTGCAGTTTGAAATTGAAATTGTGTCTCAAGTCTTTGTTCTAACACCCAAAAGCACCTAGTAAAGACTCTAGCCCAATTAATGTTATGACCCATGACCTGAACCACAGTGCCATCTACTGGTTTCAACAACCATTCACGATATAAAAACTAAATGCCATTCTTTGAGCTAAACAGTCAACTGCTTAAACACATTTATCAAACTGGTCACTATTTTGTCAAAACCTGAAAAACAATTCACTTTAAAAACACCAGAGGCAAGACCAGACCCTGCTGGGGTTGGAACAGGAATGAATGTTAGGGATGAACTTTGCTGGTATTTTTCACCCAGTATCTTATGATTTCATTGCATTTTCCACACATCATTGTGTTCCACCTTTTACAGTTGATTGTTTTTGGCACTACAAATGAAATTTATGTTATTGTAAACCAATTTGTGTATTTAATGAAGTGATCCTAATTGTAATTGTTAGAAAATATTGTTGTGCAAAAAGGAGAAAAGGTTTTTTAGACATTTTGAAATTAAATTTTGTAGATTAGTGGCATAAATAATCTGATAAAGACTATTTTTTTATTATTAGTTATTTAGAAATAACTTTCCATCCATCCATCTTCTACCGCTTATCAGGGGCCGGGTCGCGGGGGCAGCAGTCTAAGTAGAGAAGCCCAGACTCCCCTCTCCCCAGACACTTCCTCCAGCTCTTCCGGGGGGATACCGAGGCGTTCCCAGGCCAGCCGAGAGACATAGTCCCTTCAGCGTGTCCTAGGTCTTCCCCGAGGTCTCCTCCCGGTGGGACATGCCCAGAACACCTCCCTAGGGAAGCTGGCCCGAGCCACCTCAGCTGGCTCCTCTCGATGTGAAGGAGCAGCGGCTCTACTTTGAGCTCCTCCCGAGTGACCAAGCTCCTCACCCTATCTCTAAGGGAGCGCCCCGCCACTCTGTGGAGAAAGCTCATTTCGGCTGCCTGTATCCGGGATCTTGTTCTTACGGTCATGACCCAAAGCTCATGACCATAGGTGAGAGTAGGAACGTAGATCAACTGGTAAATCGAGAGCTTTGCCTTACAGCTCAGCTCCTTCTTCACCACAACAGATCGGTACATCGACCGCATTACTGCAGAAGCTGCACCGATCCGTTTGTCGATCTCACGCTCCTTCCTTCTCTCACTCGTGAACAAGACCCCGAGATACTTAAACTCCTCCACTTGAGGCAGGAGCTCTCCACCAACCTGGAGGGGGCAAGCCACCCTTTTACGACTGAGAACCATGGTCTCAGACTTGGAGGTGCTGATCCTCATCCCAGCCGCTTCACACTCGGCTGCAAACCGCCCCAGTGAACATTGAAGGTCCTGGCTTGATGGAGCCAACAGGACAACATCATCTGCAAAAAGCAGAGATGAAATCCTGTGGTCCCCAAACCAGACTCCCTCCGGCCCCTGGCTGCGCCTAGAAACCGCATTGTTCCTCCTGGATCTGAGGTTCGACTATCGGCCACATTCTCCTCTCCAGTACCCTGACATAGACTTTCCCGGGGAGGCTGAGGAGTGTGATCCCTCTGTAGTTGGAACACACCCTCCGGTCCCCCTTCTTAAAAAGAGGGACCACCACCCCGGTCTGCCAGTCCAGAGGTACTGTCCCCAAACACCACGCGATGTTGCAGAGGCGTGTCAGCCAAGACAGCCCACAACATCCAGAAACTTGAGGTACTCAGGGCGTATCTCATCCACCCCCGGTGCCTTGCCACCGAGGAGCTTCCCAACTACCTCAGTGACTTCAGCCCGAGTAATGGACGAGTCCACCTCTGAGCCCTCAGCCTCTGCTTCCTCAGTGGAAGACGTGACGGTGGGGTTGAGGAGATCCTCGAAGTATTGCTTCCACCGTAGAAATAACTTTGTTAAGTTGTAATTACACCCTCAAGCCAGTAGGTTTTTGTGAGACGGTATCGTGCCCTCCTCCAATATGGCAGAAGCGAGGTAAAGAGAAACTTCACAGTCGCCTGTCTCATCATTTCCCTGTGTTTTACAGGTATGCTAAGTAAAAAAAAACACACAAAATGGGTCATAAAATGCTAATAACAAACCTAGTTAACTTTGGAGAAATTTAGCAGTTGGTAAATGTTGTATTCCTGTTGAGTTTTAAGAAATGTATAAAGACAATAACAGGTCAAGGCAAAGCCATGGGCGCCATTTTGTGTTTAAACTTTACATATTCACAATTTTTAACAATGTCAGAGCATTAAATGTAGTTAAATAAAAGAATAAAATGTCTCAAGCTCCAGCTAAAGTGCCAGTTCGCACATGGGTTAATACCATGTAATTCATGATTCAAGCAGTCAGCGAGTTTAAAAGATTAAAATGGGTATTTTTTGTTTTAAAACAAATGTTAAAAAAACAGTATGTGAATTGGAAAATTGTAATTATATTGAACTGTGTTTTGTGAACAGAAAAAAGTACCGTTTACTGTACATGATACATTTTATTGTATGATTGTGATATAAGAAACACATTGCCGGCAGTAAGTCAGACCTGTTCCCGGTGCATGTTGGACTCCGGCAGGGCCTTTGTCACCGGTCCTGTTCATTATCTTTATGGACAGGATTTCTAGACGCAGCCAGGGGCCGGAGGGAGTCTGGTTTGGGGACCACAAGATTGTCTCTGCTTTTTGCAGATGATGTTGTTCTTTTGGCTCCATCAAGCCAGGACCTCCAGTGTGCACTGGGATGGCTTGCCCCCTTCAAGTTGGTGGAGAGCTCAGGTGGAGTTCAAGTATCTTGGGGTCTTGTTGGGAATGTGAGATTGACAGATGGAACGGTGCATCTTCTGCAATGATCATTGTCTGCATGTCCCACCGGGAGGAGACCCCAGGAAAGACCTAGGACACGCTGGGTGATTCTGGGCTGGCCTGTGAACGTCTTGGTATCCCCCTGGAAGAGCGTGAGGAAGTGTCTGGGGAGGGGGATTTTTTTAAGTTAAAGAAATTAAGCTGCTTCTCTGGTACTGATTGTATTATTTATTTTGTTTCTGATGAAAATAAACAATAACGGTGTTCAGTATTGCCCTCTGTAGTAGTTAGTTTTTACGACACAATGTAAAATATGACAGTGTGTGTGTGATTTATAGGTCTTGACTAAAAAGTTTAAATTTTAGAAACTGTGTGTGTGTGGTTTAGTGAAATGTTTTTTAATTAGTGAGAATAAAATTTAATAAAATCGGATTACTGTTAAATAATGTAGACAACGTCTAGTTTAGAAAAAGTGCTTATTCATTATTAACAATAAATATTAGTACTTGCAGTAGCTGATAAAGTGTGGCTGTTTCTATTAAGTGTCTAGTTCTGAAGATGAAGTTTAAAACTCCTGAGGTGTGGCAGACATGAACTTTATTTTCAGGGAGCTGCAGGTGAAGCTGGTCCAGGTTCTTCGTCACATTCATTGCATTACATTGCAGCTGTAGATACATCTGTGAATGTATAGACCTTAATATAGCACTATATAATGTACTAAAGTAAAAGAATCTTACAAATACAGTAAAAACCCCCAAACAATAGTTCTCTACAACATTTAGATCAGAGATGTAGAGGCTGAGCAGCTCATTCGCCAAGAGCAAATGTAAAAGCAAAAAGCAAAATACACCAAAAGAAGGATGTTCATTGTAGATTTATGCAAATGAGCAATGCGGCTTTCTCAAAAATGTTAACAAATGTGCACAAAGCAAGGTTTTACTGCAGTGAACGTTAACAGAGAACAATAAAAGTCAGGTAAAAGACGCTGTGGCTCTAGAGCAGTGTCTTTTATAAACTGGTTTATGCAGATATTTATAAAAGATGCAGACCTACGGCTACAGACCTTCTGGTAATGTATGTTCCTCAGGAAAAATGTTTTTGTAACTACAGTAAAATGTAGCTTGGGTGGACGCTACAGCACTACCTAATAAACAAAAAAGCATCACTACCAAAAATTATTTGATTCAGAAAACATCGAGGCTACCACACTACGCAGGTCGACATAGCAAAATGAAGACAGTTGATTGGTTAGTTTTTAATCCACTTATCAATCTGAGGCCTTGAGAGAGAACACTCGCTCCCCAGCTCCAGTCAGAAGTTAAAGATTGGAGAAAAGAAAAACCTTTTGTCTATCAGACGAATCTGATTCAAATCCCCTGCAAACAGATAATGTCAGGTCCTGCTCAAACAGACTTGAAACTTGCAGTGTTCAATGTCAGGTCTTCTATTTTATATGTAGTTCAGTACAAACCACCCCAACAACACTAAAATACTTTCTGCACAGAATTTGAACAAGTCCAAACATATCAGGTGATTTTAATGTGCATGTCGATAATGTTTGTGATAGGAATGCCAAAGAACTTTCTACTATACTACTATACTGATACTTTTGGTCTTTGTCAGCGTGTTAATGAGCCGACCCATAACACTGGTCACACTGGAACAACCTCTCAGATTAAATAAAACAGGCATCAACTTTAACAATATATAAGGGGAGGTTAAAAACCTTTATATTTATTTCTAACTACAAATAAAACTTAGTGTTTTTTATCCGCACTCTTCTTTTAAAAGAGCTGCTTCGTGTACGCTGAGAGAGGCACCAGCTGAGTCACACATGTACTCTGCCTCTCGCTCTCATTCATCTTTCACTCGGCTGAAAAGACTCTAAAGACAGATGTTCTAAAACAGTAAAACAGCCACACCACGTTTTTATAAGACTTTAAGAGTTATTTAGGGTTTTTTTTGCATCCCAAACAATTTATGGACAAAAAAATAGCACAAATATGGAGCCGATGCAAAATCTATTTTTAGCTTTGAAAAATTTTATTAGCATTGTGCTTCTGTAGTGGAGACAAACACAAACAGAAATTAAATCTGCAGGCCCTTTGCCCCTTTAAAAATCCACTTTTAAAATTTAAATAGTTATATTGATACATATTTTAATAAAGCACGGTGGACCAACACCAGCCGATGACAAAAAAAAAAAAACTAAATTAAGTTTTCTTAATTGAGTCTTTCTTTGCTCTTAGGTCATCTTCTGATCTGGAGTCCTTTCAGAACCATATAGTCATGTACGCTGGCAAGTGCTTCTCGTTCTCACCTCCAGTGGATGAGGCTAGGACTCTTCTCGCTGCACTGGACTATAATCATCACAACCACCACCGGCCAGTACATGTCAACAATAAAGCCCAGGTTTCATAAGTAATACATTTTTATATTTCATATTTTTTTAGTCTGAAAAATGATGCTCATGTTGTTATCTAATGTTAAATGTATTGTTCCACACACAAAAAAAGGTCTACAGCAAAAAATCATAGCCCTATTGTGTTTGCACGGTAAAGGAGGCAAAGGACTACAGATACATCCACAGCTGCAGAGTAACAATTTAGGGATCCGACTAAAGTCTCATGGGGGACTTCGAGTGTTCAAGGAGTGTTCTTCAAGATGACCCTCGGACCCCTGGTCTTCTACCTGGTGTTGTTCCGCCTCCCTCAGCTGAATTAGCCCAGACACAACTGCAGAAGACAGGCGTGTCAGTCACATGCCCACAGTCCTGTCCTCTGTCTCTTTCATAAGGAACCATTATGTGTAGGTCTCATGCAGCAGAAGTCTAGCCTGTTTTGTTATTTATCAGAGCAACTCCAGAATATCTTGGTGCACTAATCTAACATGTTTAAGACATGTTTGTTACCTCTCAAACACTGTGTGCATCTGTATTACATTCCTTTTGTAAAATGATGAAATGAATATTACTGTCAAAAACACCAATGCATTTTCTTTTTTTTTTATTTATTTCTCTCTCTCTTTGTGAGACATGACTTCAGCCACGTAAAGGGCAGCAATAGAAAAGAGTGCTTTAATGGAACATGTCTTTAGAGTAAATATATACAGAAAACTTTTAAATTATATATTTATGTATTTTCAAAAATGTGTAACATTTGTAACTAAAGAACAAGGAGTAATAAAAAATCTCTATCTTTTGAGGTAGTCACCCAAATTATTATGTGTATATGAGATGTGTATCTATAAAAAAACTACTTTTACAGAAACAAGTAAATGTTTAGGTAGTGGATAATTGTTAATTCACTCTAAAAGGGGCTTCTTTGAAACTTATAATTACTAAATGAGTCTGGGTATTTCTTCCCAATTCAAATGTGGCTGGAGGCCTACATCCAGACAATGTTCCATGTGGGCCTTCCTGCTGAGACACCCTACTGGATCCTGTCTGCAGCATTTGTTTTCCAGGTTTGTTGGTCTGACCCGGCAGTTCAAACAGGTGCACCATGCTGGCTGACCCCGACTGGGTATGATTGGTCCAGGTGTGGTCTAGAGAAACCCCTGGCAGATGAGTTACAACAACCTGGAGAACTTCATCCTTCTCCTCCTGCGACAGTCGTTCTTACTGTTCATAAAAATGGAACAACAAGCACTGTTTATTTCAGAGGTTTATTTGTGTGTGTGATCATTTGTAGATTTATGACCAACCTGCCTTTGTTGTCCTGCAGCAGCTGTGCCACATTCAGTCTGTCCTCTTCACTGACAGGCCCAGCTCCTCTTCTTCATCTCCCGTGGCCTCTTCTTATGCACCTCTTGCCTCCCACTCACGATCAGTGCTCTCTTCCACCGGAGCTTGAGTCCTGATTTGGAAAAAATAATTGCATATCTGTATTTTTATAGTGATAAACTTCATGTTTGAGGTTTTCTGAACGACACCAACAGTGAAATAAACAATGATAAGCTAAAATTATACTGTGAGGTTACGTTTATGATGTCTCAAAATAATGCAGGACCAATTCATTACAGTAATAGTAATAACCTTGAAACAAGCTAAATGGGCAGCAATGGCTCTCCCCACAGTTCATACTGTTGTTGTGTCCTTGGGCAAGACACTTAACCCACCTTGCCTTGTATGAATGTGTAAGAATGTTCAGTGAATGTATGTGGTGATGGTCGGAGAGGCCATATGTGCAAAATGGCTGCCACGTCTCTGTCAGTCTGCCCCAGGGCATCTGTGGCTACAGTTGTAGCTTACCATCACCAGTGTGACTGTGTATGAATGAATAATGAATGTAAGCGCATTGAGTCCCTTGGTCCCTTGGGAGAAAAGCGCAATATAAATCCAATCCATTATCATTATTATTATAAATGAGATGACAGTCACACGTTGGTGCAAAGACTCGTCCAAATAACAACAGTAGTAACACATGAACAGTATCCTGTCTGATATAAGACTCTTGTAAACACTGAGCATCGGTAAAAGCTACATGAGTACCCTTTTAACAAAAGTAACATGCAGTAGATAATATATATACGAAGTTACAACAGCCTTACTGCGTTGAACAACAATTTATAAAACGAGCCGTTTGTTAGTCTGGTGATTTATTATCTTCTATGTCTCAAGAGTTTACTGCTGTGTCAGCACTCGACATTAAAATATAGTTTACTCTCAAAGTTTGTTCAGCAATACACTTTTACAGAAGTGTAACTTTTCTTACCTTTGTAAACATGATGCAAGTAAATGTCCAAGTCCTTCAGGGCGACAGACTGAAAGATAATGCTCCTGTGACTCAGTCATGCACGTATGAACACGC
Source organism: Neodontobutis hainanensis (assembly GCA_024349245.1). NCBI lineage: Eukaryota > Metazoa > Chordata > Actinopteri > Gobiiformes > Odontobutidae > Neodontobutis > Neodontobutis hainanensis. The sequence continues at coordinate 761,723 of JALDNG010000132.1, forward strand.
GCCAGTCTGAACACGAGAGCGAGCTGGTCACTGACTGTAGTTTCTCTTAACGGCCACTGGTGGCAGTAACTGTTAGGTTTTTATGAAAGCTACCTAATGCCCCTTTAAGCTTCAGGAATTGTGTGAAAAACTTTTAAAAGTGCATGTTTACAGCCACAAGGGGATCGCACCAACATAGTTATAAATCAAATCTTACAGTTAAATGTAAGTGTGCACACTTTTTGTTGTCATTTCTTTCTAGTCATGGTTATTTAGTCATACTCCAACTTGTATAAATAATGATACAAAGATAACGTAACATGTGCCTTCTTTTTACTTGAAGCAGTGCGGTAAGAGCTGGCACCTGAGACATGGATTTTAAAGCAGCTCTAACAGATGGAAGCTAATCCAAGCTGACATCTGGCAACTTACTGTAAATGTGCTGCATCAGTTTGTCTGGTAATACGAAGATGGACACATATACAGCTCACAGCCTTGTCTGGAAGAGAGTTCAAGTTGAGAGGATGTAACTGATTGATGGAACTAACAAAAGAATGAAAAGTGAGACATGCTCCATTCTAAAAATAATAATGTCTTGCATATGTAATACAAGTGTTTCATACCACAAGTGAATTTGAATTCGTTCAGAAACAGTGGCAAAAACATTTTCATCTATGCAAAAATTTTAAGACTTTTATACAAATAAATTACTAGAAAACAATAACTTTTCAAAAATTGTAGCTGTAATCTCAGTACATAATGTGTGACTGTACTTTAAGGCCTGGCTCACAATCTCCCAAAGCCTTTGCTTCTTTGAATGTCTTCATCAGTGGACAGGCCTGTAGTCACTGGTGATCCCCATCTTCCTGCCTCTCTCCAGTTTTTGTCAGGCTAAAATAATTGTTTCTGCTGCTTCTAGGATACATATTGTCAAATATAATTGAAGTGTGCCCCCTGTTTATTTAATACAAACCAAAAGATGAGGAATATGGCATTTAGGTCTAGGTTCATCTATGGCATTTGTGATGTACAAACACCAAGACCACCAAAATAAAACTCAAACCAAACACTAAAGTGCATAATGACTCCAACAATTATTCTGATTATCCTGTTATGTGAGGAATTTTATTTGTGTATCCTGATGTTATGTACAGTATCATCTGTTATTTCTTAATCTTGATAAAGTGCTATTTTACATCAACTTTTGCCATATAAATACGCTTTTATCCAAAGCGACTTACATTTTTCTACAGTAATTACCAGTGTTACAGCCACTGGAGGCAAGGTTCAACTACCACTCTACCCACTGAGCTACTGCCGCCCCTCATTTCATCGGTGCAACGAGGCAAAGACATGACGATTATGATTTACAAATCACATAGATAAGATTCTCTTTTCTAGAATTAGTCCTTGAGAAAATTTGAACTACCAACCAGTCACAGCAGAATGGGTGCAATAGAGAACGCACAGTGAACTGTAACATTTTGGCATATTTTCACCAAATATCCACCAGGAGGCAGCGGAGCCCCACTGTTAACTTCCCCTTTCTCTGTTGCTCAGTTCACAAATGCAGTGCAGACAAAAACTCTGGAATCCACTGTGTCTATCTGCTGCAAACACCGTGGAGAACCGATATCTGTAAATAGCAGCTGTGTGTTGTTTTTATTTATATATATATCCTTCATCCCACTTCCTGCTCTCTCGCCTTGGGCAACTGTCAGCCTGGTGCTCAGAGCCCCCGAACGGCGCACAAAAGAGGGACAGGGAGAGTCAAGCCACGCTCTCTTCTTGACAAGTGTTTTTGTATCTCCTCCGACTCCGGAGTGCAAGAGTTCTGAAGCCTTCTGACACGACACCGATCCGGACGAGCGTGAACACGAGAGGCTGCAGATAGTTCCTCACATCTGCTGGAAGGGCCGTTCAGAGGGGGCTTTAGAACAGACAGGGGCTCAACACAGAAGGCCCCTGAGGATTTGACACCAGGCTCAGTACAGCGTATGGTCTTAACTTGTTTCACTGTCAAGAATAATCTTATTGTCTTTCTCTGGGACCATTGGAATGTTTTGGACTGTGAAAGAGAAGCATGCTTATGAATATGGATCATAGACAGTAGAGGGACAGTGGGTAAACCACAAGCTCCAATACACCTGGCTCCCTTAGAGCACAACTGAACTCCAGGTCTGTTTTTATGTATATTAAATTATTGTTTATGTCTTTTATTAAATCTAAAGTACATATCATCCACATTAATATTTTAAACCAGATTTTGAGACAAATCAAATCTGTTACTGTTGTGTACTTGACAGCTTGGACACTAGTTGCTGCAAGTTTGAAAGATATCAAAGATGATCAATTATGTTAAATATCCACAAATGTACAGACATTTCACTGTAAAAATTTTATTGTAGAGTTTACAGTACGTTACTCTGAGATAGCAGAGGTCACGTTAACCAAATATTTTACGTCATTGACATTCATCCATCATTAAAAAAATAAATTAATCTGCTGCCTGTTGAACATGTAGTGCCACTTTTCTTGATCTGTTGTTTATAAATTAAACAAATAATCTGTCCAATCTGGCAATTTTATTTCCTCCAGCTTCTAAGTGGTTTGGCCAGACCTTCTCTAATGTGTCCTAATAGCACATGACATGAACTATGGCTAACCTTGGAACCAGAGATAATATACTGTTAAAACACATAACACATCATTTAAAATATAAACTGCAGCACATGCTAGTAAATGAATGAATGACTCTGATCCTAAATACATCTTCTACAGAGAATATACAAAAAACAATTATACTGACCCTTTTGCTGTGACTATAGTTTGCCAGACCATGTCAAATGTGTTCCAATGTTTTGTTTTGCAGTTTAGCTGAGCATTAATGACATTAATGACAGCATCACTAGCAGCAATCACATTTTAATCACATAAAAAACAATATAGGCTAATAAAAACAATATTTGCCCCATTTTTATTAAAATGGATTTTAGTGGAGCATTTTTTGTGCTCGCTGCTACATGCTTTGCATTTAGATAATACTATAGGGTTGAAGTGCTTCTGTGGTATGCAAACTCTTTTTTGCACCATTTGCACAAAACCACATTTTTATCAAGGCTTCCATCAGGTAGTTTGTTGAAATGAATGCCTTCCGTCAGTCCTAGCAACGCGCTTAATCTGATTCCACCATTTTAGTAGCCGTTAATCTTACGTGCATTAGTGAAATTGGTGTACCAGGAAATTGTGCAGTGACAAAATGTTCTGTTATGTTTGGAATGCAAACTGCAATTAAATGTTAAATGTTATTTTTTTTATAACTAATTATTGCAATTAACCCATATTAATCAGCGATTATCTTAAATCGTGTCATCTTTGTTGTGCTGCATTCAGTTGCACAAAGGTCACGGCAGCATTTTTTTCAAACTGCCAAATAGTTCTTATATTGTTAATAAAACTGGACATGATGCAGCAGAGCATGAAGGAGAACGAAAGGGGAACACTGAGCAGTCGATGACAGCTGTTACGGGACAATTAAGCAGCAAAAAGGAGGAGAAGAAGAGTGAGTATTGTGTTCAGGAGTTTACGTCGCTGAGGTAGGAAGGAGGAAAAAGGTTCTGCGACAACTGTAGAAAAACAAACACAAGTAACGGACTTGTCGGGGGGAGGGTTCAGTTAATTAAGTTCAGTTAATTTTTGTCGGAATCATATTGTGTGCTCTAGAGTTCAAGCACAAAATATCCTTTCACTTTTTGTGTAAAATCTGTTGTTCTTAAATAAAACAAATAATCTGTCCTCTATGCTCGTATTGAAGTTTCTTAAAATGTGAGTAAAACAAAAAGCTATTTTAAGTGTTATTAAAGTATAACAATTAAAAATGACAGGTAATAATAGACGAGGACTGAAAATTTACGACTTCGTCCGTCAAAATGACGGAGAGTAAAAAAGTCTAGTGCGACCTCTGCTCAACACTATTCTGTTTACATTCTTGTCCCTCTGGCCTTCTCTACACTGCAAACTAGCTTCAATAGCAGTTACTCACCCTTTTCCAATCTTCATTTATTCATTCATTGAACTCTAACAAAACAAAATGTATGGTTTTTAATAGAGATCTGCAACAGATTAAGTGTCCTATCAAAATGTTTTTAGATCGACTGTTTTAAATATTAGTTTTTTTGACTAAACAGCACACTTTAATTTGAAAAACACATCAATGCACTACTCAGTAAAGTCAAATGTAGAATTGGTTTTCTATAATGGAACAAATCTTCATTTACAAACTCTGCTAAGCATTTTTTGTTAAAAACCACAGTCCTTCCAATCCTAGACTATGGTGACACAATCTACAGATCTGCCACAAAAACCCTCCTCTACAAATTGGATGTAATCTACCGCGCAGCCATTCGATTTGTCCCCGGAGCACCAACCACTGTGATCTTTACTCTCTGGGTAAGTAGCCTTCTCTTCATTCCCTCAGACCTGTATCGCTGTTCTTTTTTATTTATACAAAACACTCATTGGTAAAACCCTTCCATTACACCACCCGTAGTCTACGTTCCAGCAACTTCATCCCCACAGCCCTTACCTCTTTTGGTCACTCCTCATTTCAGTTTTCTGCTGTAATTGACTGGAATAATTTGACTTTAAAGCTAAGTCCTTTCATAGCACTCTCATTTAAAAATTCATTACAAGCAGTCATCAGAGATCATTGCACCTGCTTTTAGCAAGTCACCTTTTAATATTGATATATTTAGTGATATTGTATTGTCTGTATGGACGTTTACCCCTTCTGTAATCTGATTTGTCTTGTGCCTTTGTGCTGCCTTTTGGACAGGTCATCATTGCAAATGAGAATTGGTTGTCAACTGACTTACCTGGTTAAATAAAAGGTTCAATCGTGCTCATCGGCTGTTGACCATTGACATGTGGCTACCACCAAAACCCACACCATCTGGATTAAATGAATAGCTGTGCTGATGAAGTTATAATATCATAACATTTATAATTCTTTTGACAGTGAACAAGTCAAGACAGTGAATACCTTGTTATGTTTTGACATTTGGGGCGGCGCAGCATTAGCATGAGGCAGTGGGATGCATAAAAAAGTGAGATCCGAGGTTATTAAACTAAAACACTGTCATTATGTATTCCATGATTCCTTTTGTTGTCGTTTTAATCATAGTGCAGTGATTTGGGTATTTAAATAGATCATTATCATCTGCTTTTATAGCACACCGTACCTCTCCTCTGACTCTTGTTGTTTGCTTCCTGTTTTAATCAACACTAATCAGTTTTGTTCAGTAGATAATTTTGTGTCAAACTTGCAAACTTTGCAAATAAACCAACAAAGATTCTTGGAAATGGAGAAGGCTGTGGGGCAACCAGCAACCAGCTTATATTTACACTCATAATTACTTCAAACAAAGCAATGTTGGAGTATGCGGAAGGCGGGTACTGCACAAGCAGGACTACGGAATCACAATCGGCATTATACACCAGGACTAAGTTATTCCTGCGCTGATCTGGGTGGTGTGTCATTGTTCAATTGGTCCAGGAGATTAACCTTGTGCTCATCAGCACCAGATACAGCCAGCAGCACTGGTCAAATGGCTTGGATCCCAGAGCAGAAGAGCTTTGAAGAAAACAGAAACGACTGGGGCACCCAAGCAGAAGCCATATTCCAAGTGTAAGGATAATTTCAACATAAAAATCAAGGTAAAGGAATTTTCTTCTATGTGACTTTTGAGACAAAAGGTTAAGTTATTTTTTTCCAATGAACCTATAGTATCATGTGATGTTATGACTTATTTTTCCTGCATTATTAGAAACGGCACAGTCTGTTGACACTGACCGTGAGATAATGCCTGTGGCCTGCACCAGAGAAGATGAACTGAGAGCTTGGAAAATGCCGCTGGTCAGTGAAGTGAGTAACCACTGCCGGCTCATTAATTTAACAGCTCACTGGCATTGTAGAAACTGTAACGTTAGCGTACAGTACATTTATTTGCCCTCAGTGTTCAGCCTCTACTGCACTGCTATCTGAGTATGACTCTATATTATATATAGTTCTTAATGATAAAGGATAATGTAATGGGAACTTAGGTCATGTTTTTATTTTATATATACCATTCAACACTAAATGAGTCTGTAAATTTGATTAGGATGAGTCTAACTAATTTTGAGTTTAGTGCAATACGTAACCTGTCCGAGTTGTGGAGAGACAGCTGTCTTTTTAGGATGTCTTGATGTATCCAAAATAAAAGTTCTCAGTAACAAGGAGTAACAATAAACAGTATAGCAACCTTTCTTGCTCTTTGTAATTATTGGTGCACTTGGGGAAATTTGTCTTGGGCACATGGAGCTGCATCCAATTAGTCACAAGAGCACAACAACCAACATAACATGACAGTAACATACATTTTTCAAATGCATGTTTTAAAAGACATACAAACATTAGACATGCTTTAAAAACAAATTACGAGTATAACTAAATTGGCCAAAATGCAAAAGTAGATCTAAAGTGCTTGTTGTAGAGTTTCAATCATAAATTTCTCCTGTTTTCATTCACGTTCAATGATTTAATGTTGAACGGAATAAAAAAGTACAGTCCAGTATGGATGTAGGCAGCCTAAACCTGCGACCTAAGGGTAGCCTCTTAAACTCAGAACATGAGTTGGGCCATTTTAAATGTCCTGAGCTTCTCTAAGGACTTCTCATATAAGGTGTGTAATTTTCTTTTTGACTGGATTGTTTTGTCCTGGATAGGGCTGACAGTTTTCTAAAATGGCTGGGTAATTGTGAATTCTTATTTATTATTATTTATTCAACCATTACAATATAAAATCTCTCTGACCTGAGCTTATGCAGATGCTTCCCTCTTGATGCATAACAGAGTTGCAGTCAGTTTTGGTCATCCATAAGACAAGGCTTGTTGATTAAAACACATGGCATTTTTTTAAATGCTATGGTTCATTTTAATTGTCTTGCAATAGCTTATTACAGAAGTCCATTTTCAATGTGTTCAGCTGACATTTTATTTACATGTATGCCAAAGTAACGTGACTAACGGTGAGTGGAGTAGATTCGGACACAGTGACAACTGGTAAGAGAGCTGAGCTTATATCTCTAGAGGGAGGAGTTTCCCATTAAACAAAACCAAAACCTGACAGGATAAACCTCTTCTCGGACCATATGTGCAGTTTATAGAGATATGTTTGAACACTAGGTATTTCCAGTTCAGAAGTAACTTCTACAGACAAAAAAATGGCTGTGCCATGGGATCACCTGTCTCCCCGATTGTGGCTCACCTGTACATGGAAGAAGTGGAGAACAGAGTGCTGGTCTCTTTCCAAGGTGCAGTGCCCAGTCACTGGTTCAGATATGTTGATGACACATGGGTCAAAATCAGAACCCAGGAAGTAGAAGCCTTCACAGAACACATCAACGCAGTGGACAAGAACATCAAGTTCACCCGTGAAGATGCCATAGACAACCGCCTGGCTTTCTTAGAGTGTGCAGTGGTTATTTATGAGGACAGGACTCTCCAAGTAGAAGTTTATAGAAAGCCTACACAGACGGATCAATATTTGCTGTTTGATTCCCATCACTCTCTGCAGCCCAAGCTGGGAGTCATCAGGACTCTTCAGCAAAGAGCACAAGAGGTGCCCTGAGAGACTATTACGCCGGGGCCTGGTTAGAGGCTGGATGTCAGTGAAATACAACGAGCAAGAAGTTAGCATATGGACTTTCAACTTAACCAAGAGGACACAGACACCAAACAGACGGAACCAGGGACAAAAGGTAAGAAAGTACTTATCCCTTATGTGTCTGGTTTATCTGGAAAAAAAAAGGATTTTCTACAAACACAACATTCCACTTTAAACCAGGCAACACTCTGCGTCAAAAACTGGTCCATCCTAAAGTTAAGACGCCCTCGCACAAACAGAGAAATGTAGTTTATGCAGTTCAGTGAAGAGTGCAGTGACAGTTATGTTGGAGAAAACAAAATAAACAGCTTCACAAGAGGATGTATCAGCACAGAAGAGCCAATCCTGGGGGATCTAAGTCTGCAGTTCACCTCCACCTCAAAGACAAAGGACATTCCTTTGAGGACAGCAATGTCCAAATTTTGTTCAGAGAGGCCAGATGGTTTTGAGAGAGGGGTGAAGGAAACCATTTGTTACGACTGCTCCTGCTGCAGCCCAGCCCACTTCTGCTACTCCGGGAGAATCCTCCTCCTGCTCCCCCTCCCCTGCTGGCCCGCTGAGTGAGGACAGGTGGACTCGGCCCAGCTGTGCCCACTGGGTACAAAGACCCATCCTCATTGCCAGATCGTAAAACTATCTCCTGTTAGTGCTACGACTAGCTCTCTGAAACACTTACCTAATTCACTGATTGTGGATACTTACCTGTTCTTGTTCCGCTCCAGATCCGACGGGTCCTGCCTCTGGTTCCAGCTCCGGTTTAGCTTCAGCCGATTTCTTCTTGTTCCTGTCCATCCCTGGAGACCAGCCTGAACAAGTCTAGCCGAGCAAAAATAAATCTACCTTTCTGAACCTGTGTATTGTGTCTGCTTTTGGGTTCTCTGCCTGACACGTTACATAATTTTTGTGAAAATGGAAAAGCCCTCTTCGAACAGAGGAGGTGGCCTCAGATTCATTTTGCCTAGTATTTATAACAGTGTTTTGAAACCTAAAATAGAGTTGGACCCTAGAACAACCACAGCACCTGAACGCAGCAGTGTCACTAACAGAGACACAACAAAGAGGAGTCACACTTCCCTTTCATAGCCAGCAACTATGAGACCAGGACAGCCAGGGGAAACTTCTCCCTCTAGAAATAAATTTCAGCTCTCCTACAAGTTGATCTCAGAATTGATAAAGTCTCTTGCATACAAAACTTCTTTACCTTGAAAAAGTTCCCTTGTCCAGATGCTTTTACTTCAACCTTTTTTTTGAGATGTCCTGGATGACTGAGAACCTGAGCAAAGAAATATATTAGGGCTCAGCAAAATTGTGTAGGAATCAATGATTGTTCGTATTATGCAAAGCAGCTGGAGGCAATGACACACTAAACAAAAGAATGAAAAGGCTGCAATATTTTATAGTGGTCATATGAGCCTGCAGCCCTGCCCACATTTTTAAAAAACAAGTAATTAAGCCATTTTGCAGAAATGTTCAACTCGTCATTGCATTACCTCATAACAAAACCTTCCTCTTCCCAGTTGTCATAGACTTCCATTGATATGCTTCATTAAGTCTGTTTTTATGCAGCTTTTTGTCTCTACTATAAATTCTTAACTATCCTTTTTGCTCCTCTGCTGCAAATGAGCTCATGGTAATTCAGCCTCCTAAAACAGTAACTAAATCTGATTAAGCTTTCCGGTGAGGCAACGAGACCAGAAACTTGTTAGAAAAAAAATACAAATTCGCAAACATCCCCAGGTCTTAATTATACAGTCTTCTATATTCCGAGTGCTGTTTTTTACCATGCTGATTTGTCCTTGAGCGCGACCATGAACTTGTACCTGCTTCTGGCAGCGCTGCAGTCTGACCCATCTGGTGTCTGCACTCAACAAAAAAAAATAATAAAATAAAGACTTTAACAAAAAATACTTTTCCTTTTTATTGTTTTTGGGTACACATGTAGCGTGGAGGCAGGGAAAAGAGGGAGAAGATCCCCTGGCGGTTAGTTAATAAAACAAGCTTCCCCTGGAGTTCTGTGGTAATCACTTGTGTCACAGCTCCACAATTTGGTTGTATAAAAAATCTTTGGTTTCATCCCTCCCCGAAGCCTGCCCCTGTGGACAAGTTCGCCTGCGTGACCCACTTTCACGCTTCGCAATCTGCAACACATTTAAATAAGGTGAGAGAAGTGGTGGATGCAGAGTTTGATCTCAACGCTGGGGTCAGCCCGTCATGCGTAACTGCTGTTTCCCTAGCAACATGTTCTTCAGGAGAAGTGCGGATGAAAGCCGCAGAACGAGTAGTGAGAGGTCTGCAGACAGTGAGTGTAGTCTCACAATGACTAACATTAAAAAAATGTAGGCCAAAGTACGTTGTTCACATAGCAGTGCCATTTGTGCACAACAAAAACCTGTGACCCTTTTGAACAGAACTATTTTTATCCATTGGCCTGTGCAAATAGTATAAATCAATCTCAAACTACATATCATTGTATCTAAATATATATTCCAAATAAACAGCCTTGATGGTTTACCAAAGCTGCCAATCTAGGACAGAGCTGTCAACACACACTTTAAAATGAGCTGTTAGATCACTTCTTACTATTAGATGCAGCTCTTTGACATTATTGTCTAGTTGCTACATATGCTAGCAGGAAGGAAACTAAACACCATCCATCTTTCTCTTCTCTGAGGCTGAGTCTTGGGGGCAGCAGCGTATGTCTTGACATACTTTCAAAGACATTCCCCTTCAATTATTCAAAATTAGCACAGCTCTATGAATGTAATGTTCAGAAAGACTAATGTAAGTCTAATGTTTACTGCAGCAGCTGTACTTATTGCCTCTTGCTGCCACACATCAGGGTTTATTCTTTCTTTATATAGATTATTATCTGTGAATCTAAGTTTCAAAAAGTCTGCTTCAATACACGTTTTAAATTTTAGATATGGATATGACTTTTGCGGCACTTTGATGACGTAAAAAGTCCTGCGACTATCAGAACACTCGTGAATTTAATTGGGTTTAATTCTAGGAATTTCAAATTAAAATTAATTTAGGACCATAATTTTGGCATTTCTGAATAGAAGATTTGCACTTCTCATATTCTGTGTAAATTCAATAAAACTTTAGATGGACCCTTTTGAGGTGCTTTTTGTACACTACTCCCCCTGCTGTTATCTAACCCATTAGTAATTACATATAACTTCTTTAACAAACTTCACAATAAGAACACACAGTATATAGAATCATTTATGTCTCAGCAAATTGTCCCACCTAATTATTCAGATGCCTCTATGTGATTACATTTACAGTTGTGTTGGGTAATGTACGCTAAATACATAAATAAATAAATTTATAAAAATAAAGCATCCCAGAGTTAATGCACAAATCCTGCGTGTCGGACATTTGTAGCTATGCAAAAGTGCCTCTAATCCATGTCTCGGGTGTTTAGGGAAGCGAGTGTGTTTTGTGTCCATCTGTGAGTGTGTGCATCGATTTGTTAGCCGTGTAATCCTCGATTGCGACAATGGTCAGTGAGATAAGAGGCCAGAGCTGCAGTCGGCCCTTTTAGTCGGGTAATGGGCAAAAAAGCGTGTTAATTGCCCTTGACTGTTGAAAGTAAATTAATTATTGATCGCTCTCCCGACTCCTCTTCTGTACTTACATACCCTTACAAATCCTTTTATCTCCAGCACAGAGTCAGAACATTTCCTCTTTTCCACCATCATTATGCAGGCAGCGAGTGCATGGACCACTGGCCAAGCCCTTCAACTAGTCCACACCACCAGGTCTGTCAGAGAGGATGCCCAGGTTTTATTCACAGCTTCTTTTTTAAAATGTTTCATGCTTTTTCCAAATTTTAGTCTCTAGAATTTGTCTATGTTTTGTATGTTTCAGACCATATCTGGCACCTGAGTACTGCAGAACTGCTGTAATGGCTCCTTCCACCGGGTTCTTTAAACCATTAGGCTATTTCTAAATACATCCAATAGGTTCTAACTTCTGTGCAATGACTTGGACCTGGTGGCCATGATGATAAGAGTTATCTGAATGATCCCTTCTCTAGGGAAAGGATGCCTCATTGCTTCCTTTATTATCTCCTTTAGCATAGAAACATCCATACTTCCATTCCATTTCCATCTGTCTTCATCTGCTTTTTTAGGGCCGGCTCACAGGGACAGAAGTCAATTTCCAGACTTCCTTCTGCTCAGACACCTTTTCCATTTCTTCCGGTGGAATTCCGAGGCATAGATGAGAATATGAAAGTTGATCGACGGGTAAATCGAGAGCATTTGTCTTACATCTCCGCTCTTTCTTTACCACATCTGTATTGTATTGCTGCACTATCTGTCTGTCCATTCCCTGTTCCATCCTTTCCTCATTGATCCCATCCTTCCCTCCTCATCTATCTATCTGAATGTTTTTTTTCCATAACAATCTGCTTAAACTTCAATTTAGACAAAGTGCCACCTGCGTGACCTGTTTAAAATAACTTTGGGCAGATGTGCTTTTATTTGTGAGAACCTAAACTCGCATTACTACATTTCATAAATACACAACACATCTGTCACAACTCACTACTCCCTAACCCTCGTGGGTTAGAGACTGGACCACCCCATATGCATCACATTTCTGGGTACCAATATAACATCCCCTCTTCTCCACACTGTTTCTCACCCCAAAATGTGTCTCCTCCTCGTGTGATATCTCGCTACCTCCATCTCTCACCTCCCACTTCGTCTCTCATTTTCGAGTACTTTCTTGATTTCCACCCCCTCATCTCGACGCCCCCTCACGCCACATGCAGCTGTTACAAACAAATAAGAGCGCAGATGAATAAAAGAGCGGCCCGAGGTCTAATGGCTGGGGAGTAAATTAATGATAGAGACCGTAAAAGGCGTGGAGCAGCCCACACAACGCCATCATTATTCTACCTATTGATTTTCTTCCTCTGCTGCTATAAGGAAAAACGGCTGCATGTATTTGAAATAAGATATGAACAAAGTCAGCCATGATTTAATGTGTTTTTGATCAGAAAACAAAAGCCACAGCCCTAAGGAATCAAGCTGGAAAGAGGCTTGTGTTTAGCATCTGTCGACAGCTACATAAGACACATGGCACTTATGGGACTTGTGCTTCAGAATATGGCACATCCTACATTTTGGTCTCATTGTGAAGTCTGTGAAGGTTCTCAGTCATCAATAACATATTGAAGCAAAGTCATCTAGTCTAGGTTTTCAAGGTGAAGACGTTTCGTCTCTTCTCCAAGTGAATTCAACTGGTAAGACAGCTGAGCTTTTATTGCAAATACCTAGTCCAGATGCCTTTACTTCTTTATCTCATACTAAAGTTATAAATATGGGCTCTCTAATGGGCTCTGCATTAGAAATGATCGGAGCTTAACACTGGTGTTAGGTACAAATATTAGAACACTACACGAAAAGAGTATGACCTGAATGACAAACTTGTTTGATGACTCCACAGATTTAGGGGTTTTGTGCAGCAGGTGTGCATGTACAGGTGAATTTACAGGTGTGCATGTACAGTGTGGTGTGCTGGAGCAGCATTTCACAGCAAAGGAGAGGAAGAACCTGAGGTCATCAGGAAGTCCAGCCCTGTCTGTAATCAGAGCGAGAAGTGGGAGACAAAAGGGTCCTGGCAAAACTGTCATCTATGCTGGAGTGTCACAACCCTGGCAGGACGTCCTGTCAGTAATGTACAGCAGCTTCAGTGACAGACTCCTCCACTCTCGGTGAATAAAGGAGAGATTCTGCAGGTCTTTTTTTCTGCTGTTTTCAGACTTTACTTTACAACACTTTTTACAGATGAATGTACTCTTTGTAATTTGTAGGTCGTTTCACCTGTGCAATAATTCTAATCCAATGTGCAATTATGTTACCAACTTCAACTTTCTTTTCACCAGTGCAATATTTCCAATGTAATATTTCACTACTCCTATTTATTCACATCTATATACTGTATATCTTTTTTTGTTGTTTATTTTAGTTTTAGCATAATTTAAATTTAAATCTTTAGTTTGGTCCAGGTTTGCTTTTAACTTTGACACTGTGTGATGCTGCTCTTACTATTTTTCTGTAATTACAACAATGCAATTTTTCCACTGAAAGGTTTTCTTATCCTCTAATCTTATCTGTTTGCTGAATGGGATGGATAAAACCTGTGGTGACATAGATTCAGAAGCTGCCCCTCAATGTTTGTCCAGAGAAGACTTTTGTTGTGATGTTGACGAGGTCCTGTGGTCTTGATCCACGTCAAAGATTGGACAGAGGCTGTAATGTCAAAATAGAATTTTTCAGTTTTATAATGGTTACGTTGTGATTGGAAATGTGAATGAAAATTTTGTTTATGTCATTGCATTGTATTCATATTTACCAGATACTACAAATTAAATTCTTTATCAGCCTGTCTAACATAAGCAGAAGTAAAAATAATTAAAGTAGTATAAAATGCAACAACTTTTTAATTGCAGTGTATAAACTAATGAGCAGATTAAGTAACCTTATGACAAGTGTGTCACAATTAGGCAGAAAAAAATATAGACTTCAAAGTGCTACCTTTTGCACTTGTTCTGAGATGTTCTGTCACTTGAGGATATATTTTGGCGTTTTTTATTGGCTATTTTTAGCAGTTACAAAAAAATACCAGTGGACCTATATGGGTGCGTTCACACTTTAGCCAAGTTTAGTGAGTCAGGTCACTAAGCACAGACTGGAGTATTTTTTGACGATGGTGGTAGAAACCAATGTATCTGGAGAAAACCTAACCGACCAAAGACTAAACCTACCAAAGCACAGGAGGAACATCTGAAAGGCCCTGTCCAGGCTGGGAGTTAAACTCTGGATCTTTTTGCTGTGAGGTCCAGGTTGTACCCCACCTCACGCCCCAAACCAGTAGTGATAGGTTCCTACTTTTAATTCCATAACTGAATTTTTACAACTTCATGTAGGGATTTCTTTTCTTTTCACAAGTTGAAAGAGGTGTGATTGTCGGAGAGAGCAAAACAGAAGACAATTAGAATTTATCTGCTTGGCCGACTTTTCTTTGGATAGAGTTTATGGCATTTACTCGAGTGATCCAGTCGAGAAAGTGCACGCTGACTGTGTGAAATGAGACACAGGGACTTTCATATGTTTTCCGTTTATTGCAGAGTTTGACAGTATAATTTTGTGGTGTCTGCGAGCCCTCTGAAGTGAACATAATTGATTGGAACAGAAGGGGAGGACACGCACAGACAGACGTACAGATACACAATGCACCCACCAAATCAGACGGCAAATATGTCAAAATGAAAAATAGAACTATTTCTTTTCATCTGTAGTTTTGTTCTTAGGGCTTTGTTGTTGAAGGGAAAAGGAATGTTTTTTCTCTCTCTATTACTCTTTTTTGATGAATTTATCCTTTATCGTCACACCGCTGCCTTGGCTGAGTGATGTTTTGTTTGGGACTGTGCTAATATTTTCATTTGGCTGATTGCATTGTGACATCTCTTTCAACTCGGGTAAAGAGAAGAAAATAGTTAAGGTGAAATTCTCAAATGGATTCTTATTGGACTCTTCATCAGTGCTTCACCGACAAACCTTTGTAGTTTGACCTGAGATATGGGAATGGAAGGGCGCTGATACCAGGTGCATACTTAAAATAGGCCCTTCTCATTGGACCCTCTCTCGGGGATGCCTTTTCGTCATGAATTATGCATATGTGCAAATCAACAACAAGGAAATGGATTGCTTGGAAGGGCACCTGTGGTAACGCGCTCAGAGGTAGACACAACAGGGGAAATGAAGTAAAGTGAGACATCATTTAGCCGACACACAGCTGTTTGGAGAGATCTTACAATTGAGTATTCAGAAAAGGTGGGTTCTGTTGAATGGGGAATATAACATGCACAGCTAAACACATACAGTCGTTACAACCTTCATATAATTTAATCATAAAAATGAAATGGAGCTGCACTATAAAGTGGGATATTGTGACATTGTCAACAAACTCAATAAAGTCTTCTTTTATGAGTGCTGTATGTCATTTTAACAGCAGAAGTTACAAACAACAGTCATTTATGTTGGCATTGTTGACAGGAGTGCTCATAACGTCAGTCACTTCTGATTATATTCTGAGAACTTTGGTTGACAGAAAGTAAGATGGAAGAGTTGGAAGTTTTTTTTTTATGTTAGCAAAGATCTTAGAGGTTGGGTCTGTAGTTTGGGGCCTCAGTTGAGTTTTATTGTGGTACAAGGGCAAATGAAGAGTTCATGCTTCCTTTAGGCCAGTTAATATGCAGGTGTTGCGTATCATACCATAATTATGCAGATGACACTCAAATTTACATTTCACTCACAGCAGGTGAAAATGGACCAATCCATTCACTGTGTCACTGCATCGAACAGATTGATGTGTGGATGCAAAATAATTTTCTCCAACTGAACAGAAACAAGACTGAACTAATTATCTTTGGGCCACAGAAACAAAGAGAAAGTGTCAGCAGTCACCTCGAGTCTCTTTCTCTAAAATCTAAAAACCAGGTTAGAAATCTAGGGGTCATCATGGAATCAGACTTAAATTTTCACAGTAACATTAAGTCAACTACATCATCTGCATTTTATCACCATAAAAACATTTCCAGAGTCAAAGGAATAATGTCTCAACCAGATTTAGAGAAACTTATTCATGCTTTTATTTCCAGCAGGTTAGATTACTGTAACGGCCTGCTCACTGGTCTCTCAAAACGAGGGTTAAGACAGCTTCAGCTTATTCAGAACGCTGCTGCTCGGGTTCTAACTAACACCAGGAAGTACAACCACATCAGTCCAGTTTTAAAATCTCTGCACTGGCTTCCTGTTGCTCAGAGAATAGACTTTAAAACAGCACTGCTGGATTACAAGTCTCTAAATGGTTTAGTACCAGAATATATTTCTGAAAGGCTAGTAGCTTATGAACCTCCTCGGACTTTGAGAACATCTGGGACAGGCCTTCTGCTCGTGCCCAGAGTTAGAACTAAACAGGGTGAAGCAGCGTTTAAGTTTCATGCAGCAAAAACCTGGAACAACCTCCCAGATGAAGTAAAACAAGCCTCAACTTTAACAATGTTCAAGGGGAGGTTAAAAACCTTCCTTTTTAGCTCCGTCTACACCACAACTTAAAATGTTTTTTTTTTTAATCTTCTTTTATATGTTTATATGTTTATACATCTAAATCTTGTAAATTGTCTTTTATTTCTGTAAAGCACTTTGAGTTACCCAGTGTATGAATTGTGCTATATAAATAAAATTGCCTTGCCTTGCCTATTTACTTTTTATAATAAACAATTTCTTTAGGGTTTTGTTCAGTATAGATTTGTTCCATACTGTCTCTGTAAAACTCAGTTTTAACACCAGGTGTTTAATAAATACCATAAACCATTTTGTTTTTGCATTTTTCCCATATTAATTTTAACCGCAGCATATTTAAAACGTTTAGCCGTTCCTCATTTCACGTTTCCACTAATTTTGCATCAAACTCTACAAAAAAGACTTCCCTTAACTCAATGTTAAACAGAAACTTAACCCATTAAGTGTAAAATCAAATCCACGTCTCTCTTTTTTATTCAGATTTACCAACATTGATCTCAGTAATAGTCAGTAATTTTAATTTCAAACCATCCAAAGATTAAACCTCTTAAAATTTTAATCTTTAGTTTCCAAAGATTTCATGTTTTCAGTGTTTTCCATAACACTTCTAAAGTTCAACCAAAATTATTCAATCCTGTTCAAAAGGACAGACTCTTGTGTTAGTCTCTAGTTCTCACAATCATCATTAATTTGAAATGCTCCAACATTCAAATCAGATCCAACAAAAAAAAAATCAAAACCTTTAAAAATTACTTCAGGCAGTGATTTAAACTCAGTGAGCACCTTGGCTTATGCTCTTAAACTTTAACCATTTTTACAATTTAACACTTTAACTTAAACTTTTCAAATAAACTACCTCCAATCCTGCAAGCTTGATTTAACATAGATATGTTTTTAACTCCCAGATTACAAATTTACATTGCAGTTTAAAACTTTATTGTAAAGATTACACTTGTTATCATCTATTTAAGTGTTCATTTCTGTTTTCTAATTACTCAGACAACATTTTTCTCAAACAATATTTAAGGATGTCATTTTGTGGTTTAGTTTACAAAATCAATATATATATATATATATATATATATATATATATATATATATATATATATATATATATATATATATATATATATATATATATATATATATATATATATATATATATATATATATATATATATATAACACAGTTTGATTTGCTTTAATTTTTATGGAACTAATAGTACTTCAATAAAAACTATAAAACCACATAAAGTTTGTCTGTTTAATTCCACTCAGAAAAAGTACAAGCCAGCGCTGGGACACAACTCATGAGCTAACAAGAGATCAGCCCACGTTTTGTGTGTCTGGTCAACACAATGCCTTCAGGGTTCCTAAACTTTGGCCCCACCTCTCACAGGAGAGGGCACTTCCTGCTTTGAATCAGTAATTTTTCACTGTGTCCCAGCCAGGGGTGACCAACTGGTTCTAACTGGTTTCAACAGATGAGGTATTTAGTGTCCTAATCTAGGGTGCAGTGTATCATGCAGAGAGTGCAAATAACATATAAAACAGTTATTATTATATAAGAGTTTCATATTATAAAATCCTAACAAGTGCAATCTGTTTCTTTCACTGACATTTCTACTTCAGCATTTTTCAACATTAAAACGTCTGTTTAATGTAAAGGCTCACACACTTTCTGTTGAGCTAAAACAAAAAACAACGGAAAAAAAAACATAGAACCAAAACAAAAACATTTCTTTCTCCGGACGTGAGCAAAAAGGGAGGGTGCTGTGAAGCCCCATGTTACCTTGACTTGCATAGACTATTTTCTTGTTTTGAAACATTCCTTTGTGAATCCAAACAGGGTTTGTTTTGGGGAAAAAAAAAAAAAATCCACTTTCTCTACTCTTTTGTCAGAACCAAAACTGAGAAATACATAATACATGGAACATTAATTTATTTTCTTATGGCAACATTATTTTATTTTATTTTATATGTGTGCTGATGGCTCAAATAACTATAACTTTGTATCTTTGTATTATCTTTATAAACTTGCTCTGCGCAATTCAACTTTAAGACACATTATTAAATTCTTCTGATTACAAAGTGAATTATAAATGTTATATTGTGTTTTTTGAACCACACTGATATTAAGGACCTCTATTAGTGCTTGTACTAAAAGATACATACAATTTCATTCATTCATTCATTTTCTACCGCTTTGTCCCGTTAGGGGTCGCGGGTGACTGGAGCCTATCCCAGCAGCTTTGGGCCTGAGGTGGGGCACACCCTGGACAGTGGCCAGTTAGTCACAGGGCTTACATACAATTTCTTTTGCAAAATATTAATCAATACTTTTATTTTGGATCCAAGGTTTTAAATCTTTAATCTCATCTCTGCCGTGTCACACAAACGTAATACAATATCTGTTCTTTAACAGACTATTTATAAACTTTATCATAATTCAAAAGCATATCCACCTTCTGTAGATGTCTGTTTCGTGTTTGTCTTTATGTGTGTCTGTGTCCATGTGTGTGTGTGTGTCCGTGTGTGTGTATATATACCTGACCTGTTCGAGGGTCAGTCAAAGGTCCTTCTCTCGTCTGGACCCAGCCTCGGCCTGAAGTGTTGCCCTGTAATGTCGGCCTGTCCGGCTTCGCCAGTGCCCCCTTGTCTGCGACTCTCCCTTCTCCTCCTTCCGATCTCCATGGTAACATTTTTCCTCAGAGAAAAACATTTAATTCAAATTAAGGTCAAGTTTCGCACAATTTCAAAATTAAATTTACCAATTCCTTTTAGGTCTTTATCAATAGATACACTTTAAAATAAACATTTCTCTGGAATATGTTTATCTTACCGTGTGTGTTGCTGCTGTATTTCTGCTGCGTCTCTCAGCCGAAAGGAGCAGGGGTGTGTGTGAGGGGGGGAGGCCGAGACCTAAAAATCTCACAGGACACATTAAAAAAAATGTGTTTTGAAGTCCATTTGTGCTCCTCTTTCAAAAACTCTTCTCTGCTTTTCTCCTTCTCAAAATGGCTTCTCCCTTTTTTTTTTCTCTCTCTCTTCGTCACACAGAAAGCCTATAAAAATATCTTCCATAAGCTATTTTTATTTCTCGTATTTGTTTAAATCACCGCTTTCAACTCAGTTCTCAAACTTTTTCTACAAAACCATTAACCCTTTGTTCTGGTTTGCATTCTTAGACATTATACATTCAACAATGGCTCCCATTCATACAAACTTAATTCTAAAAGACAACTTTTAGCTTTTAACTTTAAGTCAACATTATACATTATATTATTCTCAAAATTATAAGCCCCTCACTCTCGTGGGCTTTGTTTCTCACTGCGTCTCCCGCAGTGATCACTTCTACGTAGTACGTTCTACTTATTCAGATGGATCAAATTACGGATGAATCAACAAATTAAGGTTAAATCAATCATGCGGTCTGCGACGCATAGTTACATTTTGGAGGAGGTGCGCGAAAAACGGCAAAGGGTATGAAAAGAAGTAATTCTTTGTGCTATATTTTGAAAGAATGATGCTAACTTTTCCAAAATGATGATTGTGCAGTAATCAAATCTATTCACATGAAAACCCCATAGAATTTTGAGTCTATTTCCTTGTTGTGCTTATAAAGGTTGTGTGGGATGTTTACAAAACTTAGTGTTAAATGACTAGTGGCCAAAAATGGCAGACACCAAAAAATAATGTGCAGGTGAATGTATGTACAATAAAACCGTACGTCCATTCACCTGCACGCAATTTCCCTTTTATAAATCCCAACTGCAGCAAAAATGTGCACACGGTGAGTTTGTAAAAAGGCACCTGAAGGACTATCAGACCAAAAAAAAAATGTATTCCTTTCTTTGTATACAGTGCTGGGTTTTAACAGACTAGTTTTTGCTACACTTATGCATTTTGCTACCTGGTGTTGTTATAATTGTTATTACATTGTTTTCCTCAACTGTAAGTTGCTTTGGACAAGAGCGTCTGCTAAATGATTCAATTTGAATGTCTACAATTTTAGCAATTTCTTCCAAAAAGGCTATTTTTGTCTGCTCTCCATTCACTTTCAGTATCTCCATATTTGCTCATCTGCTTATATGGAAAAAAACTAAGTAGCAACATCACTTCTGTCAAGTCAAAGTCACTACCTAGCAATTATTCCAGGTCATCGCACAAGGGATATTCATTGCTTAACTTTTATGGCCATGATTAGTGTTATTTATTATGGTTTCATTCTTGCTCGCTTTTGAGATTATCTTTGCTAGTGACCAAGTAAAATTCAATCCGAGATCATAAATTTATTGTGTTTTGCAAAAACCTCAAGTTATTTTTGTGTTAGTGACCAGTCACTGCTTGCAGGATCCTCGGGACCTGCAGTCGGGCACCAAGATCTCAAATATGCAGCAGACGCTGTACCGATACTACTGCGAGGTGCTCCTGGTGTTCCACCGCATGCAGCATCCAGGAGCTGTGGAAGAGATTCCCGTAAGTTCATGTATTTTAAGACGTTTTATACTGATATGCTGTAATATTTGCACACGGATGCATAAGTAAATAAGAGTTTTTCAATATTATCCAGGATGCAGACTGAGTGAAGAGGAATGCAGAGTGTGGCGGGGTAGTGATCAGCGTACAGAGGGGGAAAACATGTAGGCGGGTTGCCTTGACACAAGAGGAAGCTGTGAGTTTTACTACGATACAAACGGTAGATTGATTATCAGCAGGGAGTCCAGTTTGGAGACCACAATATCTCATTACGCACGCCGCTCTCACACACCTCCACCTCTCACCTGTTCAACTTGTGCACATTTTTACTGCAGTTAGGGATTTATTAAAGGGAAATTGCGTGCAGGTGAATGTACAAACGGTTTTATCGTACATATATTCACCTGCACATTATATTTTGGTGTGTGCCATTTTAGGCCACTAGTCATTCAGCACTAAGTTTTGTAAACATCCCACACAACCTTTCATAAGCACAACAAGGAAATAGACTCAAAAGCCATTGGGGTTTTTATGTGAATAGAATTGATATTTGGCAGTGGTGGGATTTGAACCCACGCCTCCAAAGAGACTGGAGCCTAAATCCAGCGCCTTAGACCTCTCGGCCACACTACCTAGTTTTAAACCCTTGAGATTGCAGTGGGTGGTGCCACTGTCTTCATCTGAAGTAATTCTTCACTAGGCTTATAAAAGTTTATCATTTTCGTGCGTTTTAAGAATAGAAATTAGGCTTTACTAAAGCTAGTTTGAATATAAGAACGCAAACAAGCAAGTTTAATTTAGAAATAAACCTTTTTCTGATTATTATACAACAAACAAAATAAAACATTAATTATACAAAAAGGATTCAATCAATCAATCAATCAATCAATCAATACTTTATTGTCATTACACTTTTCAATGCAGTGAAATTTTGTACGGTGTTGACGGTCAACATATAAAATTTATACATAGATAGACACACACTGAGGAAGACCTTCGCCAATGCAGCCACAGTGCAGCGCAAATGATTATCCGGAAAATGAAATAAGGCATCATACAAACAAAGCAGACATCAAATGTCGAAAAACAAAAACATAACTACAGAGGCAGTTTAAACATCAAAACACAACAACATCAAACATAACCACAATTGCAGTTATAGGGTAAGGATAACATTACACGCGGTCACGTGGTGGATTTTTAAAATGGCTGACATGAGGGAGAGGGGGGGCAAGGGGGTATAGTGCAGGGTCAGACAGACGTAAACATGGCAGACGCTTGGTATGGGCTCGATTTTTGGATAAACTATTCCAAGGTCTCTGTGAGTGCGGTCAAAAGGCAGTTTGTTGGAGTGAGAGACAGTGGCCTTGGCTGGGAATAGAAAGTCTCAAGCGGATAAGATAGGACCCAGCTGCCGGCTAGACTTCTAAACGAGGGAAAGGGTGGGGTGGGGGGTGGGGAACTGAAACAGCAGAAAGTTTTTTTTTGGTTAATATATTTTGATCTACGGTAATTTTCTCCGGATCGTGATCAATCAGTTCTGGTCCTCAGCGTCAGTTGCGTGTGTCCATGTCGTTGAGGGACCTTGATGTATCCTTCTTGGTCAGAACAGAAACACTACGTAGAAGCTCACTGATCAGTCTCTCGATGATGTTAACTGTTTTCTGAGTTTCCTCAAATCGGGCTTAGATGTTGCGAATCAGCTCTTCGATTTGTGTGCTCCATTGATGTAACCCCTTCACATCAGTTAAGCCGCACAGTAGCTCTCCGGTCTGTCTCTCGGTGTTATGAACTCTTTTCTGGATGTCCACAGTCCGCGCTGAGAGGTTTTGGGTCAGCTCCTCGGATTGCGCATCTCTTTGATGTATCCCTTTCAAACTGTCACCAACTTCACCGAAGCACTTTTTAATTTCAGCAGACAGAAGCTGGGTAAATTTAAAGACAGCTGTCTTACCAATTTTTCGATAGTTGAAGGCATTCCCCAGACCAATGAGCAGGAATCCCGCTATCATAAATCCAAACATGTATAAATCTTCGTAGTCCTTCACGGACAGGGCTTCCAAACACAGAACCTGCCAGTTCTTCCAGGCGTCCTGCAGCAAAGGTCCCGCCGGGGCAAATGGGTTCCCCCGGAGCACCCTTCTTTTGTGAAAAAATAGTGTCAATAGTGCTCAGAGACCAGGTAACAAGATCCATGTCGATTCTTAGTAGTCAGTAGGCAGAAGGGTCAAGAAATAACTGAGGAAAGTGACGGCACAAGATACGAGACGAGACAGAGAAAAACTTATGCAGATAGGAGCAGGAGCAGAGGGAGTAGAGGGAAACACGTGTGCTTTGTCTGGAGTCAGGAAGATTCACAACTCTTATGGATTATAAAAGATCAAAGACCATAACATCAAGTTTTATAGTGCAACCTACGCCTCATCCTGGAGCCAGGCGCCTGACGGCCAGGTCTTTTACCACGTTCTGTTTTTGTCAGTGTCATTTCTCATGGTTGCATCTTTGGGCATGGGTATGTAGCTCAGTGGTAGAGCGCCTGCTTTGAATGTATGAGGCCCTGGGTTCAATCCCCAGCGTCTCCACATATTCCTTAGCAATGAGGGGCCTCATTTATAAAGCTTGCATACACACAAAGAAAGTGCGTACCCCACATTCCACGCAGAAGAACCAAGTCCAACTCTTTGTGAAAATATTTACATTTAATCATTTAGCAGAAGCTTTTATCCAAAGCAATTCAAATTGTTCTACAGTAATTACCAGTGTTACAGTAATTACCAGTGTTACGGCCACTGGAGGCAAGGTACTAACGCCCCTCAAAATATGCATATATAGGGTCTTTTCTGGAGACTTGGAACAAATTCAACCCACATGGTAAGGGGATCATGTTCACAATCCATGCCGAGATGTTGCGAGTCAGCTCATCGGACTGTGTGTCTTTCTGTTATAAGGCATTCAGCCTGTCACTCATGTCACAGAAAAATCTGTGTCAATTGCACTCAGAGACCTGGTAATCAGATCCATTTCCAGTTCTTCAGAGTCCAGCTTGCACTAAGTCAAAGAGAAAATGATTATACATTTACATCCCAACATTATACATCAATCATTATTATTATATACAATCACCAGTTGGGACTTTCAAAACACCTCTT